>CM069164.1:28163608-28601108 GCA_035221665.1 Okamejei kenojei
GATGTTGTTAGAGAGATAGTAGTCACCGGGAGTGCAACTGGTGCACTTTATGCAGCGGGGAACTTATAGTGCTAAACCTGTGTCGGGTTAAAGGGCAGTACAATCTGGCAGCCAATGCACGGGTGGGCGGTGCAACCTTAGCAGTCTTAAATGCCGCCGTGGGAGGAGAAATTACAAACTGTCACTTAATTGCACCGGGAACGTTAATGACAACTGTGTCGGGAAGGGGCATATGAAACTGTTTCACAATGCACCGGGCGAGTGGCAATAAAAATGTATCGGGAGGGCGTGAGTAACGCTCGGTCATTCAAAGAGAAGATAGTTATTGCTGACACCCAATGCACCCGGACGGCAGAGCAACCTACCACTCAACGCAGCGGGCGGGGAATGCAAACTGTCGCTTAATGCACCGAGAGGGCGATGCAACCTGGCACTTAATGCACCGAGAGAGCGATGCAACCTGGCACTTAATGCACCGAGAGAGCGATGCAACCTGGCACTTAATGCACCGAGAGGGCGATGCAACCTGGCACTTAATGCACCGAGAGGGCGATGCAACCTGCCACTTAATGCACCGAGAGAGTGATGCAACCTGGCACTTAATGCACAGAGAGGGCGATGCAACCTGGCACTTAATGCACCGAGAGGGCGATGCAACCTGGCACTTAATGCACCGAGAGGGCGATGCAACCTGGCACTTAATGCACCGAGAGGGCGATGCAACCTGCCGGTCCATTGACGGTCACCGAGCTCCACAATCGATGCAACATCACGGGGAGCTGCAGAGCAAACTCTCAATCCAAGCCACGGCGTCTGCTCTGCACATCTCTCACTCTGTGCCGGGGTGATGGGAACTCGGTGAGACCTATCGGCCAGCACACCGGCTTCTGTCACAGAATACAACGGAAACATACAGTCTTTCACTCAATATCCCGTGAATATAAAAACATCAGCAACCTGTCATTGATAAAACATTGAATAGTTTACTCAAAGATAGGGAGCACACAGTATTCTGTAACACAGTATACCTAAAACAGACAGACAAAACAAGTCTTATCATTCAGTGGACTTGAAATCATTTGTGCAAAGTAACACAAAGTGCTGGAGTAACTCATAAAGTCATAACGAATAGGAGTAGAATTGGGCCATTCAGCCATCAAGTCTACCACATTCAATCGTGGTTGATCGATATCTCCCTCCTAACCCCATTCTCCTGCCTTCTCTCCATAACCTCTAATACCTGTACTAATCAAGAATCCATCCATCTCGGCCTTAAAAATATCCACTTACTTGGCCTCCACAGCCTTCTGTGGCAATGAATTCCACAGATTCACCACCCTTAGAGATAGATCAGCCGTGATTAAATGGCAGAGTAGGCTTGATGGGCCAAATGGCCTAATTCTCCTATCACTCATGACCTAATATATGGTACTGATATCACCATGTGTGTGAAAGCATTGCTGCACTCTCACTGATGCGCTGGGGCCATTGTATTCAGCGATGCATACACTGGAAATAATTTGCAAAAAACAGCAAGAAGGCGCCGTGCAATGTTACCGAATGCAATGGGACTTGTACGTGCATACAAATCGGGTATCCTGTGGATTAAGAGCGGAATATAATTGGGGAGGGAGGACACAATGTCCCCTGTCACCCTGCACAGCTGTAACAATGTGTATACAGTGAAAAATAACACACCTGTTAACCAGTCAATTACTGAACCTTAGAAAAGAGGTAATATTCTGTCAATGTATAGGCAAGGAAAAATGGCCAGCCATCAACAATCCAGGGACAGTGGTTACCAATGGATCAAGGGTATCATCAAACAAGCTGCTCGTCCCCCAAGGACTGGAGAGGGGGGCAGAGGGAGCCTGCAACTGCAACCTGCAAGAGCAAGGGGAGTAAAAGGGTGAACCAGGGAATTACCTTCTGCTCCCTTGCAGCCAGCTGCAGGAGGAGCCACCCCCCTCCCCGGGGCACGGAGGCTGAAGGGGGCCGGGCGGGGAGAGGAAAGGGACCACGGTTCACGGGACGATCCGGAGGGAAGCGACGGTTGGAGGCCCTGCAGCAGCCTGGGGCTCGCCTGGATCAGACACTGCTCCAGGAGACCGGGCGCACGGACCGGACTGGACTTGGAACATAGCGTCAAAGCCTGGCTACTCATGCATGTGGTCTCACTGGACTATTTCTATACACTCCGTACTAATAGAAACATAGAAAATGCAGGAGGAAGCCATTCGGCCCTTCGAGCCAGCACCGCCATTCATTGCGATCATGGCTGATCGTCCTCAATCAATAACCCGTGCCTGCCTTCTCCCCATATCCCTTGACTCCACTAGCCCCTAGAGCTCCATCTAACTCTCTCTTAAATCCATCCAGTGATTTGGCCTCCACCGCCCTCTGTGGCAGGGAATTCCACAAATTCACAACCCTCTGGGTGAAAAAATTTCTTCTCAGTCTTAAATGGCCTCCCCTTTATTCTAAGACTGTGGCCCCTGGTTCTGGACTCGCCCAACATTGGGAGCGGTTGGAGGCCCTGCAGCAGCCTGAGGCTCGCCTGGATCAGACGCCGCTCCAGGAGACCGAGCGCACGGACCGGACTGGACTTGGAAAATAGCGGGATAATCTGGGATTATGCTTGGGTACTGAACTGTACTTTATTGTACTGTACAGATACTTTACTGAACTGCATTAATGAAAACCATTGAACCATATTCTAACAAAGGTCTAAAACTGAACAGCATTATGCGACTACCTTTACCAAAAGGATTGCAGTGGTTCAAGAATGCATCTTTCCTCAGGGCAATTGCGAATGGATGATAGAGTAAATGCTAGTCATATCATCAACGCGTAGATCTTAAAAATGATTGATACAAAATGGCCAAGACACAAAATGCTGGAGTAACTCAGTGAGACAGACAGCATCTCTGGAGAAAAGGGATCGGTGACGTTTCAGGTCGAGACCCCACTTCTGACTAAGAGTCAGGGTAAAAAAGGGCTATTTAGTGACTGAACTGTCAGTCACAGGAGTTCAGGATGAGCAGGATGCATCAGTGTGGCCAAGTTAACATGCCAGGGACCTTGAAATCTTCTCAATGCTATTTAAAAAAAATCTTTATCCTTTAAAGAGGGGGTGGGAGATTGTAACCTTCACGTAGTCCGCCCTGTTTCGACGAATGCAATCAACCTGGCGTGCACAATCAAATAAGATCAAATAGAACAAGTTGTCCTACAACCTTAGGCTGTGCATGCCATACGCAAGAAGAAGAAGATCCTTTAAAGATAGTGGTAAATTTGCAAAATTGTTTCCCCAGTTCACGTTCAAATTTGCCTTAATATATTTCTATATTTCAAGCAAATAATGCAACATTAATTTAAATGACGACAGATATTAATATAAAACTGTGTCAAATAAATATTATTTACCAAATATCAGACCCCGCTGCATAAATGGCAATAAACAACAACATCGATATATATAATGTGGATGATCATTCATACAGTAATCATTAAATTAACAAATGTCTTGCAGCTGGAGTTGATTTGACCTAACATCATCTAAAACGTAATTATCTGAAACTCTCGATGATTTTGGCAGTAAAGTTGTGCAATCTGTGACTATTTAATGATGTGATACTTATTGATCTGTTGAACACTATATATCCAGCCAGGTGTTATTTATCGGCGTAGCTAATATTGATCCAAGTTGCAGAGCACGATCTGTATTTCATTCGACTATTGAATTATGTTTATTGGACTGAAATACATTTTTTTTTCTGGCACTTGCCACAGTGTTAATTCAAAAGACTTGCATTTATAACACCTTTGGGGAACAGGACCATAGGCTATGAAATTCCATTAAGAAGTTCTCTGAGCCTCTGTAAAACATATATCTGTGAAGATAGACACAAAATGCTGGAGTAACTCAGTGGGTCAGGCAGAATCTCTGAAGAGAAGGAATAGGTGACGTTTCGAGACCCTTCTTCAGAGTGAGAGTCAGACGAGAGGGAAACCAGAGGGTTTAAAATACACAGGGTACCTGTGGTTTCCTCTATTCTTTTTCTCCATGGATGCCTCCTAACCCACTGAGTTACTCCAGCATTTTGTGTCTATCTTCGGTGTAAACCAGCATCTGCAGTTCCTTCCGACACGTACATCTGTAAAGGTTGTATTTATATCGCGTTCTTTAGCTATGTTTTAGTTTTAAAGATAAAGCATGGAAACAGCCCCTGCCGTCTGCCAAGTCCACAGACCATCGATCACCCGCTCACACTATTTCTAACTTATCCCACTTTCTTATCTACTCCCTAATCTACACATTCGGAGCAATTTTTTTACATCATAGGGAGAGCATTGCGAACTCCACATAGACAACCACTATGGTTAGTTTAGAGAGACAGCATGGGAACAGGCCCTTTGCCCATCGAGTCCACACTGACGATTGATCACCTGTCATCATTAGTTCCATGGTATTCCACTCTACCCATTAGAGGCAATGTTACAAGAGGGCCGATTAACCTACAAATGGGTTTGGGATATGGGAGGTAATCGCAGCACCCGGAGGAAAAGCACACGGTCACAGGAAGAACATGCATACTCCACACGGACACTATCTGAGGTCGGGATCGAACCCGGGTCTCTGGCACTGCGAGGCAGCAGCTCTACCAGCTGCGCCAATTCCCATTCTGCGGGAATTTTGGTCCATGCTTCGTGGAACTACCGATGACAAGAACTATGTAAATGCAAATAGTTTGTGATGCTGTCTAGGTAATTTTAACGTCACAATTTTGAACAGTCTTCAGTCACTATTAACATGAAATGCAAGAAAAACATAAAAGCATGCAAGAAAAAGTATTTTCTTAGGCAAAATGAATGAAGTGTGAAGATTGCAATGGCTTCACATGGAGCAGATTTGTTTACCTACTGCTCTTCTCAATGACACTGACTCAGTTAGCTCCTGCTGAGCTGTTTGTACTTAGCATCACAGTTGTCCAATCAGTAGGACAAATATTCTTTTGCAAACATGCATTGATCCTGAAGGAAAATGCTATAGAAGACAAGAATCTGAAATTTAAAAAACAGATAATACTGCATATTCTCAGCAGGACAAACAGCATCAAGAGAGAGAACTCGAGAATGAACATTTCAGGTGACAAATGTTTTATCCAAACTGCAGAAAGGTTGGACGCAAAGTGCTGGATTAACTCAGCGGATCAGGCAGCATCTCTGGAGAAAAGGAATAGGTGACGTTTTGGGTCGAGACCCTTCTTCAGACTGAGAGTCAGGGGAAAGGGAAATGAGAGATATATATGGTGATATGGAGAGATATTGAACAAATGAATTAAAGATATGAAAATGTAACAATGATCAAGGAAAGGTGGACCATCATTATTATTTTTTGCATATCTTTCATTCACTTGTTTTATATCTCTCTATATCACCGTCTACAGTATATCTCTAATTTCCCCCCTGACTCCCTGAGTGAAGAAGGGTCTCGACCAGAAACGTCACCTAACCATGTTCTCCAGAGATGCTGCCTGGCCCGCTGAGTTACTCCAGCACTCTGTGAAACGTCACTGATCCATTTTCTCCAGAGATGCTGCCTGGCCCGCTGAGTTACTCCAGCACTGTGTGTATAATCTTGTGTCTAACCATAAACCAGCTTCTGCTGATCTTTCCTACACATTTTGTCTGCAGGGCAGCACGGTGGCATAACAGTAGAGTTGGTGCCTTGCAGCGCTGGAGATCCGAGCTCGATCCTGACTACGGTTGCTGTCTGTCCGGAGTTTGTACATTCTCGCGTGGGTTTTCTCTGAGATCTTTGGTTTCCTCCCACAGTCCAAAGACGTACAGGTATGTAGGTTGATTGGCTTGGTATAAATGTAAATTGTCCCTAGTGTGTGTAGGATAGTGTTAGTGTGTGCGGGGATCGCTGGTCAGAGCGGACTCGGTTGGCCAAAGGGCCTGTTTCCACTCTGTATCTCTAACCTAAACTAAAGGTTATTTCTGTTCCTCGGTCTAGAGATGTGGCGAGACCAAGTGACAGCCTTCATTGTTTTCGATCGGAATTTTGGTCTTTTCAGTGAATTGGATGACAGGAGCATTGAATGACCTCCAGGTGAGTATGAAGCACCACGACACTGTGTGGTTCAAGAACCTCGAGGCCAGGCACCAACGCCACAGAACGTTCAACAGCAATTGGAACACACTCCCCAATCCGACGGCCAGCGGCAACTTTACCTGTTGGAAGCCGTAGGAGGGTCTGCCTGCCAAGGATAGACCTAGTCAGCGCAGCAGGAGATGTAACCACAGATGAAACAGTCCCCCGTCCAAGCCGGACAACATCATCTCTCGCAGATGGGCAGATGCCACTTTCAGTTCCAGTTCAGTTTATTGTCACGTGTAACTGAGGTACAGTGAAAAGCTTTTGTTGCGTGCTATCCAGTCAGCGGAAAGACAAAAAATGATTACAATCGAGCCATTTACAGTGTACAGATACATGATAAGGGAATAACCTTTAGTGCAAGGTAAAGGCAGTAAAGTCCGATCAAAGGAAGAGCGAGGGTCACAACTGAAGAGCCGCCTTCCTCGCTGTGATGTTGCATGATTCAATAAAAATGTGCAATAATTTCCAAAGCAAACGTTTCTATAAATAGTGACTGTCACTGACTATTGCAATATTCAATGAATACCTCTTGAAATGGCCTTTTATGTTCAGAATCAATTTGCTCAATCTCATGAAAAGCAGCTGTGCACATTTCATACCCAGTATATTTACAATATTTACAACCAAATAAACTAGCTGGGCTGATATTCTAAATAAAAGTAAGAACGTTTGCAGCTGGTAAATTCTCTGCACATATGACATCTGATTTTTGCAGTGTTTAATCATTGATTATTCGGGTACAGGTATTGCTTGGAAGGATCCCCTATGTTAGCATTGGGCCTGGCTCATAGAGTCCATAAGGTCATTCAGCACAGAAACAGCCCCTTCATCCCACCATGTCCATGCTGACCATGAACACCTATCTAAGGTTGACAAAAATGCTGGAGAAACTCAGCGGGTGAGGCAGCATCTATGGAGCGAAGGAATCTATGGACCCGAAACGTCACCTATTCCTTCGCTCCATAGACGCTGCCTCACCCGCTGAGTTTCTCCAGCATTTTGTATCTACCTTCGATTTTTCCAGCATCCGCAGTTCTTTCTTAAACATGAACACCTATCTATATTACTCCTACTTGCCACGGGTCCATTGCTAGCTATCTTTTGGCGCTTTGAATATTAAACTTATGCATGAGTTTCAGGTGAAGGGGAAACAATTTAATAGGAACGTGAGGAGCAACTTTTCCACACAAAGGGTGGTGGGTGTATGGAACAAGCTGCCTCAGGAGAGCAATAGATATACAGTGGCTTGCAAAAGTACTCATACCCCTTGAACTTTTCCATATTCTGTCACGTTACAGCCACAAACGTAAATGTATTTTATTGGGATTTTATGTGATAGACCAACACAAAGTGGTGCATAATTATGAAGTGTAAAAAAATTTGAAAACTATGTATCATTTTCCTTACACTTCACAATTATGCGCCACTTTGTGTTGGTCCTATCACATAAAATCCCAATAAAATACATTTACAAATGTGGTTGTAACGTGACAAAATGTGGAAAAGTTCAAGGGGTATGAATACTTTTGCAAGTCACTGTAGATATCTATGTATCTCCCTCTCCCCTGACACCAGACTGAAGAAGGGTCTTGACCCGAAACGTCACCCATTCCTTCTTTACAGAGATGCTGCCTGTCCGGCTGAGTTACTCCACCATTTTGTGACTATCTTCAGTTTAAACCAGCATCTGCAGTTCCTTCCTACATAATTGAGACTGGGACTATCCCAACTTTTAAGAAACAATTAGACAGGTTCATGGATAGAACAGGTTTGGAGGGATATGGGCTAAACGCTGGCGGGTGGGACAAGTGTTGCTGGGACATGTTGGCCGGTGTGGGCAAGTTGGGCCGAAGGGCCTGTTTCCACACTGTATCACTCTATGACTGTAAAGAATCTAGAGAAAATATTGCATACTTGTGGACCTCACAATAACACACTTTAGCTTGAAGTTGTATTGTTTAGCATAGTTAGACATTATGCAACTTTAAAGAATTTAAAAGCTCATATAGCAGTCATATTTGAAATGAGTCATGACAGAGTAATTCAGACAGCATAGTTGTTCATTTATAATTTAATTTAAAGTTGTAGCCAACAGAAGAATCCACTGATAAAACACTTTAATGAGGGTGCGACCTCGTTAGACCAGATTGATTATGATACCTATTAACAAAAATAAACTCTGGAGTGAGGATTGATGAGATAAAACTGAAGATGTTGTAGGCATCTGTGGAGAGAGGAGATGATCAAAACTGGAAAATGAGGAAACCAACATGCTTTGTTGTAGAGATGGGGACCAGTACCGACCAGCGTTCACCCCGTACACTAGCACTAGCCTACATACCAGGGACAATTGACAACTTTTCCCAGGATCATTCACAATTTTTTTAACTGAAACCAATTAACCTACAAACCTGTACGTCTCTGGCGCTGTAGGGTAGCAACTCTACCACTGTTCCACTGTGCCGCCCCTTAGAGTAGGGAGAATAGATGGAATGTCCATTATATAGAACAGTACAGCACGGGAACCGGCACTTCGCCCCTCAATGTTTGTGCCAAACATGACGCCAGGTTAAACTGCTCTCATCTGCCTGCACGTGATCCATATCCCTCTGTTCTCATCACTTCCATGTGCCTGTCTAAAAGCCTCTTAAATGGCACCATCGTATCTGCTGCCAACACCACCCCTGGCTGTGCGTTCCAGGCCCCACCACTCTCTGTGATTCTACATTTATTGAAGTCCGAGGTTGTTCACGTCACACAATTGTTTGTTGCGTTATCTAGTCAGTAGATGAATGGGGGCTGTCAGAGAAAATGGAACAAAAAAAAGTAACACGATGGAATATAGATGCAGAGCACAGTTATTCACATTGATTGAAGGTAGTTGCTGAAGAAGTTGGGGACAGCACAATGGCGCAGCGGTAGAGTTGCTGCCTCACAGCGCCAGAGACCCAGGTTCGATCCTGACTACAGGTGCTGTCTGTACGGAGTTTGCACGTCCTCCCTGTGGCCACGCGGGTTTTCTACAGGATCTCCGGTTTCCTCCCACATCCCAAAGACGAACGGATTTGTCGGTTAATTGGCTTTGGTAAAACTTGTAACTTGTAAAGGGGCTAGTGGAATCAAAGGATACGGGGAGAAGGCAGGCACAGGTTATTGATTGGGGACGATCAGCCATGATCACAATGAATGGCGGTGCTGGCTCGAATGGCCTCCTCCTGCATCTATTTTCTATGTTTCTATGTCCCTAGTGTGCGGGGATCGCTGGTCGACACGGACGTTGGCCGGAGGGTCTGTTTCCACGTTGTATCTCTAAACTAAACTAAACTAATTGTACAGTCTGGGTTGTAAATAATCATTGCAAATTTGTTCTGTTCATGGGCTGGATGTGTGCCATCACACACACACACTTACAGATTTATTTCAGCACTCCTTGGGAGTTTTCATGTAACACTCGTATACTCCTAGACAATTCAATAGTTTCACAGCCACCTCTGAGCAACTCTCAAAGGTAGACACAAAGTGCTAGAGTAATTCAGCCGGTCAGGCAGCGCCTCTGGAGAAAAAGGATAGGTAATGTTTCAGGTCAGGACCCTTCTTCAGTCTTATTATCCCAGGTGAGTTTGAGGGTAGGGTGGAAGTTAGTGGTGGAGTTAATAAAGCCTATGAGTTCAGCATGAGTGCAGGAGGTAGCCCCAATGCAGTCATCAATGTAGCGGACAAAGAGTTGGGAGATGGGCGAGAGTACACCTGGAATAAGGACTGTTCGACCTACCTGACAAAAAGGCTGGTATAACTGGGGCCCATGTGAGCTCCCATGGCTACACCTTTAATTTGGAGTAACCCTCACTTCAATTTTTTTAGTTTAGTTTAGAGATACAGCGTGGAAACAGGCCCTTCAGCCCACCAAGTCTACAATGACCAGCAATTCCTGCACATTAACAGTATCCATCACACACTAGGGCCATTTGTTACGTTTATACCAAGCCGATTAACCTACAAGCGTGTACGTTTTTGGAGCGTGGGAGGAAATTGAAGATCTCGGAGAACGTGCAAACTCCGCACAGGCAGCAACCGTGGTCGGGATCGGACCCGGGTCTCTGGCGCTGCAAGGCAGCGACTCTACCGCTGCGACACCGTGACGCCTGCGGTTTACTTCCCGAGTCCTTTCAAACATTGCAGTTAGCAGAGAGTGATGATCAGATGCTCAGTGGTTGGCAGACTGTGCTGCCTGTCCCGCTGAGTTACTCCAGCTTTTTGTGTCTATCTACCGTTCCTTATTCAACAGCAATTAGTTTTAAGCAGCTAAACATACAGCTGTTCGTTTTAGTGCCGGCAGGTAAGCTTAAACCTTGTAAACATGGAATAGCCCCCAAACCATTGGCTTAAAACCAGATTGACAGACAGACGCATCTAATTAGAGCAGCACCCAACTAGCATCTGTTTGCAATCTTTCACCATAATAACCCCAATGGGATTAGACAAATATTGCAAAGTGACACTAAAATAGATGGTAGCATAGACTGTGGAGATAGTTATCAAGAATTACTAAAGATACAGACCACTGCCCTGATCAACTCAGCAAGTGGGCTGAGGAGTGTCAGATGGAGTTTAATTCAGATGTGAGGCGTTGCACTTTGAGAAATTGAACCAGTGTAGCAACTCCACGGTGAATGGTAGGGTACTGGGGAGTGTTGTAGAGCAGAGGGATCTAGGAGCACAGGTACTGTGGTGGCCTAAGGCAGGGGCAGGGGACCACCCACATCAGTACTCAGATCCACAGATAGCAAATCAGTGAACAACAAGAATTGAATGTGGAAACAAGGAACTGCTGATGCTGGTTTATACCAAAGATAGACAATGGAGTAACTCAGTGTGTCAGGAAGCAACTCTGGAGAAAAAGGATGGGGTGACGTTTTGGGTCGGAACCCTTTCTTTCTTGTGCACTTTTTAGTTCAGTTTTTAGTTTAGAGATATAGTGTGGACGCAGGCCATTCGGCCCATTGAGTCCACACCGACCAGTGATCCCCATACACTATCCTACACACTATCAACAATTTACAATCTTTACCAAAGCCGATTAACCAACAAACCTGTACATCTTTGGAGTGTGGGAGGAAACTGGAGCACCCAGAGAAATCCCACGCAGGTCACGGGGAGAACGTATAAACTCCATACAGACAGCACCCGTGGTCAGGATCGAACCTGGGTCTCTGGCGCTGCAAGGCAGCAACTCTACCGCTGTGCCAGATGTGCAAGCAAAGATGTATATCTAATGCTGTGACATTCACTGCAGTCTGGTTTACATAGTTATTTCAAACTACAAGAAACATTGTCCTTTGAATTGACTTGCTCTTCATTTGACATCCGTGCCACCCATCTTTCATAAGCAATGATTAGATGTGTTCATGAAGAGACAAAACTATGACGTGAATAGGTCACATCTAACCTCTCAGCTCTGCAGATAAAGGTGAGTCATGAGATATTGCCAGATGTATCAGCGATGACTAAGTGACAAACATAGTTAGTCAGGGGTCTATAAGTTCAAGTCTCAAACACAAGTTCACAAGTTATAGGAGTAGAATTAGGCCATTCAGCCCATCAACTCTACTCCGCCATTCAATCATGGCTGATCTCTGCCACCTAATCCAATTTTCCTGCCTTCTCCCCAATAACCTTTGGCACCCGTTCTAATCCAGAACTTGTCGATCTCTGCCTTACATATATCCACTGATTTGGCCTCCACTGCCCTCCAGATCTAGACTGGGCATTGTGTAGGATGCTGGGGGTTTTTTGGACAACTGATATATTCTGCCCCCCATTTGAAGAATAGAAGAGGAATCGACCATGCAGCAAATAGCAAAACGCCACAGATGCTGAAAATCTGAAAAGTAATCTTTTTTATTCTTTCGGAGCCTGTGGGTTTTGTTGGCTGAGCCAGCATTTAGTCTGGCATTTATTTGTTTATGAAGAAGGGTCTCGACCTGAAACGTCACTCATTCCTTCTCTCCAGAGATGCTGCCTGTCCCGCTGAGTTACTCCAGCTTTTTGTGTCTATCTACCATTCCATATTCAACAGTTTCAGGTGCCCTGGTGATATGTTGCCAAGAAAAGATGGTGTGTTACTTGGAAGACAACTCCAGGTGGAGGTGTTGAGATCCTTAGGCCTATTGCGTCTATGTTGACCATTTACCACCCATTTACACTGATACTACCTTAATCCCATTATTCTCCCTGCATTCACGTCAACTCTCCACCTCCCATCCCCCAGTCATTTACACGGAGTGACGCCTGTATGGTCGTGAGTAGTCGCCCAAAGAGTCATACCATTTTCTGGTCACCACTGGATTTTCAACATGTTGAAATTTTTCAGCCACCTGCTGCGACTATGACAGGTGCTGGCAGGCCGCCGAGAAAATCGCGTACGTGGGACAGGTCCTTAAGGATGATTCACAATGGCCAATCAAGCTACCAACCCACATGCCTTTGGGATGTGGAAAGAAACTGGATTGCCGCGTAGTCACAGTGAGAACATGCAAACTCCACACACACAGCACCAGAGGTCAGGACTGAACCTGGATCTCTGGCACAGCAAGGCAGCAGCCCTGCTGATCGTTTGATAGTTTAGTTTATTGTTACGTGTACTGAGGTACAGTGAAAAGCCATTGGTAGCAAGAAATTGGTAAAACTATTGGATATTGTTCTTAGATTTTAATTTAGTAAATTATTGTCACATGTACCGACATACTGTGAAAAGCTATTATGCTGCGCATTATCCAGCTATCATATATTGCTGCACCTTTCACAAGCACACTAATGCAGCAACACAACAAATAAATATAAAATGTACATTATCACAATAAATTATCAATAGTTTAGTTTATTGGCACGTTGACTGAGGTACAGTGAAAAGCTTGTTTGCTGCATGCCATCCAGTCAGCGAAAAGGTTATACATAATACAATATAGCTGTTCACAGTGTACAGATATGGGACAAAGGGAATAAAGTCCAGTAAAGTCCGATTAAAGATAGTCAGAGGATCTCCAATGAGGTAGATAAGAGGTCAAGACCACTCTGAGGATGGCTAATCTGATCTTCAATGGTTGCTCTCATCCCAGCCCAGTAAGTTGTTTTGCAGTTTGTGGGCGCTCCTAGTTCATTTAATAAGGCCTTCAGCCAAGTTAAAAATAAACTGAATACATTTTGTGGTTGTAAATTCTTTGGTTAAGATATGTTACATCTCACATTCCACTTGATGTTGTTACCGGTGCTGAATATTGTTGGTTTTGTACTTCCAGCAGCCACTGCATGTACTCCACTTAAACATCGATAAGCCCAAAGGCAAATGTCTCCCCCTTATAAATTCATAAGTTCCAGGAGCAGAATTAGGCCCCCGACACCCTTATTAATCAAGAATCTGTCAATCTCCGCCTTAAAAATACCCAATGACCTGACCTCCACCGGCATCTGTGGCAATGAATTCTACAGATTCACTACCTCTGACTAAATAAATTCCTCCTCATCTCCTTTCTAATAGTGCATTCATTAATAATATTCCATGCCTTTTATTTCTGTGGAGTGTGGGAGAAAACCGAAAATCTCAGAGAAAACCCGCACTGGTCAAGGGGAGAACGTACAAACTTCATTCAGACTGCTCCCAAAGTCAGGATTGAACCCGTGTCTCTGGCGCTGTAAGGCAGCAACTCTACCACTGCGCCACCCTGTGTGAGAAGGGGAATGCTTGGTGGAGATGGAAGTGTGGACCTTTCTGACGGCTAAAATGTCAGGTGGTTTGCTTTCTCTTGTCTGCATCAGAACTAATTCTGTCTTGAGGTTATTAATCTGAGATATTAACTATTTCTTTCAGACACTGCCTGATGTGTTGGCTACTTCCAGCATTCCACTTTTGGTTTCTTTTCTCCACAGCCACTCATTAATCCATCAACCCTAACAACCAAACATTTCATAAACAACTCACTGTCCCCACAACTCTTATGTCTTGCTATCAGCAACATCCTGTTTGCCCGTACATCCTTCCCCCACCCTCACCGTGACTTACAGCTAATTTGTTTCCACTCTTCCATTTCCAATGAAGGGAGTTTGACCTGAAACCTGAGCTTTGATTCTCCTTCTGTATCTACTGAGTGGTTCCAGCTTGTATGTTTCAGGCTTCCAGCATATGTGGTTGTATGACTTATCACAGTGTTTGGAGTTGGGTTCTTGCAGACTTGTGCCATACTTGCTTCTGTTGCCTCCATAGTGGTCATTGGGAGGTAATGTTCATAGGTTCATAAGATATAGGAGTAGAATTAGACCATTCAGCTCATCAAGTCTACTTCACCCATGTCAACCCCAATCTCCTCCCATCTCACCATGCTGCAGTTATATAAGTCATTAGTGAGGCCACGTTTACACTATTGTGTTCACTTTTGGCCATCATGTGTAGGAAAGATATTGTCAAGCCGGAGAAGGTGCAGCGAAGATTTACCACAATGTTGCCTGGACTCGAGGGCCTGAGCTATAGGGAGAGGTTGAGCAGGCCAGGACTTTATTCCTTGAGGTGCAGGAGGATGAGGGGTGATCTTATAGAGGCGTACAAAATCATGAGAAGAATAGATTGGGTGAGTCTTTTGCCCAAAGTAGGGGAATTGAAAACCAAAACCAGAAGCAGAGTGCACAGGTTTAAGGTGAGGGGTGAGGGGGGGATTTAATAGGAACCTGAGGGATAACTTTTTTTACACAAAGGGTGGTAGGTGTATGGAACAAGCTGTCAGAGGCGATAGTTGAGGCAGGGACTATCACAAAGTTTAAGAAACATTCAGACAGGTACATGGATTGGAAAAGTCGCCAATTCCTTCTCTCCATAGATGCTGCCTCACCCGCTGAGTTTCTCCAGCATTTTTTGTCTACCTTCTGTTTGTTTCCTCTCCTTTTCATCTCACCCGTCTCAGGAGGATATCTCAGAGTCAGCAAAACAGTGGAAAATAACAAGATTTCTTTGGGGATTTTTTTTCAGCTGTGTTTTTTACACGACAGGGATCGTGCATTAGCTGCCCTCCCACCATTATCAACAACTCTCTCCCACCACCTCATCCTCATCTCTCTTCCCTTCTCTCCCTCACCTCCACTGCCAGCCAATGACTACGACCCAACTGCTCAATTGGGCCATTCTCCCAGGAGAGTTGAAGTAGTGCCCACTTGGCCTTCAACTGCCACACAAGAGCTACGTACACATAACCTGAGATTCTGGTCTGATTGAAACAAAGGCCAAAGTCCAAATGCTCTCAAGCATCAAGCCCAGTTCTCCTGGAGCAAAGTCACCCATTCAACCCAGGTCCCAACCTGAAACGTCACCCTTCCATTTTGTAGACAAAAGAAAATAGACAATATGTGCAGGAGTAGGCCATTCGGCCCTTCAAGCCAGCACCGCCATTCAATGTAATAATGGCTGATCATTCACAATCAGTACCCCGTTCCTGCCTTCTCCCCATATCCCTTGATTCTGCTATCTTTAAGAGCTCCATCTAACTTCTCCAGAGATGCTGCCTGACCCGCAGGAGTTACTCCACTACTTTGTGTCTATCTTTAGCCATTCAGCCCCTATACTCCAGCACTTTACAATTTACATTGGAACATTGCAACAATATCTGTATAGCCTCTGTATGTAGACGTGCTCAAAACCATGATACAGTCCAAGAGGGTAGTTCCCAGTCCCAGTGGCAGAAGATGGTTTCCAACAGGAACAAGAATCCTTGGTGATTATCCAAGAACAGTGCAAAGCATTTTATCTCACAAGAAGAAAAAAAACACGTGTTCACGGGGAGAACGTACAAACTCCGTACAGACAGCACCCGTGGTCGGGATCGAACCCGGGACTCTGGCTTTGTAAGGCAGCAACTCTGCCGCTGCGCCACCCTGCCGCTCTGGCACTCTGCACTCTCCCGGCACGCAGCGATGGAGGTTGCCTGCAACGGCAACACTGCCAGAACAACAAGCCTTTATGGCCAGCTGCAGCTTGGACTTGGAAAATGGTGCCAAAACCTGGCGACTCTTGGATATGCTCTCAGTGGGCTATTCCTGTACACTTTGTACTTAATCTGGGATCGTGCTCGGGCATAGTAATAAGTTACTGAATTGTGTGCAAAAAAATAGAATCTCACTGTACCTTGGTACATGTGATAATAAAGAACTATTGAATCAGGCTTAAGGTATGTTGATCCTATTCAATCGGTTGTTATTTTTGTTTCACTGAAATATCATAATACTTTACGATGGCCTACTTGTTTGATTTGCAACAAAATCAATTTCTACATGGGTGCTATGACCTTATTTGAGCAGTGATTTACACAGCAATAACTTAAATTAACCAGCTGAAATTGTTGAAATCAATGCAGCTCTAAATGTCAGCTGAACAACACAAACAAATGTACAATGATAGGTTGTGAGGTTGGGAAAGCAAACCAAGATCAGTTTATAGAGTCATAGAGACTTACAGCGAGGAAACAGGTCCTTTGGCCCAGCTAGCCCACAAATTGTGAATGGCCCCTAGTGTGTTGGATGCGAATAGTGGGATAACAGAGAACTATGATGATCAACGTGTCCCATCTACACTAGTCCCACCTGCCTGCATTTGGCCCATATCCCCCTAAGCCTGTCCCATCCATGTACTTGTCCAGATATTTCTTAAATGTTGCGATAGTACCAGCCTCAACTACCTCCTCTGGCAGCTCGTTCCAGACACCCACCACCCTTTGTGTGCAAAAGTTACCCCTTAGGTTCCTATTAATGATTTCCCACCTCATCGTAAACCTATGTCCTCTGGTTCTCGAATCCCCTACTCTGGGCAACAGACTCTGTGAGTCTACCCGATCTATTCCTCTGATGATTTTGTGTACCTCTATCATGCCTCATCCTCCTGCAGAATAAAGTCCGGGGCTTTTTAGTGAACCTGTTGGTTATTGCATCACAAAATGACAGATTGAAACATGCGTATCTTGGCAACTAGCAAGATTATTGACAACAGACTGAACAGACCTGGACTATCAGTCTCTGAATTGTAAATGAAATTCCTAAACTGTCAAGATATGTGGGCAGCAATAGGCAATAGTTGATTAGTGTCAGGTTTTGCCATTAGCTTGAGAGCCGAGTATATTTGTTTGTAAATGCTTGCAAATTCTAATAGAGTAGATTTAGTTTAGCTTAGAGATGGAAACAGGCTCTTCAGCCCACTGAGTCCGCACCCACCATAATCACCTATACACGTTCCATTCTATAGAGCCATGGAGTTGTACAGCGGGCCTACAATAACCAACATACCCGATCTACTCTAGTCTCACTTGCATTCATTTGGCCCATATCCCTCTAAACCTGTCCTATCCATGTACCTGCCAAGTCCCTGTCTAAATGTTTTTTAAATGTGATAGTGCCTGCTAATATCTGTCCATCCTATACACTGGGGACAAGTTACAGATGCCAATTAACCTATAATCCAGCACGTAACCATATAAGCATATAACCATATTACAATGACAGCACGGAAAACAGGCCCTCTCGGCCCTTCCAGTCCGTGCCGACCATTTGTTTTCTCCTAGTCCCATCTACCTGCACTCAGACCATACCCCTCCATTCCCTTCATGTCCATATACCTATCCACTTTACTTTTAAATGTTAAAATCGATCCTGCCTCCACCACTTCTGCTGGAAGCTCATTCCACACAGCCACCACCCTCTGAGTAAAGAAGTTCCCCCTCACGTTACCCCGAAACTTCTGTCCCTTAACATCTTTCGAGTGTGGGAGGAAACTGGAGCACCAGGAGAAAACCCACGCAGGTCATGGGGAGGTAGGCACAAAATGCTGGAGTAACTCAGCGGGTGAAGCAGCATCTTTGGAGAGAAGGAATGGGCGATGTTTCGGGACAACACCTTCCTTTAGTCTTCAGACTGCTTCAGTCTGAAGAAGGGTCTCGACCCGAAACGTCGCCCATTCCTTCTCTCCAGAGATGCTGCCTCACCCGCTGAGTTACTCCATCATTTCGTGTCTACCTTCGACTTAAGCCAGCATCTGCAGTCCTATCTTACACACAGGTCACGGGGCGAACGTACAAACTCCATACAGACAGCACCCGTAGTCAGGATTGAACCTGTGTCTCTGCCGCTGTGAGGCGACAACTTGACTGCTACGCCACTTTGATGTGTTGTTTACACAGTTAATCATGATGTGCAAATGTATTGTGGTGATGGACTCATTGGTTAATTGGCCTCTGTGATCTGCCCCTAGTGTGTAGGATGCGAAAGGAGGATTACACAGAGAACTAGTGTACGGGTGATCAATGGCTGACATGGATCCGGTGGGCTGACGGAACTTCTTCCACGCTGTATCTCTAAATAAAAGTAGCCAAAATGTTACAGAGGTTGAAAAATATAATGGAATATCCTGACTGCGATCGCTGTCTGATCCACTGCTTATTTAGATACTCTCATTGATATATTCACATGGAAGGTATGCCATTGGAAAGATAACAACTCAAACATGTGATGCATATCCTGGCTGATGGAATTAGGACATATATAGTCCAAGAAATAGAACACCATCCCATTTTCCTGGCTTCCTCAGACTCATAAGGAATTTTCCAGGTGTTTTTTTTTAGCCTGATTTAGAAATCTTACAAGATATAAATTGGAGATAGACACAAAAAGCTGAAGTAACTCAGCTGGTCAGACAGCAACTCTGGAGAGAAGGAATAGGTGACGTTTCAGGCCAGAAGAAAGGTTTCGACCCGATTCCTTCTCTCCAGCAATGCTGTCTGACCCGCTGAGTTACTCGTTACTCCAGCTTTTTATGTCTAACTTTGGTTTTAACCAGCATCTGCAATTCCTTCCTACACATATAAATCAGAGTGTTGGCTCAGCGATGATCCACTTGTCTCTGAGTTAGATGGTTGTTTCTTCAAATTCGTGGAAAGGTCTTGAGTCTAAAATCGATGCCAATACACTGGAGGAATAGTGCGGCAGCTCTGCACTGCCTAAAGCTGCCATATATTTGACAGGACTTTAAACTAGACATCTATCTAATCTCACAGTTTCTGCACAATGATCCCATGGAAACCATGGGCAGAGAGCAGTCTTCCTTCCCCAGTATAGCTGATTGTGCTCATGACAGAAAATAGCTGAGAATAAAAAAAATACATTTTAATTTAGTTTAGAAATATACGTGGAAACAAGCCCTTTGGCCCACTGAGTCCACGCTGCCCAGCGATCACCCATACACTAGTTCTGCCCTACACACTAGTGACAATTTTCAGAAGATGATTAACTTACAAACCTGCACGTCTTTGGAATGTGGGAGGAAACCTGAGCACCCGGAGAAAGCCCACGCTGTCACAGGGCGGACGTACGAACTTCGTGCAGACAGCACCCATGGTCAGGATTCCTACCCATTCCTACCAATGTTTTAGCAGTGAACGCGGATTAAATATACGTACATCAACTAATAACTAAACTGCAGAGCCAACAGTAAACTCTCTGGATGAATTCCTCTCATTAGTAAAAGAGTGGTGTGGAATATGTAGAGGAAGAACATTAAAAATGCACAGGGTTCCTGAAATCATTTTATTGATCGATTTTTATTATGATAATCGCCGCTGGTTTTAAAGCGTATTGAAATGACTTAAGATTGTACAAGGTGCTTTGTAAATAAATAGCTATCTATTGTTCCGAGAAAAGGTCTAGAACAAATCCCGATTGAAAATAGCTCTCCAGTTTCTGTGTGTTTTACGCGGTATCCAAGCTCCTTGGGTGAAGGGTGTTAGACCAGATTCAATGCTAAATAGTTGTGGTCTCTGTGGGCCTGAGTCCAAGGCAGCCGTAGGGAGGTGGTGCTGCTCTATCCTCCTATGTGTCTGTTTCTGTTTCTGTCAACACTGTCCCTTGGGAGGCCTCCCAGTGATAGTACCTTTACCCTCCAGAACAGACCCCCTCCTCCATCCTGACCCTGTATCGCCTCTGTGGGAAGGAACCGCAGATGCTGGTTTAAACCAAAGGTAGACACAAAATGCTGGAGTAACTCAGCGGGACAGCATCTCTGGAGAGAAGGAATGGGTGACGTTTTGGGTCATGACCCTTCCTCAGACGAGTCAGGGGACTGACTAGTTTGACGAGTCTGAAGAAGGGTCTCGACCCGACACGTCCCCCATTCCTTCTCTCCAGAGATGCTGCCTGTCCCGCTGACACGGGCGCGCACGGTAGCGCAGCGGTAGTGTTGCTGCCTCATAGCGCCAGAGGTCCGGGTTCGATCTGGACTAGGGGTGCTGTCTGTACACAGTTTGTATGTTCTCCCCATGACCTGCGTGGGTTTTCTCCGGGTGCTCCAGTTTCCTCCCACACTCCAAAGATATGCAGATATATAGACTAATTGGCTTGGTGTAAATATAAATTGTCCCTGGTATGTGTATGATAATGTTAGTGCGCGGGGATCACTAGTCAGCGCGGACCCGATGGGCTGAAGGGCCTGTTTCTGCGCTGTATCTCTAAACTAAATTAAAATAAGATTGCTGTTACCTGGAGATGGTGCCCACATGTTCTCCACTCATGTGACGGCTTTCATCCTTTTTACAGAAAAATTTGGCAATAATGTTGATAATCCCCAAAGTAGTGATTTAGTTTAAATCGTTTGACCCAATCAAGTTCTCTAGTGGTTACGGAGCTACTGAAAACACTCAGCCCATTAACATTTAATCCGATGTAACTGGCTCTGCTGCTGGGCTGGAATGCAGATAGGCTGCTGAAATCTATTCCACAATTATCAGCAGGAACAAGTGGGCATTGCACAACAGGTTGCAGTTCAGAACTGAGCTGTACATCCATAGAAAAAGATTAAAAAATAAAAATTGACACAACACATTATAGAGTTCAACACAAACGTCCCCCCACAACAGAATCAACATTTTCCACTGTGGGGAAAGGCACCAGAAAGTTTAGTCCTCTTCCTCTGTGACCGCCCGAGGTCGGGGCCCATTTGTGGCCTTGCAGCCAGTCCGATTAGACCTTATCTGAATCAAAAGTGTGGGAGGAAGGGGCAGAGGGTCTAAGCATAGACAAAGGAAGGTTTTGGGCTTTAGTTTAGAGATGGGGGTCTATTGACAGATAGAGTTTGTGGGTTCATTGCTGTGTACATTACCACTTTACAACAATGACTACGATTTATAAGTTGTAAGGGGCTATGGACAACCATAGGCTGATAGAAGGCACATCGCACGTAGAAGTTGTACTATTCAGAAATATGATCATGGCTGACCATCCAAAATCAGTACCCCGTTCCTGCTTTCTCCCATATCCCTTGATTCCGTTAGCCTTAAGAGCTAAATCTAACTCTCTCTTGAATACATCCAGTAAATTGGCCTCCACTGCCTTCTGTGGCAGAGAATTCCACAGATTCACAACTCTCTGGGTGAAAAAGTTTTTCCTCATCTCAGTCCTAAATGGCCGACCCCTTATTCTTAAGTTTAACTTGGTATCATGTTCAGCACAGATATTGTGGGCCGAAGGGCCTGTTCCAGTACTGTACTGCTCTATGTTCTATGTTCACATGGTCACTGCGATGCCTGTCTGATTGTAAGTCAGGGAGCCTCTGAGAATTCTAGAGGGCGGTAAATGAAGACAGCACAACACATTGCTGTTCTGCAATGAACTCGTACACATCTAACCGTGATCAGAAGCGTGCTAAATATTTCAATTTCATTGTAACTTTATACATTCAATCAGAACATTTACTAAAAAGTGCAGCAAGTTGCACCTTGGGGGGGTGGAGCCATATTTTTATAAGTGCACAATACGCCCTTTCATATGTTCACGGTCTGTGGGTGGAGGGTAAACTGAACCTTTAGATTTTTGTTCTCTTTCTCTCTCCGTTTCATGGACTTGCAGAACAAGGTAAACTCGTTCCTAATGCCCCGACGCACCCAACCCTCTCTTGCCATGGGCATTCTTAGAAAATAAATTGTTTCAGGGTTGAACTGCGCTCAAGCAGATGCTGCAAATCAACATGCTTCATAAACACATGCGCTTGGCTCCCACTCACTAATCCTAGTGCAAATAAGTTTGTCAGCAATTTTAATGCTGCATGTTTTTCTTGGCCGAGTTTTCTGGAAGGTACAGTAAATGGTCCTTTTTTTTCCCCCAAGAACTCGCCGTGAGCAGCTAATGCCACATTTATTAGAAAAGACAGTGATTTAACCAACAGGAAACCCTACCCAAGCTGACGAGATTTCTCTGTTGAATTGGCAGCAAGCTGAGGTAAAATTAGCATCTCAGTTTAGTTCAGAGATACAGCACGGAAACAGGCCCTTCGGCCCACCTAGTCGGCACTGACCAGCGATCCTCTTACACTTATGCTATCCTACACACACTCGGGACAATTTACAATTTTTTACCAAGCCATTAGTCTACAAACATGTACGTCTTTGGAGTGTGGGAGGAAACCGGAGATCCCGGAAATAACCCATGAAGGACATGGGGAGAACGTAAAACTCCGTACAGACAGTACAGGTATGTAGGTTATTTGGCTTGGTGTGTGTGTAAAAGTGTCCTTAGCGGATGTAGGATGGTGTTAATGCGCGGGATTCACTGGTCGGCGCGGACTCGATGGGCCGAAGGGCCTGTTTCTGAGCTGTATCTCTACTTTTTTCGTGTCCATCTTCCGTGTTCCAAATGTTGACATCGCTGTCATCGTCCGTCCTGAAAAGAACGCAAGCTTCCGGCGACAATCAGTGGGAGCCATCGCTTGTTGCAAAAGAATTGTTGCAGTATAATTCTTCCATGGTGGTTGCAGAATTAGCTCAGGATACTTCCAGTTTCCAGCCCCCCCGGTGTGGACACTTCTGCTATGGGGCCGCTGTATCTCTAAACGAAACGAAACTAAACTAAACCAAACGTTTTTCACTTAACCTCGGTACACGTGACGATGAACTAAACTGGTGAACAAAGAGCCAACACAAACAGAATGGACTGTATGGCCTTCCACCATATATGATTCCTTCATTCTATGATTAAGCTGGCAAATTGGAGTTACTACCACCCTGAAACAAAGGCCTCTGCTGTCACTGGGTAAACATGTGCAGCACAGCAAGGAGTAAACCATAAACAGGTTTCATTGAAGTTTAAAAGCGTTCTAGGAAAATGTAACCAAAACTTGCAGCAAGCAATGTTTAAGTAATTACAGGCCAACTAATAAATCAGGGCAATGAAAAGAATAAAGCTGAGTGTGCAGAATATAAGAATATGGGGATAATGTGGAATTCTATGCAGGCACAGGGCTAAATGAGTATCTCATTCAGAGAGCTGGTATAGGAGGCAGAAGACTTATTTCATGCTGGAAACTTGGATAAATACATGAGTCATGGAAAATTAAACTCCTTGATGTGTTGAACTATTTGTAATTACGGTGCCCAGAAATTGGATGCATTCATTAGTGTTGCCTTCCCATGCATTGAGTGCCCATTGTGCGGCACGGTGGCGCAGCGGGGGAGTTGCTGCCTTACGGCACTTACAGCGCCGGAGACACGGGTTCGATCCCGACCACAGGTGCTGTCTGTACGGAGTTTGCACGCTCTCCCCGTGACCTGCGCGGATTTTCTCCGAAAACCTCGGTTTCCTCCCACACTCCAAAGACACACAGGTTTGTAGGTTAATTGGCTTGGTGTAAATGTAAAAATTGTCCCCAGTACAGGATAGTGTTAGTGTGCAGGGATCGTTGGTTGGCACGCACTCGGCGGGCCGAAGGGCCTGTTTCCGCGGTGTATTTCTAAACTAAACTAAAACTGATTTTAACGAGTTTTGACCGCTAACAATAGTTTCTAGGTGAAGTGGCACGTTTCAGAATACATCCGTGCACAATTCACTTGGTATGTGAGTGCCCCAGGCTTTCCTGGACTCCTAATGACACCACAGGTTGCATGGTTTACTTTATTTTAGAGATACAGCGTGGAAACAGGTCCTTCTGTCCACCTAGTCCACGCTGACCAGCGATCAACCCATAAACTAGCACTATCCTACACACGAGGGACAATTAACAATCTGCACCAAAGGCAACTAACCTACAAACCTGCAAGTCTTTGGAGTGTGGGAGGAAACCCGAGGCACCATAGAAAACCCACACGGTCACAGGGAGAATGTACAAACTCCGTATAGACAGCACCCGTAGTCAGGATCGAACCCGGGTCTCTGGCTCTGTGAGGCAGCAACTCTACCGCTGTGCCACCGTTCTGCCCCTCTGTGGCCACCTTAAACAGAAGCAATCTTCAAACTTTGGTGAGCATTCACAGAACAGAGTCCACTCCGCCATTCAATCATGGCTGATCTATTTTTCCGGCTCAACCCTATTCTCCTGCCTTCTCCCCATAAACCCTGACACCCGTACTAGTCAAGAACCTATTCATCTCCACTTTAGAAATGTTCAATAACTTGGCCTCCACAGCCGTCCGTGGCAATGAATTCCACAGTTTCACACCTTCTGGTTAAAGGAATTCCTCCTCATCTTCATTCTAAAGGTACGTCCTTTTATCCTGAGGCTATAACCTCTGGTCCAAGAATATCCCACTACTGGAAATATCCTCTTCACATCCACTCTATCCAGGCCTTTCACTATTCAGTAAGTTTCAATCAGATTTTCTCATGCACCAATTTCACTTGGGCAGCTTACAACCCAGCGGTATCAACGTTTAATGATCTAATTCCAAATAACTGCGAGAGGTCTGGGTTCGATCTCGACCTCAGGTACTGTCTGTGTGGTGTTTGCACGTTTGCATGTTCTCCGTGACCGCGTGGCTTCCTCTGGATGCTCTGGTTTCCTCCCACATCAGTCTCTTGCCCAGAGTGGGGGAATCGAGGACCAGAGGACATTGGTGCAAGGTGAAGGGGAAAAGATTTAATCGGAATCTGAGGGGTAACTTTTTCACACAAAGGGTGGAGGGTGTATGGAACAAGCTGCCAGAGGAGGTAGTTGAGGCAGGGACTATCCCAATGTTTAAGAACCCGTTTAGACAGGTACATGGATAGAACATGGATAGGTATATGGACGTGAAGGGAATGGAGGGGTATGGTCTGAGTGCAGGTAGATGGGACTAGGGGAAAACAAATGGTCGGCACGGACTGGAAGGGCCGAGAGGGCCTGTTTCCGTGCTGTAATTGTTATATGGTTATATGGTTATATGTTATATGGTTAACAGGTTTGGAGGGATATGGACCAAAAGCGGGCAGTGTAGCTGGGACATGTTGGCCAGTGTGGGCAAGTTGGGCTGAAGGGCCTGTTTCCCCACTGTATCACTCTATAACTCTATGACTATGACATCCCAAAATCGAGCAAGACTGAATTTCTTTTCCTGGGGTGGAAATGTCAAAGACTAGAAGGCATCGCTTTATATTGAGCGGGACAAAGTTTAAAGGAGATATGTGGGTCAAGGGTTTTTTTTCACAGAGAGCGGTGGGTGCCTGGAACGTGCTGCCAGGGGTGGTGGTGGACGATGATGCGAGACTGGCTCTTAGATAGGCACATGGTTCTTCAGGGAATGGAGGGATGTATATTACTAGCAGGCAGACCTACTGTCTCCGCCTCTTCCTTTCTTTTTCCTGCCTCCCCGACATCAGTCTGAAGAAGGGTCTCGACCCGAAACGTCCATAGATGCTGCCTCACCTGTTGAGTTTCTCCAACATTTTTGTCCACCTTCGATTTTTCCAGCATCTGCAGTTCTTTCTTCAACAGGCAGGCAGAGGAGATCAGTTTAACTATCCATCATGTTGGGCAGAGAGTTTGTGTGCCGAAGAGACTGTTTCTCTGCCACACTATTCGACGTTCATTGTCCCAGTACTTGCAGTTTTTTTATTCCCTGAAATCAATGCTATTTTTCAAATCAGCGAAGTTGAAAGATAAATTACACAGGGGAACAGAATTTGACCACGATATGTCTGTTAATGTCATTTGGTGAAGTTCTCCACTGGAAAAAGGATTGAATTTCCCGATTTTACTTCAAACCGGATTTAGCTCATTTTCAACATCGTAGTACGGCACATTTTTTGTTTCAAGTTATGTGAAGGAATTTCTGGACTGCAGCCTTTTTAGTTCAGCAATTTTAGCAAAGAGAAGAGAGACATAGATTGCTGGAGTAACTCAACAGGTTAGGCAGCATCTCTGGAAAAAAAGGATGGCTGACGTTTTTGGGTCAGGATCCTTCTTCAGACTGGAAATGTCCCAACCTGAAACACCACTAATCCCTTTTCCACGCAAATGCTGCCTGACTCGCTGCATTGCTCCAGCACATTGTGTCTATCTTTGCTATAAACCAGCATCTGCAGTTCTTTGTTTCTACTTTCTGACAGCCCGTTGAGTCCACACTGACCATCGATCACCCATTCACACTAATTCTATGCTATTCCACTTTCCCATCCGCTCCCTACACATTAGGGGGCAATTTACAGAAGCCGATTAACCTACAAACTCGCCCGTCTTTGGGATGTGGGAGGAAACCCGAGTTCTCCTGCCTCTCCCGGTAACCCCTGACAACCGAACTAATCAAGAATATGTCAATCTCCAGCTTAAAAATATCCACTGACTTGGCCTCCACAGCCTTCTGTGGCAATGAATTCCACACATTCACCACCCTCTGTCTAAAGAAATGCCTCCTGATCTTTCTAAAGCTACACCCCTTTAATTCTGAGGCTGTGACCTCTGGTCCTAGACACTCCCACTGGTGGAAACATCCTCTCCACATCCACTCTGTTCAAGTCTCCTCAATCAAGTCTCAACCCTTGGACTCGAAGTGCCAAATGGCCTACTCCTGCACCTATTGTCTACTGTCTATTGACTTCTGATTCAGGGGTCAAGGTGTAACCAACCTAATTAATTTACAAAATCTATATCCTTTGAATAAATCTCTATCCACTGAACGATGAATGCAATTTCTATCCAAGATCGAAAAAACCAATAAAATAACCATTTAGGTTTTGATGCACACCTTCTCATTCACAATATTTATTTTAATGTGTCTATGGATACGTGCATTCATCTACAATCTGTGAAGGTAATGTAAGGTCAGACCCTATTTTCACATCTCTGCCACCTTCTCCAAGAGCAAATTCCATTCGGCTTTTTTCCCCGCATTTTATCACGTTCAGGCTTCACTGAAACTTCCCATTCACATACTGGGACCAATTCATAGCAATAAAGCTTCACTCCATGGTTAGGTTTCATAGATTTCTTCTCCTGGGCTTCCCTGATCCTGGTCTTGCAATGTGACTCCTCTTGCCCTCTCTGCTTCTCTCCCTCGACTTTGAAGATCTTCACCAAACCCTCCACTTGGACCAACTTACACACGACTCAGGTAATGTTGCATTGAAGCTAACATTAGTTTCAGTGCTGTATTCAACAAGAGTTTGTGAATACAGCAATGAAGTTTGTCACCTTCATCATTAAGATTATGACCATTCTCTGCCCTGGCCCCTCCTCTCTTCCAGCTTCGTTTCCTGCCTCCCCCCCTTCAATCAGTCTGAGAAAGGGTCCCGACCCGAAACGTCACTTATCCATGTTCTCCAGATGCTGCCTGTCCCACTGAGTTACTCCAGCACTGTGAAACGTCACCTATCCATGTTCTCTACAGATGCTGCCTGTCCCACTGAGTTACTCCAGCACTCTGTATCTTTCTGGGCTGCAGGAGTTATGATTGAAGCCAAATACAAGTCATCAATGAGCGGCACGGTGAAGCAGCGGTAGAGTCGCTGCCTTACGGCACCAGAGACCCGGATTCAATCTTGACAACGGGCGCTGTCTGCACGGAGTTTGCACGTTCTCCCCGTGACCGCGTGGGCTTTCTCCGGGTGCTCCGGTTTCCTCCCACACTCCAAAGACGTGCAGGTTTGTGGGCTAATTTGGTTTTGGTAACATTTGTAACTTGTAATGATTTGGACGAGGGAACTGAATGCAACATCTCCAAATTTGCAGATGACACCAAGCTGGGGGGCAGTGTTAGGTGTGAGGAGGATGCTAGGAGGCTGCAGGGTGATTTGGATAAGCTGAGTGAATGGGCAGATGCAGTATAATGTGGATAAATGTGAGGTTATCCACTTTGGTGGCAAAAACATGAGGGTAGACTATTATCTGAATGGTGGCCAATTGGGAAAAGGGAGATGCAACAAGGCCTGGGTGTCATGGAAAACCAGTTATTGAAAGTAGGCATGCAGGTGCAGCAGGCAGTGAAAGAAACGAATGGTATGTTAGCATTCATAGCAAAAGGATTTGAGTATAGGAGCAGGGAGGTTCTACTGCTGTTGTACAGGATTTTGGTGAGACCACACCTGGAGTATTGCGTACAGTTTTGGTCTCCAAATCTGAGGAAAGACATTCTTGCCATAGAGGGGGTTCAGAGAAGGTTCACCAGACTGATTCCTGGGATGTCAGGACTTTCATATGAAGAAAGACTGGATAGACTCGGCTTGTACTCACTGGAATTTAGAAGATTGAGGGGGGATCTTATAGAAACTTACAAAATTCTTAAGGGGTTGGACAAGCTAGATGCAGGAAGATTGTTCCCGATGTTGGGGGAGTCCAGAACAAGGGGTCACAGTCTAAGGATAAGGGGGAATTCCTTTAGGATCAAGATGAGGAAAACATTCTTTACACAGAGAGTGGTGAGTCTCTGGAATTCTCTGCCACAGAAGGTAGTTGAGGCCTGTTCATTGGCTAGATTCAAGAGGGAGTTGGATGTGGCTCTTGTGGCTAATGGGATCAGGGGGTATGGAGAGAAGGCAGGTACAGGATACTGAGTTGGATGATCAGCCATGATCATATTGAATGGCGGTGCAGGCTCGAAGGGCCGAATGGCCTACTCCTGCACCTATTTTTCTATGATTCTATGTCCGTTCTGTGTAGGGTTGTGTTAGTGTGCGGGTGATCACTGGTCGATGCGGACTCGATGGGCCAAAGGGCCTGTTTCCACGCTGTATCTCGAAATGAGTAGAATGGGATCTCAAAACAAAATAAGATGGATCCAGGTTTAGTCTTCGGGGTTAGAGCTAAGTAGAGGTGGAAAATGGGGATAAGAAAGCTGGAGCGGAAAGCGGAGGGGCTTGATAGGCTTCAGAAATACAGTGAGTAGTGAGTGCCCAGAGCAGTGGGACAGTCCATTGTGTAGAATCCTGTTGATTGGTATTGGTTCAAATTCAACATCACAACATTCCTCAACTAATGTTACATTCTTTCACCTTTACCCTGAGGCTGGGAAAAACCGCAGTCCTCAAAGTTTATAGTCCATTCAACACCAATAGACTCTTGTGCAGGAAGGAACTGCTGATGTTGTTTTCAACCGAAGATAGACACAAAATGCTGGAGTAACTCAGGTCACGTTAGGGGGAGTTCCCCCCGCCACGGGTACCTTGTAATCCCGTGCTACCCGCTCCATGGTCGGGTAGTCAGCGACTAAACCGTCTCCCCCACCTGGTTTGCCACGTGAGGAGGGGGCTGTGGACCCCCAGCAGGACCAAAAACAAGACCCGTCAAAGGGCGGATGAGCTTCTAGTGAGCCAACGGCCATCCACACTTCAGTAGAAGTTGTGATCACTATTGTTCATAGCATTGTAAAGAATGATGGTAAAGAACACGCACCAAAATCCTAGACTTCCAGCGGCGGTAGTCCGCAGGAACAGGCGGACAGAGATGTGTGGTGCGTCCGTCACCGTTCCCATCGGAAACCAGCACCACTGCGTCGCTAATGTTTTCAACGATGATGAACTCAGCGGGACAAGCATTTCTGTAGAAAAGCAATGGGTGACGTTTCAGGTCTCCCGACTCTCAGTCTGAAGAAGGGTCTCGACCCGAAACATCACCCATTCCTTCTCTGCAGAGATGCTGCCTGTGCCGCTGAGTTACACCAGCATTTTGTGTCTACCAATAGTCCTATCCCTTATTTCATCCAAACAGCGCAGTTGAATAACGTGGAAGAATCAAAAAGCACACAGTTTTATTCAATCAGCTAGTTGTATAGTTTCTAAGTCCACCTATAAGGTGACTGCCACCTGCACACAATTTGTACTGAATGCTAAGCCCTAGATTAACATCTCCCCGAAGTCAACAGAAACTGCCTTATGGGCAACGTGTCATAAATGGGGAACAACGATGATTCTCCTGGATACTGAATGTTTAAGAAAGAACTGCAGATGCTGGAAAAATCGAAGGTAGACAAAAATGCTGGAGAAACTCAACGGGTGAGGCAGCATCTATGGAGCGAAGGAATAGGTGATGTTTGGACCTGAAACGTTACCTATTCCTTCGCTCCATAGATACCGCCTCACCCGCTGAGTTTCTCCAGCATTTTTGTCTATCTCCTAGATACTGAGATTAATTGATAGTTTAACCTTGTTAAACGTAGAGCATAGAACAGTACAGTACAAGAACAGGCCTTTCAACCCACGATGTATGTGCCAAATGTGATGCCAGGGTGTACTAATCACCTCTGCCTGCATGTGATCAATATCCCTCCATTCCCCACTTATTCATGTGTCGATCTATAAATTGCCTAAAAACCAGGAGCTTCCACCAATAACCCCAGCTGTGCGTTCCACACACTCATCACTCTGAGTAAAAAATGTGTCCCCTACATCTTATTTTAAACTTACCCCCTCTGACCCTAAAGCTATGCCCTCTAGCATTTGACATCTCCACCCGAGGCAAAAAGGTTGTGAGTGTCTACCTCATCTATGCCCCTCACTATTTTAAATACTTCTCTCAGGATTTCCCTCAGCCTCTGGCGCTCCATAGAAAACATTCCAAGTTTGTCCAACCTCTCCTTTTGTCCTTACAAGGCAAATTCCTTGTATGTGAATACTTGGCCAATAAACTTACTTACTTACATCCAGAGAGCATTCCGGTAAACCTTGTCTGCTCCCTCTCCAAATCCCCTGCATCCTTCCTGAAATTAGTTTAGTTTAGATTAGTTCAGAGATACAACATGGAAACAGGCCTTTGGCACATTGAGTCTGCGCTGACCAGTGACCATCCCGTACACCAGCACCATCTTACGCACTGGGACAATTAACCAACAAACCTACACGTCACCGGGGCACCGGGAGGAAACCCACGCAGTCACAGGGAGAACGTACAAACTCTGTGAAGACGGCAACTGTAGTCAGGATTGAACCCAGGTCTCTGTCAGGCAGCAACTGTGCCGCCCCTTTCCAGATTCAGGTACCCTTTCTTCCCATCAAATGTCAGCTTCTTGAACCTCCCTGCACTGTCTCAAACACATCCCTAGCCAGGCACCAAACGACAACAGAAGCTAATGCCACAAGAATATCTCCATGTACTGATGGTCCGTGAGGAGGAAGTGCTGCTGCCAATCCGTAATGATGATGACAAAGTTGAGGTTCCAGTTACAAGGAGGAGTAGCGATGCAGTTCCCCCAGTTTAATGATGAGTGATGACTGTGGAAGGGATGATGATGCTGAACACTGAGCTGTAGCTGATGAACAACAGCCTGAAGAAGGGCCTCGACCTGAAACGTCACCTATTCTCTTTCTCCAGAGACGCTGTCTGTCCGGCTGAGTTACTCCAGCCTTTTGTGTCTATCTCCGGTTTAAACCAGCATCTGCAGTTCCTTCCTCCACAGCCTGACATACATGTCCAACTGGCCCAGGGCAAAGTGAAGAGCCAACCAGACCACATCCGCTGTTGAGCTGTAGTCGTGGTGAATGGGCTGAGGTGGCTCCAGCTCATTACTGAGGCGGACTTGATTATGACCAACTTCTCGAAACACTTCATCACAATGGAGGTGAGAGCCACCGGTCAGTGGTCACTGAAGCATTTCACCTTGACCTTCCTGGGCACCTGTGCTGCCAAGCAGGTGAGGACCTTGCACCTTACTAGTAAAGAGATGAAGATTTCCACTAAATCACAGTGGCAGGCGGTGATAGAGTTGATGTCTCACAGCGCCACAGACCCAGGCTCGATCCTGACTACGTTTTCTGTCAGTACGGAGTTTGTACGTTCTCCCCGTGACATTTCTCTGGATGTTCCAGTTTCCTCCACATTCTAAAGACGTACAGGTTTGTAGGTTAATCTGGCTTCTGTATAAACTTTCCCCAGTGTGTAGGGTAGAGCCAATATTTTGTCATGAAACGTAATCAACCCGAACCAATTGTGCAATAGGAACATCCTGGGTGTGCCTACCAGTTTAGACTTTAGAGATACAGTGTGGAAACAGGCCCTTCGGCCCACCTAGTCCATGCCGACCAGCGATCCCTGCACACCAGCACTATCCTACACACACTAGGGACGATTTACCATTTTACAGAAGCCTATTAATCTACACAATTGTACATCTTTGGAGTGTGGGAGGAAACTGGAGCAAACCCAAAGTAGAAAACCCAAGAGAGGATGTGCAAACTCTGTACCTACAGCACCCGTAGTCAGGATCAAACCCGGGTCTCTGGCGCAGTAAGGCAGCAACTCTACCGCTGCTCTACAGTGCAACCACTGAGGATTTATTAAATCTGTGGTGGGTGGATACAGATGTATCATTGTCGTAAGCGCTGGTCTAATCCAGGCATTAGGTCCCTTGGGAGACTGGGTGCTGGGTTGACTCAGCAGGTCAGGCAGCATCTCTGGCGAACATAGGTAAGAGTCATTTAGGGTAGAGACCTTTCTCCAGACTTGATTCTCCTTGGATTAGTCAACAGGATGTTGCTCAAGGGAGCCGGAAGAGGGGGAGGTGTGATGTATGTGGGGAAATTACCGTGTAAATACTCCACTCATCCGATACTTTCCAAGTACTGGGATGGGAGTCAGGGCTCGATCCATGAGACTCAGTGACTCGCTCGAGAAACGTAACCAACCTCAGCCTGCCTCAGTGGATCAAGGCCTCTGGCACAGATATGTGTTGGAAGCAACTGCAGGTGCTGCTTTACACCAAAGATAGACACAAAGTGCTGGAGTAACTCTGTGGGTCAGGCAGCATCTGAATAAAATGGTTTCAGGTCGAGACCCCTCTTCAGAGTGGAAGGGTCCCAACCCAAAATATCACCTACCCCTTTTTTCCAGAGATGCTGCCTGACCCGCTGAGTTCCTCCAACACTTTGTGTCTATCTTTGGTGTAAAGCAGCACCTGCAGTTGCTTCCAACACATCACTGTGGACTGAAAGGCCCGTTTCCATGTTGTATCCCTAAACTAAATCAAGAGCTACATAATTGACAATAGATAGACACAAAATGCTGGAGTAAATCAGTGGGTCAGGCAGCATCTCTGGGGAAAAGGAACAGGTGAGGTTTCGGGTCGAGACCCTTCAGACCCGAAAGGTCTATAAATCTCCAGATCTTTGTTGCCTCTGGAATCTCACAATCAGTTCTAAGAGACAATCAACCAGCATCATTAACAGGGCTTTTACAAGTATAGAATAACCTTACAGAGGGCAATGGCAGGAATCCCTGGCTTCATTCCAGAGCATTAGAGGTGCAGAGTAATGCTACAACCATCAAAGATACTGCTGGGATCAGCTGCCGTCGATTATACAAAACATGGAATTATTTTTAGCCGAAATTGTTCTTTTAAAACTGAAAGGAATCATGGGTTGCTTGACATAATTAACTTTGATTGATACTTTGTAGACAGGATTTTCCCACTCTAATCTGCAGAGATTATCCCTGCATAAACCTTACTGGCATTGTTTGGTGGACTTGCAACACCATTTTAGCTCTTCACGGTGTATCGCTGTCTGCCTGTGCTGAGTATATGTTGGTCTGTCGGCTGCACTAGTTCACCCCTTTCTCACATTGTGTGGCTTTAGTTTGTGAACAGGAGACTAATGGACATGGCCTCCAAGTGATTCTGCAACTGAGCGTTACCTTCCAACACTTTACGAGTCTGGAACAAGTGAGCGAGAGGAAGGAGGGGTCGGTTTGTTGAAATGTTCTTCAACTGGGTGCATTCGACGAGCTGTCCAGATGGCGAGGCCTTGGCGGAAGAGGATAAAGAGTCGGGTGATAATTGGGTCAATGAGGAAACGACTCAGACATGTACGCGACAAAAAGCCTGTCCAGATGGCGAGGCCATGGTTGTCGAAAGGGATAAACAGCATCTCACGCTTGCAGCGTCAGGGGCCGAAGGTCCAAAGCCCATTGACGACGCAGCTTTGAAAACCATTAAGGAGTCCGACATGGGATCAGTGGGACCTGAAGAGGCAGAACAAACGAAAGTGGACAAAGTTGGAAGATTGTGCAAAGCCGTCAGGTTCCAGCTGCCACCCAACACACTACGGGCTTCAGGTGCCGATGACTCACTGGCTCCATTCTTTGAGATTGACGATTTTGGAAAGTGTTGTGTCGGCACTTGTGTGAATACTTGTCACTCCCAGAGCTGGATTAGCATCACAGGCAAGTACTGACCCCTTGATCTGTTGAGTGGATAATTTGGCTTTCATCTCCATTTTAAGCTAGAAATTACCATTTTCTAAAGCAGTAAACTGTACATAAACATCTGGATCCAAATGTATAAATTAAATCAGCCAATTGTTTAAATGTTAAAAATGATATTGACAAAGGAAAGCCTGAGATAACATTTTAAATCACAAGTGATTAAAGATGTTCTCTTACCATAGTTTACAATGTTTACCAAAAGTATAATTTCTTCATTTTTCCAATGATTATTTTATTTCTATTGAACCCTGACAAATAGATAAAGCATTTGGTCATTTTAATTGTTAGCAGGAAGCATTGCAAATTCTCAAATGTAGGAGTAAACACACATTTTCAATGGTGAATAACATTTTCCATTAGACTAATTTTGAAACTGGCATTTTCTTTAATTACAAGGCAAATATATTTGTGTGACTTCATTTCTCTGGAATCTGGTTACAGGATTTTTAAATCAGTATCTGTTATGTTGCACGGCCCACAATTTTACCATTAAAGATGGTAAAGGGCATCACGGTGGCGCAGCGGTAGAGTTGCTGCCTCACTGCGCCAGAAACCCGGGTTCCATCCTGACTACGGGTGCTGTCTGTACGGAGTTTGTATGCTCTCCCCATGACCACGTGGGTGCTCCGGTTTCCTCCCACACTCCCAAGACGTGCAGGTTAATTGGCATCTGTAAAATTGTAAATTGTCCCTGGTGTGTAGGATAGTGCGAGTGTGCGGGGTGATCGCTGGTCGGCACGGACTCGATGGGCCGAAGGGACTGTTTCCACGTTGTATCTCTAAAGTCGAAACATATTTTTTTAATGTACAGATTCCAAACAGCATTGACTGTTGTAGAGTTAGTACAACATTACCTGAAGACTGACAGTGGGGATTAATTTACAGGTTACAGTATAATACAAAGGTACTGCGGATGCTGATTTATACCGAAGATAGACACATCTGATCGCTGAGTAACTCCAGCATTTAGTGTTTCTCTTAGGTTAAGGTGTCACTTTGGCCAAATATACAGTTGGACACAACCATAACTACCAGCAGAATGTATGATACATCATTCCTGCACTCAGGGCTTGCTGATGAAGAAGATGCATTAGTCTCAGGACAACTACAAGCTAAAAGGCTAATCTGCTCTCGGATTTTACCCCCGTTTTTTTCTATCTTTCGAAACCGGAGCATCCGGGGAATACCCACGCGGTCACCAACTCCGTACAGACAGCACCCGTAGTCAGGATCGAACCCGGGTCTCTCCAGCAACTCTACCGCTGCACTACTGAGCTGCACTCAATTAAACAAAAAAAGTTTCTGCTGAATTGGAAACATTTTTACCTCCACATGGAATGTTTAAAACTTGAACGTGAAAGTTGGACACAGACCATTGAAAGGTTTGACAGCCGGTTCAGCCTGTGGGCATGGCTAAACCGGCTGCCAAAGCACTCTATGGAATTTATGGTTAGACGCCGTTCTTTGGCCCAAGTCTCAGCGATTGCAATGGAGCCCATTTTGTTCAGGAGTTTCTCGGTGAAGATCCAATAAAAGCTGGAACAAAACTTTTCAATCACTATTTTCAGTTTTTTTTTAAATTGAGTTACACGCTGGCATATTGGTAGAGAGTGGCAGATTGGTGGTACAGCGGGAGAGTTGCTGCCTCACAGCGTCAGAAACGTGGGTTCAATCCTGACCATGGATGCTGTCTGTATGGAGTTTGTACGATCTCCCTGTGACTGCGTGGGTTTCCTCCGGGTGCTCCGGTTTCCTCCCGTGCTGATTTGTAGGTTAATTGACTTCCCTAGTGTGTGTGTAGGATAGAGCTAGTGCATGGGTGATCGCTGGTCAGCACTCGGTCTGCCCAAGGGCCTGTTTCGGCGATGTGTCTCTATACTAAACTAAAAAGAGTTGAAAGGGGAGCCTTTAACGTCTTCAAAGTCCCGTGTAACCCTTTCCTCAAACTAAGTAGTTAAAAAGTGGCCAGTGCTTTTATGTAGGGGAATGCCACATCTAGTCAGCTCACAGAGGCCTCTATAGTCAGCAAATGCTGGACAATCTGTTTTATATAACTGGTGTTTTACACGTTTACAGATCATTACTTGGAGTTTTTGACAACATATTTTTAAAATTATTTTCAAAGTCACGAGTAAGCAGCTGCTAATATTCTGAATAGTTACGCTTCACGATGCGTCCGCTTGTGAACAACTCTGTTGCTTTTGTGAAGATAGACACCAAGTGCTGGCGTAACTTAGCGGGAAAGAATGATTGGGTGTCGTTTCAGGTCGGGACCCTTCTGCGTCCGGAGAAGCGTCCTGACCCAAAATGTCACTGATCCTCGCAGGCGCTTTGTGCCTGTCTTTGGTAGTAATCAGCATCTGCAGTTCTTTTGCTTGTATTGTCAGGCAACCTGCAGTATGATTGGGTTAGCCAGTCAAGTTTGGTTTCCTCAATACCTACTTCACTTTAGTAGGGGCGACTGCATCCGAAACAGATGCCAATTAACCATTGCACCATCTTCACTTTTTAGACAATTGGCTTCTTCAGAAACAAATACTGAAGGAAGGGCAAGGGGAGGAGACCAGACCTACCTTTGGCCAAGAGGTCACCATGAAGCTACTGGGAGTTCTGGAAGACGGAACCATCGTAGACAGGGACCCAAAGTTAACCTTCCGCCTTGGTGATGGTGATGTGATTAAGGTCAGTCTTATTTCCATTCAATCACATTATTCCGATTTTATAGAGTCATAGAATCATATACAGCATGGGAACAGACCCTTCGGCCCAACTTGCCCACACCGACCAAGATGTCCCATCTACACTAGTCCCACCTGCTTGGGTTTGGCCCAGATTCCTCCGAACCTGTCCTATCCATGTACCTGTCTAAATGTTTCTTAAACATTGCAATAGTATCTGCCTTAAGTACCTCCTCCGGCAGCTCGTTCCATACACCCACCACCCTCTGAGTGAAAAAGTTGCCCCTCAGGATCCTATCAAATCTTTCCTCTGGTTTTTGATTCCTCAATTCAGGGTGGAAGACTCTGCGAATCTATCCTTCCTGTGCCCCTCATGATGATATACAAGATTATCCCTCAGCCTCCTGCGCTCCAAGGAATAAAGTCCTCATCTTCCCAGCCTCTCCTTGTAGCTCAAGTCCTCATGTCCTGGCAACATCCTCGTAGATCATTTATTGGTACGCTTGCAACTTCATTGTCATATCCATTCAATTATATCCTTGTTACACCTTATTTAAAAATAAAAAATGAGGATCATCTAAACAAAACCTAGAAACCTGAATTCTACATAAAAGTCAGTAGACTCTGAAGCGGAATGAGAATTAATATTTTTTTAAGGATGTGTGTTTTAGGGTCATTATTCCCAACATTTTATTTCTATTTATATGATCATAATCCATTTATAAAATTTACTTCTTCATGGATATGGAAATTAATAAATAGAACTGAGTTGAAATTCTCATTGGTTTTCTTTTCTACATTTATCACCTATTGTTTATCCATCATTTGGAATTCCAGGAACAGCCGGTTCTTGGAAGTGAAGGCTTCCTTGCGGGTGACTTCTATGTTTCAACATAATACCAGTTTATAGGATCTAACACTGTGATCAAAAACAAACAAAGAGATAAAGATGTGACAAGTTTCATATTTGCAAGACAAAGAAAGCATTTACATAGCATTTTAAACATGGAAATTGGCCATTGGGTGCAACAGGTATGTGTGGTCTTTGTACTCCAGTCAAACCATATCTGCCCCACCGAATCACGGAGAGCATGGGACAGTACAGGAGCAGGCCCTTCGGCCCATAATGTCTGTGCCAAACCAGATGACGTCAAACTGATCTCACCTGTCTGCACGTGATCCATATCCCTCCAATTCCTGCACTATCCTAAACACTATTGTCTTTATGTATGGCAAGAATCACACTCATCTTCACGCAAGAACATTTATTTCACTTTGCTTTTAGTACACGCAACAATAAAAGAATCATTGAACACTCGGGACAATTTACAATTTACAGAAGCCAATTAACCTATAAACCTGCACCTCTTTGGAGTGTGGAAGGATACCAGAGCACCCGGAGAAAACCCACGCAGTCACCGAGAGAACGTACAAACTCCGTACAGACAGCACCTGTAGTCGGGATTGATGGCAGGCCTCTGGCGCAGTCAGGCAGCGACTCTACCGCTGCGCCACCGTGCCGTCACCAAATGGTAGGTTTGTAGCCCATCCCTGTCCCACCCTGAGAAATGTTTACACTTTCAAATGCTTGAATGGTGTCACATAAAAACACAGAAAATAGGTGCAGGAATAGGCCATTCGGCCCTTCGAGCCACCACCACCATTCAATATGATCATAGCTGATCATCCTAAATCCGTTCCTGCTTTCTCCCCATATCCCTTGATTCCGTTAGCCCTAAGAGCTGTATCTAACTCTCTCTTGAATACATCCAGTGAATTGGCCTCCACTGCCTTCTGTGGCAGAGAATTCCACAGATTCACAACTCCCACATCATGTTACATCACCACTTTGCCTGCACATACAAGTTAATGCATGGGAGCTATCTTCAATTTTTTTTAATCCTTTCTTGGAAGATGTTTTTCCTTCTTCAGAGTTCTTCTTGAAGGATAATCCCATTGATAAGAAGATCTAACAGCCAATTTGCACTGGCAATACCCAATATTCAGGAAGAAGATATTGGTGCTTGAAAACAAAGTCCAGGTTCAGGAACAGTTTCTTCCCTACAGCGATCAGACTATTAAACAGTACAACCTCCAAATAAGATCTCAACTACCCGGGGCATTTGTTTAGTTTAGTTTTGAGATTCAGTGCAGAAACAGGCCCTTCGGCCCACTGAGTCTACGCCGACCAGCGATCCCCGCACACTAGCACTATCCTACACACACTAGAGACAATTTACAGTTTTACTAAGCCATTTAACCTACAAACCTGTATGTCTTTAGAGTGTGGGAGGAAACCGCAGCATCTGGAGAAAACCCACACAGGCCACGGGGTGAACGTACAAACTCCATACAGACAGCACCCGTAGTCAGGATCGAACCTGGGTCTCTGGCGCTGTAAAGCAGCAACTCTACCGCTGAGCCACTGTGCGCTCTAATCGTGCCGGTTACAAAATTTTAGAAAAGTATTAGATTTTCACAGGGTACTATGTTTACATATTCTGTTGTGCCGTTGCAAGTAAGAATGACATTGTTCTGTTTGGGACAATAGAAACACTCTGGAAGAAACTGCAGTAATGTAAATGACCAGTTTGTTTCTGCTGATGCTGACACAGTATATTCTATGAATGCTTGCACTGTGGAATTTTTTTGCATTCAAATGAAAAGCAGGAAGAATCCTGCTAAATATTTTATCCCAAAAATAGCACTTGTAGCATTCCTCAAATATTTTAATGCTGCTCTGAGATGCCAGCCAAAACTAGTGGTGCAGCGCCAGAGGTCCGGGTTCGATCCTGACTACGGGTGCTGTCTGTACGGAGTTTGTGAGTTCTCCTAGTGACCTGCGTGGGTTTTCTCCAGGTGCCCCGGTTTCCTCCCACATTCCAGAGACGTTCAGGTTTGCAGATGAATTGGCTTTGGTAAATTATCCCTGGTATGATTGTTGGTCGGCGCAGAATCAGTGGGCCCAGGGTCCTGTTTAGATTCGGTATCTCTGAACTAAGTATCAAAAGTCCTACACATGCCTAAATAAACATCAGTCTAAAGTTGGGTACCGACCCAAAATGTTATCTGTCCCTGGACAACATGCATAGAATCACAGGCTATGATTCTCCATGTCCACGACTCTATCCATGTTCCCCAGAGAAGATGCCTGGCCCGCTCAGTTACTCCAACACTTGTTGGGCGGTCACAGTGGCGCAGCGATAGAGTTGCTGCCTTATAGCACTTGCAAAGGAGGCCCGGGTTCGATCCCGACTACGGGTGCTGTCTGTACGGAGTTTGTACGTTCTCCCCGTGACCTGCGTGGGTTTTCTCCGATATCTTCGGTTTCCTCCCACACTCCAAAGACGTGCAGGTTTGTAGGTTAATTGGCTTGGTGTAAGTGCAAATTGTCCCTAGTGTGTGTAGGGTAGTGTAAGTGTGCGGGGATCGCTGGTCGGCGCGGTCTCAGTGGGCTGAAGGACCTGTTTCCGTGCTGCGATCTCTAAACGTGTAACTTTACTCGAGGTGATGTACTCAGCAACTGCTTTGTTTTCGCAAAGGAGGAAACCTTCTGTTGCGTTGCCGGAACTGTTGTTGGTCACAGTCACAGGAAACCTTCAAACAACTCGGCCCCACTGACCCCTCTGACCAAGGGCCGGCAGTATTTCCACACTGCTGCGATAACACACATTCATCGACACTCCCTGGGCACAGAATCAACACATCTCGTGCAGAGCCAAGCAGGGCGAGATCAACAAGCTCCCTCTCAATGCCACGCTGGCTCTTTCATCTTCCTCTGCCAAGGCCACGTTTAATAAGCACTTTGATTTTTCTATCAGCCCAGCTCCTAGCATCATTGTTCTCGTGCTCCTTAGACAGTGGGACGTCATTCTAACACCATGAAAAAAGAAACCAATGGGCAGCTGGCCAGGCACGTAGAAAATCATGAAAGAAAAATATGCTCAAAACATTCTTTCAAAGGATTTCTTGAATCCCTTTTATCTCATGCATACTTCATAGGTTTATCAACAGTCCTATATCTGACGAGTCATAGCACAGACATCACATCATGTAACTGTTAGGGCAGCACGGGTTCGGTCCTGGCCTTAGGTGCTGTCTGTCTGGGGTTCGCACGCTCTCCCTGTGATTGCATGGGGTTTGTGCGGGTTTGTAGATTAATTGACTCCTGTAAATTGTCCCTAGTGTGTGCGGAGTGGGAAAGTCCCAGGAAACATCACCCATTCCTTCTCTCTAGAGATGCTGCCTGTCCCGCTGAGTTATCTATCTTCGGTTTAAACCAGCATCTGCAGTTCCTTCCTACACATCACTCATACACTGGTTCTATCACACACACTAGGGACCGTTTACAGAGGCCAATTAACTTACAAACCTGCATATCTTTGGGACATGGGAGGAAACCGGAGCACCCAGAGGAAACTCAGATATTCCCTCTAGATTCCACCACTCACCGAGAGACTAGGTGCAGCTTACAGTGGCCAATTAACCAATCAATCTGCAGATCTTTGCAACGTGGGAGAAAACTGCAGCAGCCAGGGACATCTGCACAGTTACAGGGAGAACATGCAAACTCCACAGACACAGCACTGGTGGTCAGCATTGAATCCGCTCAATGGGGCTGTGAGGCAGTAACTCCACTCTACCCTCAGTAACGCTACAGGCTGTGTCACTAGGCTGCCCTGTTAATGGCCTTAATGATCAGCAAAACCTCCCAAACTACATGCGTTGCAAACCTCAATGTGGTAAATCTCTTGGTCATGAAGAAAGCCAATCCAAGTAGAAAGATAAGGTTGTTTTACACATCTTATGAAAATATGGGATTTTCTACCTTGACCCAGATAGAAGACTGTGTGCACCAGTCTTTGCCCTTGATAGAAAATTTGATAGTTTAGTTTTGAGATACAGCGCGGAAACGGGCCCTTCAGCCACTGAGTCCGCACCGATCAGCGATCCCCACACACTGACACCATCCTACACACTAGGGATCATTTTTACAATTTTACCGAACCAATTACCCTGCAAACCCGCACGTCTTTGGAATGTGGGCGGAAACCAGAGCATCTGGAGAAAACCCACGTGGTCACGGGGCGAACGTGCTGATGGCAGCAGATGGTCTTCCACGAAGAGCATCAAGTCTTGATAGAAAAAGTCAAGACTCTCCATCTTGACTAAGTCAGGATATCTTGACTTTCCTCTCAACATCTGCGAATGATTGAAGTTAGACTTATATTAAGTGGAAAGGCCTGGGCAGCTTTGTACCTGATGCTATCAATGTTCACAAGATGACAGCAAGGTCAGGTCCAGGGTCAGAGAGACATTAGACCAGGCCCACTCACTCATCCTCTTTGGGAAGGTGATTGAACAGGTGAACTAAGCATATTTAATGCATATATTTTAAAATAGTTAATCAGATTCCATGTCCAACTCTAAGTCATTTGGGGATTCATAACAATGCAGCTAAATTGATTGAAAAGTGTTCAGGTGACAGGCATCTAAAGATAGTGATTAAAGGATATCAATATCCAACCCAAATCGACCAGAAACGTCACCCATTCCTTCTCTCCAGAGATGCTGGATATTAAGCATTTGGACTGCATCCATTAAAAGTCCATGGAAATCAGTTTGGCTGCACAGATTGTATTTCACTGCATGGAGGCGTTTCATCTGGGACTTGCCTTGACTCCTATCATCAATGAGAAATTTTGCGTTTGGGGCCAAAATTACAAAATGCCTCCAGAGACGTTGGCAATCCATATGTAAGTTTTTATTTTACTCCTTTAAACAACATCGATAATCAATTTGACAAACATCAAATGCTTTTCCTGAGCCAGGAGTCAACCAGTCACTGCAACAATCTCTGGAGAAATAGCTTTTTTGGTGTTTTAGTTTGGCTTAGTTCAGAGATAATAATAATAATAATAATAATAATAACTTTATTACAGACTCAAGGTCCAGACAATGGGTAACATTACATAAAAAATGCATTGCATATCAAATATCATAAATATATATAAAATCATGGTAAATCACACATCATAATTTATATATTTAAAAAAAACCCCACAATACTTAAGTTAAAAATCCAGAGTAAAAAATGATCAATGTCGTACAACGAGACAACGATACCAGTGTCTCCACAGCTGGGATTCGTAGCGTGTAGTGCTAACCCTTATGTTTGCCAAGGCCACAATAAGCACATTTTTAGAGTCATTTATCCTGCAAATGAATTTATACATGTGGTGTCTTAGAATAGCCTCTAAAGTCCTGACTCCTGATACAGCGCAGAAACAGGCCCTTTGGCCCACCGAGTCCGCGCCAACCAGCGCCCCCCCCACACTAACACTCTCCTACACACACACTAGGGACAATTTACATTCATACCAAGCCAATTAACCTACAAACCTGTATATCTTTGGAATGTGGAAGGTGTAGATGGAGTCCTTGGAAGGGAGGTTGGTTTATGTGATGGGCTGCGCTGTGCCACAGTGAGGGGGAAATCCTTCTTGAGCTTGCAACACAGTGGTATGAATATTGATTTCTCTTACTTCAGGTGACTCTTACTTTCCCCTTTTCTCCGTCCCTCCCCCATCCAGGTTCTCCGACTAGTTCTACTGTCTTCCTGATTAAATATTACTGATTGTCATTTTCTCCTCAGCTAACAATGAATCATGCTACATTTCCTTATCATCATATGGTTTGATCTGTCGTTTTCACACCTTACCCTTCCATATCCCTAGACTCTGAAGAAGGGTCCCGACCCGAAACGTAAACCCATTCCTTCTCTCCAGAGATGCTGCCTGTCCCGCTGAGTTACTCCAGCGTTTTGTGTCTACCTGCCATTCACTAACTCTGCTCCAAAATGAATTTGTCACATACCTCAATGGTTTGGACTGCAGTGTGAGCAACCGAGGAAAATACAAAGCAATTTATGCTCCCCAATTAATCAATTTAGCATAAAAGCTTTTAATAGTTTAAAATTGATTTTAAGTGCGTAACGTTGAAGAAACTGTAAATTTTGTTTTTTTAATTTATTTGCAGTTTTAATGACTTTAATGCTTTTTGACAGGAACATAAATAGTTCTTAACAGGTTTAACATGTGCCTTAGCCTGAGGGGCATGGTTTAGCCATTTATCAAGCCTTGCTTCTGTTTACTCTGACCACCCACATATACATTGCAAGACCGGACAAAAGGCCCAAACATCTCAAGATTGGGGTTGGAACTGCTCTGGTATGGTCACCACTGCCGGCTACGTTTATCAGGCACAGTGGCGCAGCGGTAGAGTTGCTGCCTTACAGCGCCAGAGACCCGGGTTCGATCCTGACCACGGGTGCTGTCTGTACGGAGTTTGTACGTTCTCTTTGTGACCGCGTGGGTTTTCTCCGGGTGCACTGCTTTCCTCCCACACTCCAAAGACGTGCAGGTTTGTAGGCTAATTGTCTTGGTATAAACATTAGAGAAGCAGCAACATGATACCTGATAACGAGGATGTTGCCAAGACTCGAGGGTCTGATCTACAGGGAGAGGTTGGGGCAGGCTGGGACTATTCCCTGAAGCACAGGAGGATGAGGGGTGATCTTATAGCAGTGTCCAAGATCGTGAGAGGTTTAGATAGGGTGAATGCACAGAGTGTTTTGCCCGAAGTAGGGGAATCAAGAACCAGAGGACATCGGTTTCAGGTGAGGGGGTAAAGATTTAATACAAAAGTTTTTCACACAAAGGGTGGTGGGTGTGTGGAATAAGCTGCCGGAGGAGGTTGTTGGACAGGTACATGGATAGGGCAGGTTTGGAGAGATATTGGCCAAACAATGTAGGTGGGACTAGTGCAGTTGGGGCAAGTAGTTCAGGTTGGGCTGAAGGGCCTGTTTCCACGCTGTATGAGTCCATGACTCTGATAAACGTATTTCAAATTTGCTACTTTCTAGTCACAGAATCTCAGTGGGTCTTTGCATATTTTGGTTTGGTTTCAGCAAAGGGGGGATCTTATCCAATTCTTGTTGCATTACCATGGAATCCTTTACACATCATTCGTTGCAACAAATGTTTTAGCAGATGAAATGTGGAATTGAATTTCAGTTCTCCATCCTATATCAATAGTGTTTTCGAACTTTGTGTTCTTTTTGGAAGATTTTCAAATGCACTGTAACTTTTCATTATTGGCTTGGCCCTGGAAGAAGATATCATTTTATTCATCATCATGGGTAGGAACCTTGTCCAAAACTGGGCAGGAAGGATCTGGTGTCCCAAGCTGAAGAGGATTGGGGGAGATCTTGCTGTGCTTCTGGCAACAACTTTAACTCAAATTACACCAACACACAGAATACCTTATGATTTTATTACTGTTGATGCAACCTCTTAGTTGCATATCTACCTCATTCAGTTCTTATGCTATTGTAGATGGACACAAAATGCTGGAGTAACGCAGCGGGACAGGCAGCAACTCTGGATAGAAGGTTAGAAGGATTGGGTGACGTTTCGGGTTAAGACGCTTCTTCAGACTTCTGAAGAAGGATCTTGACCCGAAAAGTCACCCATTCCTTCTATCCAGAGATGCTTCCTGTCCCTCTGAGTTGCGCCAGCATTTTGTGTTTATCTTCAGTGTAAACCAGCGTCTGCAGTTCCTTCCTACACATTCTGTTATTGTACTTTAATATTTTTGCACTAGTTTAGTTTAGTTTAGGGATACAGCGTGGAAAGAGGCCCTTCAGCCCACCGAATCCATGCCGGCCCGTAATCCCCGTACACTAGTATTATCCTGCACACACTGGGGCAATTTACTTTTTTTTAAACCAAAGCCAATTAACCTACAAACCTGTACGTGTGTCTTTGTAGTGTGGAGGACCCGGGGAAAGGAAAGTGAAAGCTAAATAAACAGCCCTAGATTGTGGGAAAGAGAAAGAATAGTACTGCAGAAGCTGGAATCTTACAGAGAACATAAAGTGCCGGGGTAATTCACTGAGTCAGGCAGCATCTCCTGAAGAGAGGATCAGAGAGGAGGGGGGCATGAGCACTATTGTATGGGCAGAGAGAAGGGGGCGTGAGGAAGGAGGGTTTCACCCCGAAACGTCACCCGTTCCTTCTCTCCAGAAATGCTGCCTGCCCTGCTGAGTTACTCCAGCTTTTTGAGTGTAGCATCTCTGGAAGACATGGATAGGTGGTGTATCAGTTCAGGATCCTTCCTCAGACATTCAAAAGATATTTGGACAAGTTTCATGGGTAAGAAAGGTTTACAGGGATATTGACAAAATGTGTGGAGATGGGACGAGTTTCCATGCTGCACTCCAAAGGACCTGTTTTCATGCTCTTTGACTGTGACTCGAGAGATGTGGGCTGAACAATGGTGTTAGAGACTTAGGAAGCCAGGTTACATTTCAAAGGTGGAAGGGTTGGTAATGGATGAGACAGAAAACTTCAGTGTTGTCAACTCAGAGTTGAAGCAAACGCTGAGGACAGGAATTGTGAAGTTCAGCCCAACTGATGAACTGTAAAGGTATGTGTCGGAAGGAACTGCAGATGTTGGCTTAAATGAAGATAGACACAAAATGCAGGAGTAACTCAGCGGGACAGGCAGCATCTCTGGAGAGAACTGTAAAGGTAAGTGAAATGAGTTGCAATGGTTCAGATTGATGGGGGGGGGGTGTGGAGGGGAGGGACACGTTTGTTGTCTGGGGGCAAAACAGAGTCGTGGAAAACAGATGCATCCAAATGGAGAAAGTATGTGATCATTCCTCACTTGGCATTGAGCAAGAATTGAGGGCGGGCAGGTCAAAGATAATAGATCACATCCATCTATCATTGTCTGGAAAGTACGCCAAACCTGCATTCATTATTTAAGGGCTATTTTGACATTCAAAAGCAAATTATAATGTTATAATTATAATCAATAATATTGTAAGCTTTTGACAAGTTGGAATTGATTGTAACCTGTTTAATCAAGTAATGCATTCATATTTTCATGTTGGCTGCAGCTACTTGAATACTGTGCGTTCTCAATGCAACTGGATGAGATTGCTCTTGTAATTTCCGATGGACAGTATGCCTACGGTCACATTGGGAGGTAAGGTCACTCTTTATAGAACCTTGTACTGAGAGCAAATGAGGAACTAAGTTTCTTGACATCAAAATGTTACAGTGAAAATCGTGAACAGAGATAAAGTTGATCATGGCCAATTAAATGCAATATGTCTTAGATCTGGCTGTACGGCTTTTTTTTTGCAGCAAGAGTTTCAGTAAGTCTTGAAGCTTTGAGAAACTTATGGGCCTGTCCCACTTACGCGACTTTTTCGGCGACTGCCGGCACCCGTCAGAGGTCGTTGCAGGTCGGCAAACATTTTCAACATGTTGAAAATTCAGCGGTGACCAGAAAGATGCTACGACTCTTTGGGCGACTGAGGAGACGACTCACGACCATCCAGGCGACACCCTGGCGACATGTCGCGGGGTGAAGTCTGTATGGTCGGGAGTAGTCGCCCAAAGAGTCGTACCTTGTTCTGGTCGTCACTAGATTTTCAACATGATGAAAATTTTTGCCGACCTGTAGCGACCTATGACGGGCGCTGGCAGTCACCGAAAAAGTCGCGTAAGTGGGACAGGCCCATAAGGAGCAAGCAAATTGCTTATAAAGATCCAGGATAGGGGGGGCTTATCATGGAATGTAATTGACCATTGACTGAGCAAATTGCTGTTAGCAAACTCAATGCAGCAAAATCCTGATGTCTAAAAGTTTTGCTAATATAGTTGGGAAATATTTAATTTATTAATGCTTAAACAGTCATTCTCCAAGGGGAAACTGCAAATGTATCTTCTGGTTGTTCAGCATTGCTGTTGCTTGTTGGTGAGATATCTTGCACACATTACAAGGAACTCTTTTGCAATTCATTGTCTAATGTAGAAATAGATTAGATTTGTGTGCAGGAGCTAATCTTACATCAAAGATAGACACAAAAAGCTGGAGTAACTCATCGGGTCAGATAGCATCTCTGGAGAAAAGGAATAGGTGATATTTCGGATGGACACCCTTCTTCAGACGTGTCGGAGAGCAGGAGGAATCACAGAGGGGGAGCAGCGAGAGAGGGTGTTGCAGAACTCTCGGCGGAGAGAGGAGGAGAACTTCAAAGTAGGCATACCTTGAGGAGATTTCGCAGCGGAGCAGACGAGATGTGTAGGAGGAATTGCAGATGCTGGATTAAACCGAAGATAGACACAAAAAGCTGGAGTAACTCAGCAGGTCAGGCAGCATCTCTGGAGTAAAGGAATGTGAAGCTTTGGGTTGAGACCTTTCTTCAGACAGTTCAGTTTAGTTTATTGTTACGTTGTACCGATGTATCATGAAAACCTTTTGTTACGTGCTATCCAGTCAGCAGAAAGACAATACATGATTACAATCGAGCCATTTACAGTGTATAGATGATACATGCTCAGGGAATAGTGTTTAGTGCAAGGTAAAGCCAGCAAAGCCCGATCAAGGATAGTCCAAGGGTCACCAATGAGGTAGATAGTAGTTCAGGACCGCTCTCTGGTTGTGCTAGGATGGTTCAGTTGCCTGATAACAGCTGGGAAGAAACTGTCCCTGAATCTGGAGGTGTGCGTTTTCACACTTCTATATCTTTGGGAGAGGGGAGAAGAGGGAGAGGGGAGAAGAGGGAGTGGCCAGGGTGCGACTCATCTTTGATGATGCTGCTGGCCTTGCTGAGGGCAGCGTGAGGTGTAGATGGAGTCAATGGAAGGGAGGTTGGTTTGTGTGATGGTCTGGGCTGCGTCCACAATTCGCTGAAATTTCTTGCGGTCTTGGGTGGAGCATTAATTTATTAATGTTTAAACCGTCATTCTCCAAGGGGAAGCTGCAAATGTATCTTCTGGTTGTTCAGCATTCCTATTGCTTGTTGGAGAGATATCTTGCACATATTACAAGGAACTAATTTGCAATTCATTGTCTAATGTAGAAATACAGTAGATTAGATGAGTGGGCAGGAGCTAATCTTATATACAAAGGGTGTTCCCATTTGATTACATTTGTTTTGGCAGTTGTCATTTTGCGACCTGTTCTTTGGATTCCCTCTGCTTGTTGCCTTTCAAGCGCTCCCAGTTTTGCTTTGAGGCTGAGACCATGCCTGAGCCAGAAGGTTCATCACAATGAGTCCATTTGTGGAGAGATTGGACTTTAGAGATGCAGCAGCGTGGAAGCAGGCCCTTCGGCCCACCCAGTCCGTGCCGACCTGCAATCACCCCGTACTCTAACATTATCCTACACATTTCGGACAATTACTACAATTTACTACAAACCTTTGTCTTTGGAATGTGGAAGGAAACTGGAGCACCCGGAGGAAACCCATGTGGTCACAGGGAGAACCTACAAACTCCGTACAAACAGCACCCGTAGTCAGGATTGAACCCGGGTCTCTGGCGCTGTGAGGCGGTGACTCCAACTCTGTGCCACCCCTCCGGGTGCTCCGGTTTTCTCCCACATCTCAAACCATTGCAGCTTCTAGGTTTATTTGCCCCTCCTTGGGGCCAATTGCCCGAGGGGGATAACATAGAACTGGTGTGATCAGGTGATTGGTGAGGGGGTCTTCAAACCCGAGCATAAGATCTAAGGCTCCTCCAACACGACCTTCTAGTCCCCCAATTCCACCTCACTCACCATCACTCCTTTGGTTCCTTTTATCTAAGCAATTGCACAGAATCTAAGGTCCCCAACCCGAAACGTCACCTGTCCTTTTCCTCCAGAGATGGTGCCTGACCCGCTGAGTTACTCCAGCACTTTGTGTCCATCTTCACAGAATCCAATCCTTTCCTAAGCATTTTCAGCTGCTTCGTCAAATGACCTTCCTGCTATCACAACGTCGGAAGCAGGAATGTTCTCTGATGTTCACAGTGTTCAGTTCTGTTTGCACGTCATTAGATAGCGAGGCTGTTCGTGCCTGCATGCTGGAAGACCATGGTGTTACTCATCCAAAGACTGATAAGTGGCAAGTAAATTCAGCATTACTCAAGTACAAGCAATGGTCATCTCCAACAAGATAAATCACCCCACAACATTCAATGGCATCATCAGCTCCTGATGTATACAAGTTGAGGGGTTATGTTACAGCGACCCCCGCACATGAACACTACCCTACACACACTAGGAGCAGTTTACACATGCACCAAGCCAATTAGCCTATATACCTGGACGTCTTGGAGTGTGGGAGGAAGCCGAAGATCTCGGAGGAAACCCATACGGTCACGGGGAGAACATACAAACCGTACAGACAGCGCCCAAAAAGATGAAGGAGGGCAAGCAAATGTGAGAACCATCTCCCACAACCTCTCCTGAAAATAACCAACGTAGAAATCATTTCATGTGGGGTCAATACCTGGTGCTTGTGTGCTTCTTGTAGCAGGAGCAACTTCATCACATGGTTTGTTGAAAATAGTGCTCTATGGATAGGACAGGTTTGGAGGGAAATGGACCAAGCGCCGGCGAATGGGACTAGCGTAGCGGGGACATTGTTGGCCGGTGTGGGCAAGTTGGACCGAAGGGCCCGTTTCCACACTGTATCACTCGATGACTCTATCCATTTCTCAAGTGATGGATTAAAGAATGTTGACCTTAGCAATACTGCCAACATCCTGTGAGGGAATTTGATTTAAGTTTAATACATTTGGTTCAGATTGTTCTGAACGCACTCTTCCAGATTCAGGGACAGCTTCTTCCCAGCTGTTATCAGCAACTAGAGAGCAGCCCTTGGACTATCCTTGATCTGACTTTAAGGCAGAGATGTATAGATTCTTAATTAGTACAGGTGTCAGAGGTTATGGGGAGAAGGCAGGAGAATGGGGTTAGGAGGAAGAGATAGATCAGCAATGATTGAATGGCGGAGTAGACCTGATGGGCCCAACGGCCTAATTCTACTCCTATTTTCTTATGACCTTAACTGGTCTTTACCTTGCACTAGATGTTATTCATGTTCTACCCTTTATCATGCACTTGTATGCTGTGGATGGCTCGATTGTAATCGTGTATTGTCTTGCCGCTGACTGGTTAGCACGCAACAAAAGCTTTTCACTGTACCTCAGTACATGAGACAATAAACTAAACTCAATTTGTGGGTAAGATTCAACTTGAGTAGAGTTAGAGGACTGACTGTTGCCTTCCACCACAGTGAAGAATGCTGTGGTGGATGTTTGTGTTGAATCTTATTGTGTGTTGTGTGTTCTTTTTAAGGGTATCGCTGCTGGCAAATTCATTTCACTGCACCTTCGGGTGCATGTGGCGAATAAAATTGACTTTGACTTTTAACATTCTCGCTGAATGACTGTGATCCTTTGGAACCTTTCAGACCCCTGGTACATTATTTCTAACTGTTGGTTCGATAACCTATGATCATTCCACCCTTTTGGTTGAGACTCTCGGTTACGTCCATTTCATTCAAGGAAATTTTAAACGGTGCTTAAATAAATGTTGAAGGTTGCACTTCAGGGGAAAGCATACCGCCGACTATTGCTGACCCACGAAACATTCCTTCAGAGCTAAATGTAAACTTTGCCATGGTGAATGTGTTAGACTTGAACCAAGGCCAGCGCTGAAGAACAAAGAAATTAGTCTTTCTACAGAACAGACAACCGAAAAGAAACAAGTAATAATTATCTCCTTTTACAATTTCCAGTAAAAATGTTAATTCAATAGTTTTTGGTTTCTGTTGTCCAATCTCAACAGTGGAACTGCTAGCAATTGGCTAATGCTGAGCTAAAGAATGATTTATTATTAGTAAGTCATTAAAAGCAGAAGGGGGGAGCATTTTGCACCTTATTGTGTGGGAAGGAACTGCAAATGCTGGTTTATACCTAAGATAGACACAGAATGCTGGAGTAACTCAGGGGGACAGGCAGCATCCCTGTGATCACGTGGGTTTTCTCCGGGTGCTCCGGTTTCTTCCCACATTACAAAGATGTGGCGGTTTGTAGGTTAATTGGCTTCTGTGAAAATTAGTATTTGACAATGTATCTTTGCTAATGGTTCAGATGTAAAACATTTGACCAACTGAGGATCTTCTAGACAGCTGCCAGTAGCTCACCATCCACCTCCCATTGAATGGGTCGAGTCAGAAACAGGGTGGCACGGTTGGGAGTGCCGCTGCCTCACAGCACCAGAGACCCCGGTTCGATCCTGACCTTGGGCGCTGTCTGTGCAGGGTTTGTACGTTCTCCCTGTGACTGCGTGGGTTTTCTCCGGGTGCTCCGGTTTCCGCCCACATCCCACAGACCTTTGAGCTTGTAGGTTCATTGGCCTTAGTAAATTGCCTCTAGAGTGTAGGGAGTGGAAGCAAAAGTGGGATAACCTCCAGCTAGTGTGAGCGGTGATCGATGGCCCACACATTGAATTCAGATCTGCAAGGCCATTGAACAAGGGTACACAAAATGCTGGGGAAATTCAGCAGCGGGTGCAGCAGCATCTATGGAGCGAAGGAGATAGGCAACGTTTCGGGCCAAAACCCTTCTTCAGACCATTGAACAAGATGGAGAATCTGATTGCACAGATAACCTTTGATCCATTTGCAGTGTTTCCATTTAACAGCGTAGCTCTTTTTTCTAAATAATGTTTCATAAAATATGGAGGATACTCAGTAAAATCTTACTTGACTGAGACCAAATTTTACTGACCAACCAACATCTGTCACTGTGGAAATTCTCTTCCATCACAAAGATCTGTAACAATGGAGCACATTAACGATGGAACAACAGGATAATTGTTCCCCGGGCTGCTTTTAGACTTAAGTGGAATCATACTAATTATTTTTAAGCTTTATTGATTTTAATTGACTGCTATTCTTATAATGGGAATGGCAATAATTCAATAAAAATGTCATTCGTTCTGTATAAAGTGCTGCGGGATGTTTTGAAAATGTGATAAGAGAATGTATAAAGGCTGGTCCTTGTAATGGGAGGACACATGCCCAGTGTCCAATCTTACCCTGCAGCCTGTTTTGCAGTTGTATTGAACGCGTCTGACTTGCTGTGAGGGTGCAGAGGGCCATGGGCTAAAAGCAGGCAAATGGGACTATGCCAGAATGCCAACTAGGTTGGCATGGACATGGTGAGCCGAAGACCCTCTTTCCATGCTTGTACAGTTCAATACCTCTATGACAAGATTGACACAAAAAGCTGCCGTAACTCAGCGGGCCAGGCAGCATCTCTGGTGAAAAGGAATGGGTGACGTTTCACGTCGAGACCCTTCACCACCCTTTCTCCTGGCTCTCGGTCTGAGGAAGGGTCTCGACCCAAAGCATCACCTATTCCTTTTCTAGGTGACATTTTGGCAAAACACCCTGGCAAAAGACTGGAGGGACAAGACTCCTGCCTGAAGAAGGGTCCTGACCAGAAATGTCACCCATCCTTTTTCTCCAGAGATGCTGCCAGACCCACTGAGTTACTCCAGCACTCTGTGAAACGTCACCTATCCATGTTCTCCAGAGATGCTGCCTGACCCGCTAACTTACTCCAGCACTTTGTGACTATCTTACTGCTTGCCCTGTTGGATAATGGTTCATGACTGCCAACCATTGCTCAGTTTCATAAGTTCATAAGTGATAGGAACAGAATTAGGCCATTCTGGCCATCAAATCAACTCTACCATTCAATCATGGCTGATCTATCTTTCTCTCTCAACCCCATTCATCTGCCTTCTCCCCATAACCCCTGACACCCGTAAATAATCAAAAATCTGTTCATCTCCGCCTTAAAAATATTCTGTGGCAATGATTTACCATCCTCCGACTAAAGAAATTCCTCCTCATCTCCTTCCTAAAGGTAGGCCCTATTATTCTTAGGCTGTGGTCTCTGGTCCTAGACTCTCCCACTGGTGGAAACATCCCCTCCATGTTCACTCTATCCAGGCCTTTCACTATTGGGTACGTTTCAATATTATTGGAGCTGCTTGTCTGTGGCTGTGACTGTTGCATCGTACAAGGTTCCTAGCCCCAGGGTGATGTGGTGCTGATCTGAATTTCATCTGTGTCTCTTGGCTTACTTGCTGCATTTTCTTGTCTTTCGCTTTGCTCACACAAGTGTAGATCATCTATACTGCAGAGTATCTCTGGAAGACGTGTCCACATAGGTGGTCCAAAAATAAGTGGAGCTGGCTCCATTGTTGTTTTTGAATGTGAGGTTAATCTGTGAGACCGTGAAAAGCAGTGGAGTTCGTACTTCCATGAGCATTGCAGAAACTAGCTTCAGCATTGATGGTTCCTCTTCACTATTGGTTTGTGACCAGGGCGGTGTGGTTTGTGAAGTGTAAAAGCTATCACACAGCAAGCCTTCTGAATCGGGCCAACAGAGCTCGTCTCCATTCTGTATGGTTATAGTCATAGAGTCATACAGCGTGACAACCGGCTCTTCAGCCCAACTTGCCCACACTGACCCATCTACACTAGTCCCGCCTGCCTGCGTTCCTATCCATGTACCCATCCAAATACCTTGTAAATGTTGAAACAAACAACTGCAGATGCTGAATCATACCAGAGATAGACACAAATTCCTGGAGTAATTCAGCGGGTCAGGCAGCATCTCTGGAGAACATGGATAGGTGACGTTTCACAGAGTGCTGGAGTAACTCAGTGGGTCAGGCAGCATCAGCGGGTCAGGCAGCATCTGTGGAGAATAAGGACTGGCAACACTCCACGCAACAGGTAGCGTCTGAAGAAGGTTTCTGACCCGAAATATCGCCCGTCCTCTTTCTCCAGAGGTGTCGCCTGTCCCACTGAGTTACAAACAGGAAGACCCATAGGCAGGATCGAACCGGGGTCTCTGGCGCTGTAAGGCAGCAGATCTACCGCTGCCCCACTGCGACCTTGAGCTTATCATTTGGTAAACTAGGAGCAAGTGCCCAATCCTGACACTCCCTTCCCTGTAGTATATATTTTATTGAGGTCATTAACCACATAAAATATGTCCGTATCTCAAGGTTAAAGAGCTGCCTGGTTCTTACATCAGCATTTATCTACTTTGGAACGGATGAGGCTGACCTGACATGTTAAACTATAATGCGTTAAGTTTAATACAGGAACAGCAAAGCCAGGAACCACCCTGAACTGTTAGCCTTGCTCACATCTGGTTTGGTGCATAGACCAGCTGTGTTGCTATAATCGGCGTGGCATGGTTGAGTTATTTGCTCCAGACTTAGAATGGCATTGGGGATAACGTATCAAGTGGCAAACTCCAAGGGTAGAAATCTTGTGCGTTATGTTTTAAATTCTTGTCCCAATACCCAGCACAGGGTTGACTGTAAACCTTTCAAACCAAAAAAGAATCGGGGAGGGGTATGTGAACTTGGTCTCTAGTTTGCAATGAAAATATAGGCAGAACACTCACTGAACTCCATTTAAAGTAGACAAAACATGCTGGAGAAACTCAGCAGGTGAGGCAGCACCTATGGAGAAAAAAAAGGAGTAGGCGACGTTTCGGGTCTCGACCCTGAAGGGTCTCGACCCGAAACGTCGCCTACTACTTTTTTTCAACATAGATGCTGCCTCACCCACTGAGTTTCTCCAGCATGTTTTGTCTACTTTTGATTTTTCCAGCATCTGCAGTTCCGTCTTGAACATTTAAAGCTCTATGTAAACATCACTCTGTTTATTGGCTTAGAATATTCCAAACTAGTGTAAACTTCACTGATTACATCTGGATTACATTAGGTATACCAAATAGATTTAATTGCAAAATTATAGTTTTATTTGAAAAATCTCTGAGATTATGTACGACTCCGAGACCCTCTTTCTTTCAGGCATAAGTCTAGTTGAGTTTAGTTTATTGTCCTCTGTAACCGAGGTACTGTGGAAAGCTTTTGTTGTGTGCTAACCAGTCAGCGGAAAGTAATACATGATTACAATCCAGATATTCACAGTGTACAGATACATGATAAGGGAATAACGTTTAGTGCAAGGTAAAGCCAGCAAAGACCGATCAAGGTTAGTCCGAGGGTCACCAATGAGGTAGATAGTAGTTCAGGACTGCTCTCTAGTTGTGGTAGGATGGTTCATTTGCCTGAAAAACAGCTGGGACGAAACTGCCCCTGAATCTGGTGGTGTGCGTTTTCACACTTCTGTACCTTTTGCCCTCTGTGAGAGGGGAGAAGGGGGAGTGGCCAGGGTGAGACTGCTCCTTAATTATGCTGCTGGCCTTGCCGAGCTGAGTCGTAGATGGATTCAATGATCTAGTGATCAAATCTAGTGGTTTGCCAGATGTCAGAGAACAGGGACGCGTAGATAATAGTCAGAAGACCAAAGTGAAGAGATGGGGCCATCTTCCTCCGGCATTATGAGTTCATATTTTTAACAGAGAAGCTTTGCCGGACATACTCTATTTATCAGACCTACAGTCTGAAGAAGGGTCTCGACCCGAAACGTCACCCATTCCTTCTCTCCAGAGATGCTGCCTGTCCCGCTGAGTTGTATTGTATATCTTTATTATCATTTTTCTGAGTACTTACATACCCAGAGGAAAACGAAAATGCGTTTCTCAACCAGTGTCCATTCAGTGTGTGGTAAAAAATAAATAGAAATAAAGAATAAAAGTACATATATCACGAGTTACTCCAGCTTTTTGTGTCTATCTTCGATTTGAACCAGCATCTGCAGTTCTTTTCTACTACTTTATTTGTGTTGTGTTTGAGAAGCCAATATCATTGACGCAGCCACCATTATTGGTCTTGAGCCGCAGTTCTTCTAAAGAGAGTGTTTGGCATCTTCCTTGAGCACAGTGAAGCTGTTCCCCCAGTCTTATTGGGTCAACAATTAGTGTCATAGAGCCATAGCGCAAGGAAACAGGCCCTTCGGCCCAACTTGCCCATGCTGACCAACATGTCCCATCTGCACTCGTCCCACATGTCCGCGTTTGCCCCATATTCCTCTAAGCCTTTCCGATTCATGTATCCGTCCAAAAATATTTAAAATGCTGTTATTTAACTACCTCCTCTGGCAGCTCATTCCACATGCCCACCACCCTCTGCATGAGAAAGCTGTTGCTCAGGTTCCTATTAAATCTTTCCCCTCTCAACTTAAATTATTATCACCTTAATCCTACCACCAACTAGAGAGCGGTCCTGATGTGCTATCTACCTCGTTGGAGACTCTCAGACTATCTTTAATCAGACTTCAGAGGATTTTACCTTGCACTAAACGTTATTCCCTTTACACTGTATCTGTTCATTGTGGACGGCTGCATTGCTAACCATGCAGAGTCCCTGCGTTGACTGGAACTGGACGCAATAAAAAAGCTTTTCACTTTACCTTGGGTCACGCGACAATAATGAACTAAAATAAAACAAAGGTAAAGAGAAACAGGACCTTGATAATGAAAAGATTACAATGAATTCTGTCCACGTGAAGAGATTGAAACTCTATCGGTTTAACTGAAGACTCATGTTTAATGGATTCCACATTGTTTTATTTTCTTATTGCAGCATAACATGAGAACTTCAGATGTTATCAATGTGTTTTACACCCCTGATTGAAAGTTGGCACATTACGCTTACCCTTTAGTATAAAGTACTGAATTTGACCCTCTGTTTATGCACCATTGTATTGCAGTCAGTGCGAGGAGAGCCAGCAATTTAGAACACAAAGCCACATTAATTTTCAGTGTTGGATTCTATGCTTGTTTAATGTGTTAAATATGTAATGCCTGCAGCAAAAATACCCAACTGGATCCCCTGCAGCTAATTGTGACACTTAGAGACATAGTGCACGGAAGGAAACAGGCTCTTTGCCCAACTTGCCCTCACCAACCAACCAACATTTCCCATCTGCACCAGTCCCACCTGTCTGTATTTGACCCATATCCAGCAAGATCTGTCCTATCACTATACCTGTCTAAATGTTTCTTAAACATTGTGATGTTACCTGCCTCAACTACCTCCTCCGGCAGCTCGTTCCACCACCCTCTATGTAAAAAAAGTTACTCCTCAGGTTCCTATTAAATCTTTCCCCCCCTTACCTTAAACCTATGCCACCCCCTGGTTCTCGATTCCCCTACTCTGGGCATTCGATTCCCCTCATGCGCCGGGTTTGAGTAGGAACTCTTCCACCCAATATGGTCAAAGTTTGGATCAAGCTTCATCACTTTTGCCTACATTTCCTCCATTCAAAATCCTTAATCTAGTGAAACAAAATGTGTCCATGGATCATGATGGGGAAAGAGTGGATCAAAGCAGGGCTTCAGGAAAGATTGGGCCTGGCGTCAGGTGGGATATGGACTGGGTCGTTAGACCGTCTGGTGATAATGGTGTGGGTGGTCATTGGGCTCAGGATCAGAAGCAGGGGTTTAGTTTAGTTTAGAGATACAACGTGACAACAGGCCCTTTGGCCCATCCAGTCCTCGCCGACCAGCGGTCCCCGCATCTTAACTCTATCCTACACACCCTGGGGACAATTTACATTTACATCAAACCAATCCACCTACAAACCTGTACGTCTTTGGAGTGTGGGAGGAAACCGAAGATCTCGGAGAAAACTCATGCAAGTCACGGGGTGAACGTACAAATTCTGTACAGACTGCACCCATAGTCGGGATCGAACCCTGGTCTCCGGCGCTGTAAGGCAACAACTCTACAGCTGCGCCACCGTGCCACCCACAGGGTCTGCCACAGAAGGCAGTGGAGGCCAATCACTGGATGTTTTCATGGGAGAGTTAGATATAGCTCTTCGGGCTAAAGGAATCACGGGATATGGGGAGAAAGCAGGAACGGGGTACTGATTTTGGATGGTCAGCCATGATCACGTTGAGTGGTGGCGCTGGCTCGAAGGGCCGAATGGCCTACTCTTGCACCAATTTTCTGCTTCTATGTAAGTAGATGAGAGGCAACAAGGACATGCAATGAAAGAACCTGAGGACAATAGCGGGAGGCAGACAGTGGAGCAAACATGAACATTCATTCAAGAAGGAGCGTGGGAAGATGAACAACTTGGACTCCCAGAAGGTGTTTTTTAGTTCAGTTTAGAGATGCAGCACGGAAACAGGCCCTTCGGCCCATCGAGCCCGCACTGACCAGCGATTCCCACAAACTAACACTATCCTACACACACTGAAGATAATTTACATTTATAGAAAGCCAATTAACCTACAAACCTGCACGTCTTCGGCGTGTGGGAGGTACTTGAAGATCCCGATGAAAATCAACACAGGTCACGGGGAAAACGTACAAACTCCGTACAGACAAGCACCTGTAGTAAGGGTCTGTGAAGAAGGGTCTCGACCCAACACGGCACCCATTCCTTCTCTCCAGAGATGCTGCCTGCCCCGCTGAGTTACTCCAGCTTTTTGCATCCATCTCCAGATTTATTAGTGATGATATGCCTATGGCTTCCATACTGGGGGGGGGGTGTGAAACATAAAACTAAGTCTTTGGAACTGATAAACTGCTATGGACCTTAACCATGGCTGTTAATTCCTTCTGAATACATTAAAACTTTACAAAAATAGTGTTCAGTAAAGTTAATGCCAGCACAAAGAAAAACAACGTTTTGGTGCCGTCATCATCCCAGGTATAAACATGCTTATATGTACAATTACCAAAGCCTCGATGAATGACCTTTTTGTGGTAAGCAATTGCAAATGTGACTTACTTTCCGAGCAATGTGCTGAGCTCCTCCTACGCCAGTGTGTAAGAAGCCGTACAGAGTGAGGGCTTTGTATTCGAGCAGTATTAATTACATGTGGGTATCTCACTGAAGTTTAGAGTGCCTGTTTTTTTTTCCCTAACTCTGGCTAAAACTTGCCACTGTGTATTTCCCCCCCCCGGATTTCTCAGCTCTCATTGCACAAATTATCTTAAAAAAAAAATAATGTATCCAGTGATTGGTGCAATAACATTGAACCGAACATAGTCTTGCAAGAAAACAACATTCATGTTTTTCCTCAACAATTTACAAGCCATGTGCTCTGGACAGAGACCAAACTAGAATAGATGAACTTTTCATGCAGAATATAATTTGTGGTTGTTGTGATAAATGAGGGGGAAGTTGTTATTTGATTATCATTTTCGCTGATCCAGTAAGTTAAAAGTCCATTATTTTGCCCAGCGATTTTCATGTGTAACAGATGCCTTTCACTTGAGGTGTAGTGTTCAATAGCCTGATGGTTGTTGGGAAGAAGCTGCTCCTGAACCTGGACGTTACAGTTTTCAAGCTCCTGTGCCTTCTTCCCGATGGCAGGGGTGAAATGAGAGCGGGGCCAGGGTGGTGTGGGTCTCTGATGATGCTGCCTGCCCTTTTGAGGCAGCGACTCCTGTAGATCCCTTCGACAGTGAGGAGGTCAGTACCTGTGATGGACTGGGCAGTGTTCACCCACTTTTTGCAATCTTCTTCATTCCTGGGTGTACGAGTTACCGGACCAGACCGCGTACCCGCTCTCCTGTACATCTGTGGAAGCTCTAGAGAGAATTTGTTGAGAAGGGGGAACAAGGGATACGGGAGAGAGTTGTTCCAGGGCTGTGACTTTGGACGATCAGACATGATCATTCAGGTTCCAAGGAACTAAAGCCCTTAAATCCTATAGATTAACAAACCTTTGGAAATCAATCATTCTGTGTCCTAATTGTCCTAGTTTCATCCTCAACTTAATTTGTGAAATTCAAGTTCCCTTTCGTAGTCTTGTGCTAGCTAACTTTGCCCAATTATCCTGAAGTCTCTTCCTCAATGAGATACCAACATCTCCCTAATGACTGATGTCAAGTGCAGTTAGCTAATACATTGTCTAATTGTTGGAAATGACAATAAAATCTTTAAATGTGGTGAGAGGGTAACGTTTCTAGAGCATATCATCCACAGTGCTTGAAATCAATTCCATCCAATTGCAGCGTGGTCCACTCTGTTAATAGTCACAAGATTATCAAGCATGAGAGACATGCTCCAATTTAGCTCAGAGATACAGCGCGCCCACCGAGTCTTCGCAGACCAGCGATCACTCCGTACACTGACATCCTACACACACTAGGGACAATTCCAATTCTTACCGAAGCCAATCAACCTACAAATCTGTAGGTCTTTGGAGGGTGGGAGGAAACTGGAGCACCCGGAGAAAACCCACTCAGGTCACGGGGAGAACGTGCAAACTCCTTACGTACAAACAATACCCGTAGTCAGGATCGAACCGGGGTCTCTGGCGCTGTGAGGTAGCAACTCTACTGCTGTGCCATTTAAGTGCTTAAATCACAGCTGCAGCAGCTGTGATCTATTGATTTGCAGTGGGCAGCGGTGGTTGCCAGCGTCTGCACTGCTGTAGGGAGCCAAGTCAAACATCATTACCCTTGGTGCGAGAGTCAAGAAGGCTCATTCTGCCAGAGATTAATGACAGGACCAAAATAAATCCTGTAGATTGTTTTACCTACTCTAAAAATGAGTCCAAAATCTGCCAAGCATCACCCTCACCTGAATTAGCAGATCCTGCCATTGGCAAAGTACCAGGTCAAAGCCCTTGGTTACATAGTTAATTTAAATGATTAAATACCACAGCAGCGTTGCTGCTTCACAGCATCAGAGACCCGGGTTCCATCCTGACTACGGGTGCTGTCGGTATGGAATTAGTACGTTCTCCCCGTGGGTTTCTTCCCACACTCCAAAGACGTACAGGTTTGTAGGTTAATTGGCTTGGTATAATTGTAAATTTTCCCTACCATGGGCCGCAGAACCGGGGGGGTGGGGGCAGCTGCAGCCCCTCCACTTTTTAGGCGAGACAAGCTTCATAACCCAAAATTATCCAGCCTGCAGGTGTATTTTTCTCTTCTTCTGAGGACCTCGGACATCCGGATGATCAGCCATGATCATATTGAATGGGGGTGCAGGCTCGAAGGGCCAAATGGCCTACTCGTGCACCTATTTTCTATGTTTCTATGTTTCTATCCAGAATCTCAGAACAAACGCACAGTGAGTGCGGCAAAACCAAAGATCATAGAGGGGATCTCCGCTGTATGATCTTTGGGCAAAACCACGACCAACCGCGACGGGAACCAACCATGAAGGCCACACCTTTTCTGGTGGGAGGGAGATGGGTTATAAAACCCGGAAGTGTGGGTGTGGCTCAGTCTCTGCATGATGGGGGAGGGAGAGGTCATGACTCTGTCTGAGCTGTGAATCAACTGAACACACTGAATGTCTACTGAACTGTGAGTTTGGTGTTTTGTGTGGTTTTATGGTGGTTTCACCCTGTTTGAAATGGTATGAAACTGCATTTGAATGTGGTGGCATTGCACCCTGCATGAAATGGTATGAAGCTGCACTTGAATTTGGTGGCCTTGCACCCTGCTTGAAATGGAATTTCAAGGAATAGCCATGAGTCAACTGCCAGCCCACCAGCCGTGAGTGAGCTGCCAGCACATGAGGCCTGAGGGACTGAGCTGCCACCCCAAGAACCATACCCATCCAGAAAGCCCCCCCACTGGCCACTAATATTGGAATTGGTGGAGAGGTGGAATATTGCGTCGGGGGACCAGCCCTCCCCAACGGGTCCCACTTAGTATAGTATTACATATTTGTGGGAGGAAAAAAAAGAAAGAACAGCAATTTAAAAAATACACCACACAACAGTAAATTGGTACAGTAAGTTAGTCCCTGGTGAGATAGGAGTTTACAGACCTAATGGCCTCTGGGAAAAAACTCCTTCTCATCCTCTCCGTTCTCACAGCATGGCAACAGAGGCGTTTGCCTGACCGTAGCAGCTGGAACAGTCTGTTGCTGGGGGGGAAGGGGTCCCCCATGATCTTGTTGGCTCTGGAGTTGCACCTTCTGATGTATAGTTCCTGCAGGCGGCCGAACGCACTACTCTCTGCAGAGCCCTCTTGTCCTGGGCAGAGCAGTTCCCAAACCAAATTGTGATGTTTCCGGACAAGATGCTTTCCACAGCCACTGAGTAGAAGCACTGGAGGATCCTCAGAGAGACTCTGAATTTCCTCAATTGCCTGAGGTGGTAAAGGCGCTGCCTTGCCTTACTCTCCAGTGCTGCAGCGTGTGATGTCCATGTCAGATCCTCTGAGATGTGGACTCCCAGGTATTTAAAGCAGCTCACCCTATTCACAGTATCCCCATTTATTTGCAATAGTATCTTCAACGATAATGTCTCACATGGAGGTTTCTGTACGGGGGCACCTGTATTATTGAGGTTAAAATGACCAAAAGCAGAGATCAGAAATAAAACGGCAACATTTAGGGCGGCAAGGTTGCGCAACAGTGGAGTTGCTGCCCCACAGTGCCAGAGCCCCGGGTTCGATCCTGAGTTCCTGACTATGGGTGCTGCATGCAGACCACAGAACCTATAAACTGTACATCTTCAGAGCATGGGAGGAAACCGGAGCACTTTGAGAAAACCCACGCGATCACAGGGAAACATACAAACTCCATAGAGTTGTTTAAGATGCTGGAAAAATAGAAGGTAGACAAAAATGCTGGAGGAACTCAGCGGGGGAGGCAGCATCTACGGAGAGAAGGAATAGGCGACGTTTCGGGTCTCGATCCAAAACGTCGCCAACCCCATAGAGTTTGTACGTTTCCCGGTGACCGTGTGGGTTAATTGGCTTTTGTAAATTGTGCCCAGCATGCAGGATAGTGCTAGTGTGCGGGATCGCTGGTCAGCGTAGACTTGAAGGACCTGTTTCCACGCTGTCTCTCTAAAATCCAAAGTAAACATTGCAATTAAGGCTGACAAACTCTGCCTGTGATTTGGCAGACTGATCAGTTCTGGACCTCAGCTATTAATTACCTAATATTAATTATTTAGACGACAGAACCAGATCTACATGGGTCTCGACCCGAAACGTCACCAATTATTTCTCTCCAGCGATGCTGACTGTCCCGCTGAGTTGCTCCAGCATTTCGTGTCTATCTTCGGTTTAAACCAGCATCTGCAGATCCTTCCAAGGCATGCTACATTACAGGTTGTTGGTGATACAAAGATAGGTGGGAACATTGTAAGGAAAACTCACAGAGCCTGCAAAGAGACAGACAGGTCAACCGAGTAGGTAATATAATGGCAGATGGAGTATAATGAGAATAAATATGACATTTATCTACATTAGAAGGAAGAATAAAGATAATGGCATTTAAGTAAACTGAAATATTAAAGTGTGGTGTTTATAGAAAGCCTGTTGTCTTTGTACAAACAGGACATTACTAATTACTAATTCTACACTCGTTAACATCCTGAAAAGGAAGTCAACGTATGTGGAATGAATAATTAGCAATAAAAAAATCAACATGTTGGTTTTTATTTCAACCAATGTGGAATAAAAAGTAGGGACATTTTGCTTTAGGCTTAATCTGTGACTTAATGTGACTTAATCTGGATGACAATGTATAATTGTTGTTACGCTTTAGTCCTTTTCCATTCTAGACCTTTTGGTATAAATAGAAGTATCCCTCGATCGTTTTAATATAGCGCTTCACTTTCTTTGAGTCAATTTTGCATTTTGAGCCTTAAAGCGCTTGTCCAACAGTTGATCATAACTGGCTGACGTTTGAGGTCAAGACCCTTCTTCAGACCGAAGGGTCTCGCCCCGAAACGTCACCCATTCCTTCTCTCCAGAGAGAAGGAATGCTGCCCGTCCAGCTGAGTTACTCCAACATTCTGTGTCCACCTTTGATTTAAACCAGCATCTGCAGTTCCTTCCAACACATAAAGTAACGTATCCATTACAAAAGACTGATTTAAATTTCTTAAGTCAAAAAATTGTTGACCTTGAGTTTTTCCATTTGAAATTCCATCTGGCAGAATTTGGCATTCAATTTCTGTAATTCTGCCCTTTGTATCTTTCAACTTGCAATACTGTGCATGGGTGTTAGTAAACTAAGATAGAGGAGGCTAGAAACATATATAGCACAGTGCAGGCTATCTGAACTCTGCTCTGAAAATGGGTTCTTTCCAGAGTGGAATGCATTGCAATGATATCCAGGTCAGATAGCACCATTCCAGAAATTCAAACAGGCATCTCACCACAAAACATGCATGCACAGAGGATGCATTTTCTGTGTCTGACATGTGTGAAATGTTGCCCTCCTCTTTTAGAGTATTGCCTTGTATCTGGTTGGTGAGAGGACGGTTCAGTCGCCTGATAACAGCTGGGAAGAAACTATCCCTGAATCTGGAGGTGTGTGTTTTCACACTTCTGTACCTCTTGCCCAATGGGAGAGGAAGTGACTGGGGTGAGACTGGTCCTTGATGATGCTGCTGGCCTTGTCGAGGCAGCGTGAGGTGTAGATGGAATCAATGGAAGGGAGGTTGGTTTGCGTGATGGTCTGGGCTTTGTGGTCTTATATTGATACAGATAAGGTCCAAAGAGGACATGACTGGCTAGATGTTGAGAAGCTTTCAACAGTGCAAGAGTCTCGGTTGAGGAGACAGTTAAAGCTAAGGTAGTGATCGCTATCACTGAGGTACGTAGACATTTCTTCTAGTCAGCGGTGATGAGTCTCTGGAATTCTTTACTCCAGAGGTGATTATTTTAGGCAAAGATAGATAGCTTCTTGATTAGTACGGGTGTCAGGGGTTATGGGGAGAAGGTAGGAGAATGGGGTTCTGAGGGAGAGATAGATCAGCTTTGATTGAATGGAGGAGTAGGCTTGATGGGCCGAATGGCCTAATTGTGCTCCTATCACTTATGATCTTATGAATCTGATTACTACACGCCAGAAATCTGTCGCTGGGAATTCCTGAATTCTTTTCTGACCGTCACTGACCATAAATTGTCAAATTTTAAGTTGAAACTGTTAGTGAAACCACACCTGGAGACACAAATTAAGTTCAAATCTAAGTCGGCACATTGACTGCTAGGATCTGCGGCCGATAGACTTGATGGGTCGAATGGCCTAATCCTGCCCCCATCACTGATGAATTGATGAACTTGTCAGCTAACCAGAGGCAGGTGGTGTGTGGAGGAGCTGCGGGATAATTGAATCTCTGCTTTTCTGACCTGATTTATGACGTTGCCAGGCAGCCTCTGGCAGCAGGGATGACTGCAAATGTCGCAAGATTTAAAAACACCTGCGTCAGAATGAATTGTTTTCCCAAGCAAAGTGAACGGGCTAAGGCCATCCATTCATGAAATCCTAATCACACCAACCAGCAGCATCACTACCCTGGAACCAACAGATGTCATCAACATGCTTTTTATGACCTTTTGGGGGAATTATGCTTTGATCTGCTGAGAATAAACACCCTTATACTGAACAAAGTGGTGGGAGAGGGCAATACTTTGACATGCGCAAATATTTTAACATTTATTTTTCAGGATTACGTCACTTTGTCCTTTATCATTCCCTTTGGATCGGCAATGTCCTGCACCAGGCTTTATTAGGATTGTCTTGTTTGACCAGAGTGTTGACTGTACGTAATTAGAGTGGGTTTTCATCCAGTTGTTTGCTTGTTATTCACTTCAATGAGATGTCCACCCCATCACCATGCCAAATGCTGTTCTCTGGAAAGGGCGCAGAGAAGATTTATGAGGATGTTGCTAGGTCTCGAGGGCCTGAGCTACAGGGAGAGGTTGAGAAGGCTGGGACTCTATTCCTTGGAGCACAGGAGGATGAGAGGTGATATTATAGAGGTGTACAAGATCATGAGATGAATAGATAGGGTGAATTTTACCCAGAGTGTAGGGGAATCAAGAACCAGAGGGCACAGGTTTAAGGTGAGGGGAGGAGGGGGGGGGGGGGGAGATTTAATAGGAACCCAAGTGGCAATTTGTTTTACACAAAGGGTGGTAGGTATATGGAACGAGCTGCCGGGGGTGGTAGTTAAGGCAGTTACTCTCACAATGTTTAAGAAGCATTTAGACAGGTGCATAGATAGGGTAGGTTTAGAGGGATATGGGCCAAACGCATGCAGGTGGGACGAGTGTAGATTGGGCATGTTGGTCGGTGTGGGCAGGTTGGGCCGAAGGGCCTTTTTCCACGCTATGATTCCAATCAAACTGACAAACATCAGTGCCTGTCATTATGCAAAAAGCTAGTTTTTGGAGGAAGCTCAGCTCTCTGGCGCTGTAAGGCAGCAGCAACTCCACCACTGCGCCACCACGAGTTGAGTCTGAAGAAGGGTCTCGACCAGAAACGTCACCTATTCCTTTTCTCCAGAGACGCTGCCTGGCCCACTTGTAAAGTCATGTCAGACATGGAAGGACATGCTGTGACACGACAAGCAGTGGCTTCTCGTAAAATGTTAATTGATCGTTAGAAACTGTGATAAAACAGAAACATGTTGCAGACTGTGCTGCCTCAGCCTCTGGCTCTCAGTAACAGCAACGCCAGCACTGGGTGGGTGTGCGACACGGCTGACGTACAGTTCACTCCAGGGTGTCCCTGAACCAATTAGCAATGGTTTCTTTCAACGCTCGCTCAGCCACCTTCTCATCACCTGCGTTTATTTGAACCCGGTTTCACTGTCAGCCCCTGGCTATCACTCATAAGTTGGAATGAAGCAGACTAATTATCAACTATTGCCACGACATACCCAGTCATTGCAGACAAACGCCCAGGGCTTACGGATGTATGGGTGATGTGGACTCAGACATAACCTCCTAACATTGAACCTCATGTCAACAGGAGCTGCATCAGTAATCAGGTGTTTGGCACTGTGAGAGGCGTGTGGGGTTGGGAGACTGGGCAGGTGAGGAGGTTGGATCAGCAACTCACCTGGGGAGTTTCAGGTAATGGGTGTGGTTCGTTTGCATGGATCTCAAAGGAGTGCCAAGATACTGTAAATAAACAGCTCAAAGGCAAACCCACCTTAACCTGGTTCCCAGCATTGGTCCGGGACCTGCTTTGGGATGTCCACTCTGATCATGCATGGACAGGCTTCATAGGAATGTTATGCATGAGCCATGTGTATTGGCTGAAAGAAAATCTTGATTCTTCATTTGTTTAGTTTAGTTTAGAGTTACAGCGTGGAAACTGGTCCTTCAGCCCACCGGTGCGCGCTGACCAGCGATCCCCGCACATTAACACTATCCTACACCCACTAGGGAGAATTTTTACATTTACCAAGCCAATGAACCTACAAACCTGTCTTTGGAGTGTGGGAGGAAACCGAAGATCTCAGAGAAAACCCACGCGGGTCACGGGGAGAGCGTGCAAACTCAGTACAGACAGCGCCCGTAGTCAGGATCGAACCCGAATCTCCGGCGCTGCATTCGCTGTAAGGCAGCAACTCTACTGCTGCGCCACCGTGACTATCAATTGGTAAGAATGTCAGAAGGCAGGAGAATCGGGTTAGGAGGAACAGATTGCATGGCAGGGTAGAATTGATGGGCCGAACGGCCTAATTTTGCTCCGATACCTTATGAAAGTCCCAGAATCCCATTGCATACCCTGGCCTGTACCCTTTGTCTGTCCAATGTATTGAGGGCCCCCAGATCAAGAACTGCAGAGTTTAATGCAATGAAAACACAAACTGCTGGACGGACTCAATGGGTCAGGCAGCATCCGTGGACGAAATGGACAGGCATCATTTCGGGTCAGGACCCTTTTTCAGTCTGATCAAAATTTCTTGCATGACCAACAATTTGAAATACTATCTAACCAAACCATTCCAGATAAGTTGTAATAAAAATGAACTGCAAATGCTGGCTTATACCGAATATGGACACAAAGTGCTGGAGTATCTCAGCAGGACAGGCAGCATCTCTGGAGAAAAATGATGGGAGATGTTTCAGGTTGGGACTCTTCTTCAGACTCTAGCATTTTGTGTCTATCTTCGGTATAAATCAGCATCTACAGATCCTTCTTACACATTTTGTCTGCTCCACTGTAAAACTTCCTCAAGGTACGCCTACTGTGAGGAAGTCCTCCTCCTCTCTCCGATGGGGGTTCTGTGACACCCTCTCTCACTGCTCCCCCTTTGTGATTCCTCCTGCTCCCCTGCTCTATGGGTCTGAAGAAGGGTCCAGACCTGAACGGTCGCCCGTCCTATTTCTCCAGAGATGCTGCCCGCTGACCCGCTGAGTTACTCCAGCACTTTGTGTCTGTCTCACCTACCCCCATGTTAAGGAATAATTCCAGAAAAGGGCCAAAGCAAGTGTTTCATTTCACTGCGCAACTTTCTCAGTTCCCCCCCAGAGATTGCCAGGATAATTACCAATTTATAGATGTGGCAGAATTACCAATTTACCAATCAAATTCCTATCAGTACATTAGAATTAATTCCATTAAAATGTAAAAGTCTCTCCCTCTCTAACCACCGTGGTCCTGTATCCCCATCGAATGTTTAGGGGCAGACCTAATGTGAAAATGCAATGATTAGTGTTTTAAAATGTTATCTTTTTCCTGAGCAAGGGCTAATTAATTATTTACTGTAGGTTTTCAGAAACATTGTTCCAGTTGATGAATCACACAGAATAATATTTTCAGAACAAAGTCTTTCTTCAGTATGGTCTAGTTAGATGTACCCTTTAGCTAACCAGCCCCCCCCCCCCATCCAGGCCTTTCACTATTCAGTAAGTTTCATGGAGGTCTCCCCTCATCCTTCTAAACTCCAGCGAGGACAGGCCCAGTGCCGTCAAACGCTCATCACATTCTAATCCAACCAATCCTGGGATCATTCTCGTTAAGCTCCTCTGGGCCCGCTCCAATGCCAGCACATCCTTCCTCAGATATGGGACCCAAAACTGCTCACGATATAATATTTCATTACGTTAAGCATTAAAATGTTGCTTGTTTGCAAGGTCAAGCTGTTGGAAATATTTCCATATTTGGCATTCGTAGAAATGAAACTGAGCACCGTTGCCCCTGATAAATGGGTCTATCGGGTCTGGGAAGTGATAGTGCAACATATTTCTTATTCAAATTTGCCTCCGCTATATCTACGATAATAGATGGTTTTACATGCAGGCAGAGCACTGTCTGATAGTTGATATGAAGAATGGGGCTCACAGACAAGTCCTTACAATAGCAGGTAATCATTAATGTACAGATGCTGAATAGGTAAAGACATAATCTCTAGTTACTCTCAGAATACTTTTTCACACAGTGCCTTGCTTCTTTGTTCTTATCGGAGCAAATTTGGCATCAGATAAACGGCGGTAATAATGAGGAGTGTGGTACAGAGTTTGCACACCCATTTAACATCATGAAATTTGAAAGCGCCATACTCAAAACAAAATAGTTAGCTGACCCACCTAGCCTCTTCCTAGAAGGCTGGTGTGTTCGAGTCTACACCTTGCTCTCTATATTCTATACCTACACCTCCATTATCGGGTGGCACAGCGGTAGAGTTGCAGCCTTATAGGGCCAGAGACCGCGGTTCATACTGTAGACAATAGACAATGGGTGCAGGAGTAGGCCATTTGGCCATTTGAGGCAGCACCGCCATTCAATGTGATCATGGCTGATCATCCCCAATCAGTACCCTGCCTTCTCCCCATACCTCTTGATTCCACTCGCCCCAAGAGCTCTATCTAACCCTCTTTTGAAAGCATCCAGTTAATCGGCCTCCACTGCCTTCCGAGGCCTAGAATTCCGCAAATTCACAACTCTCTGGATGAAAAAGCTTTTTCCTCATCTCAGTTCTAAATGGCCTACCCCTTATTCTTAATCTGTGGCCCCTGGTTCTGGACTCCCACAACATCTGGAACATGTTTCCTTCATCTAGCGTGTCCAATCCCTTAATAATTGTATATGTTTCTACTAAAATCCCCTCTAATCCTTCTAAATTCCAGTGAATACAAGCCCAGTCACTCTATTCTTTCAACATATGACAGTCCCGCCATCCCGGGAATTAACCTCGTGAACCTACGCTGCACTCCCTCAATAGCAAGAATGTCCTTCTTCAAATTAGGAGACCAAACCTGCACAAAATACTCCAGGTGTGGTCTCACTAGGGCCCTGTACAACTGCAGAAGGACCTCTTTGCTCCTATACTCAAATTCTCTCGTTTTGAAGGCCACCAGGCCATTCGCTTTCCTCACTGCCTGCTGTACCTGCATGCTTACTTCCAGTGACTGATGTACAACAACACCCAGGTCTCATTACACTTCCCCTTTCCCTGCTCTGACACCATTCAGATAATAATCTGCCTTTTTGTTCTTGCCACCAAAGTGGATAACCTCACGGGCGCTGTCTGTATGGAGTTTGTACGCTCTTCACGTGACTTACATGGGTTTTCTCCGGGTGCTCGGGTTTCCTCCCACACTCCCAAGACATGCAGGTATGTAGGTTAATTGGGCTCTGTAAATTGTCCCTGATGCGTAGGATGGAAGTAGATGGCTGGTCGGTGCGGTCTCGGTGCACCGAAGGGCCTGTTTCCGCGCTGTATCTCTAAACTGAACTTTGAATCTTCCCTCAAATATTAACGATGCATTTTAAAACATGGAATTAACTGCACCTTAGCCCAACCATAGAATATCAGTGAGTTACAGCCACATGTTTACACCCACAATGGTTCCTCAATTACATAAAATCCGTAACATTTCCAGAAGATTATGAGAAATATATCAACGTTATTAAAATTGTGGCAATGAAATGGAGCCTGAGTTACAAAAACAACCAAAGCAGGGAATGAGCCCTAGCAACGAGATGAAAAATAATTCTGTGTACTCATACCTAGGAGCCAGAGCTCAGCGGATTTTAAAACAATGACAAACCTCTAAAATATCTTCACCAAAGCAGCAATTGAAAGCTTGGCTTATATGTTAATATCTTACTTAATCTCTTTGATATCATAAAATAAATTGAAAAGGAGAATGTCCTAACAATCTTTGGTATTTGTAATGAATAGTTTATTTCATGTCTCCGTGGTATGTCCCAGCATTACCAGAGTTTGTTTATACAGAGATAATTAGCAGAAAAATCTCCACCTAGGTTCCAGGAAAAAAATGAGTAGGTTCCTGATTGTCAGCATCTTGAGAACGTCCCTGGCTGGGTGTGGCGTTACCCATGACTAGAGTCTGCACCTTACTCATCACATCTTCCTGTGACACCTTCCATTGAATGTGTGTGCGGTGCTCTCTGCAAATTTGGAATTGGCAAAATACAACATGGGTGGCGCAGCGGTGGAGTTGCTGCCTCACAGCGCCAGAGACCCACGTTTGATCCTCACCACGGATGCTCTCTGTACGGAGTTTGTACGTTCTCCCTGTGACCGTGTGGGTTTCCTCCTGGTGCTCTGGTTTCCATCCTCCAACTGAGCATCACCTGAACTTACTTTGTTCTACATTGCTTCTTTGTCTGTTAGTTCCGTACCTCGTGTTCAAGCAAGAGGTACGGAAGTGTGAAGACGCACACCTCCAGACTCAGGGACAGTTTTTTCCCAGCTGTTATCAGGCAACTGAACCACTGGAGAGCAGTCCAGACCTCCCATCTACCTCATTGGAGACCCTCGCACTATCTTTACTGGGCTTTATCTTGCACTAAACATTATTCCCTTGATCATGTACCTGTGCACTGTGGGTGGTTCAATTGCAATCATGTGTACTCTTTCTACTGACTGTTTAGCACACAACAAAAGCTCTGCACTGCACCTAGGTACATGTGGCAATAAACTAAACTAAGATGTTATTCTTGAAGATTTCCATATATATTTAATTCTCAGCAGATTTTATAGGTTTAAAGCCTTTTCTGCCCAATGATATTGGATGGGTTACACATCCAAACCTGGAATACCAACCAGCCGTAATCAAGGACCAGTCTCACCCTGGTCACTCCCTCTTCTCCCCCTCCCATCAGGCAAGAGGTACAGAAGTGTGAAAACACACACCTCCAGATTCAAGAGATCCAATTTCTTCCCAGCTGTTATCAGGCAACTGAACCACCCTATCACCAACTAAAGAGTAGTCCTACCTCCTTGGAGACCCTCAGACTATCTTCAATTTGAGTTTTCTGGGCTTTATCCTGTATCTGTACACTGTGGACAGCTCGATTGTAATCATGAACTGTCTTCCTACTGACTGGACAGCACACAACAAAAAGCTTTTCACTGTTCCTCAGTACACATGACAATAAACTAAACTGCACTACAACGCTACAACCCCCGATCATGTCATAGGAATTGGCAGCAGTCCGTTCATGTGGCTGAACCACCTACTGATTGAGAATTTCTTTGAAGGTAGACAAAAATGCTGGAGAAACTCAGCAGGTGAGGCAGCATTTATGGAGTGAAGGGTCTCGACCCGAAACGTCACCTATTCCTTCGCTCCATAGATGCCGCCTCACCCGCTGAGTTTCTCCAGCATTTTGTATCTACCTTCGATTGTTCCAGCATCTGCAGTTCCTTCTTAAACATTTCGAGAACTTCTCTGAAACGCCAATCGCCAGTGGTTCTTCCAGCTGTTCACAGTCTGCAAAGCAATCTATAACAAGTGACAAGCACATCACTGGTCTCATCAGCCAAGTATCTGTCACTGATCACAGCATTTCCGCTGACTGGATAACACGCAACAAAAAAGATGTTCACTGTGCCTCAGTACAGGTGACAATATTAAACTAAACTAATACATTAAACTAGATTAAAACCTTTCCAATGATGCTGTCTGTCTGTCCCACTGAGTTACTCCAGCTTTTTGTGTCTAACTTAGACTAAAACTAATTCTGATCCTATGTCCTTGCTATCAGTCTCTCTCTCTCTCTCTCTCTCCCTCTCTGTAACTTTGCCAACGTATTCTGGCGAATACGCCTCTTAAAAATGCTGATGGTTGTTTTTAAATGAAGTGCTGGCCTAATAATGAATAAAGGCCATGAGAGTTTTTATACCATCCCAACACTCACCGTGTATCCATGCCACTCCCTCGCTCTTTAGCCTGCTGAGAAATGCCTAACACAGGAGGGATCTGGGCAGAGCCCAGCGTGAAGCTAGCTTTCATTACTATCCCTGCTGCTCCCACAACCAGCCTCTTTAGTGCCAGCTCCACACAACACCTCTTTGATATGAACAGAAAAACACACGTAACTACTCAGCTGGTGTTTTATTTTTCCGCCTATTTAATCAGGCAAAGCGTCGCACATTGAGCTCACCGTTAAAGCAGTGTGGGTGCAAGATGGTGGGAGAGCGTGTGGAAACTGTTATTGTGTTTTGAACAACCCAATTAGTTATGGGCCGCTTCACGTGAAGGGACATCATCGTTAGCGGACAGCAGTGATATCAAAACCATGAGAAGGCAATTACCTTTGTTGTTTTCAGAACTGCATGGGATGAAAACACAATGGGGTGGCATGGTGGCGCAGCGGTAGATTTGCTGCCTCACAGCGCCAGAGTCCCAGGTTCGATCCCGACTACGGGTGCTGTTTGTACGGAGTTTGTACATTCTCCCCATGACCTGCATAGGTTTTCTTCAAGATCTTCGGTTTCCCCCCACACTCCAAGACGAACAGGTTTGTAGGTTAATTGGCTTGGGTTTGTATACTTGGTATAAGTGTAAATTGTCCCGAGTGTGTGTGTGTAGGCTTGTGTTAATGTGCGGGGATCGCTGGTCGGTGCGGACTCGGTGGGCCGAAGGGCCTGTTACCATGCTCTATCTCCAAACAAACCTAAAACTAACGATAGGCACAAAAAACTGGAGTAACTCAGCGGGTCAGGCAGCATCTCTGAAGGGAAGGAATGGGTGACGTTTCGGCCGAGACACTTTTTCAGACATCTTCGGTGTAAACCAGCATTGGCAGCTCCTTCCAACACAAAACTAAATCTAAACTAGACAGAACTTTGTAGACTGACCTACAACTGAAGGGAATTATTTAAAGCAGAGCAGTTTTACTTGATTAGCTTCTGTTGTGAAATCATCTCCTCAGATTGTGGGCCTGTCTTGTGTTCCAGGTGCAGGACTGAAACCTTTCTCCAGCAGTGGGGAAGTTTCATCTGGGAGGAATGTAGACTACCCTCTCTACAGTGTTGGGCCCAGAACTCAGTTCAAACACTGACAAGAAACAAATGGCAGCTTTAGGTGTACTGTAGCACTATGAGAAGTAGCATTGACGAGGATGTTGCCAGGACCAGAGGGTCTGAGCTCTAGGGAGACGGATACATGGATAGGACAAGTTTGGAGGGATATGGACCATATGCTGGGACTAGTGTAGCTGTGACATGTTGGCCAGTGTGGGCAAGTTGAGCCGAAGGGCCTGTTTCAGCACTGTATCACTCTATGCCTCTATGACATGCAAAATTCCAATCATCGCTTGAGCTGGAACCCAGTCAGGCCAGTCTGTTGGGGTCAGGCTATCTTTAGTTTTAAGTTTAGTTTAATGTCTCGTGTACTGAGGTACAGTGAAAAGCTTTTGTTGTGTGCTAACCTGTCAGCGGAAAGACTGTACATGGTTACAAACGAGCCGTTAACAGTGCAGAGATACAGGATAAAAGGAAACACGTTTAGTGCAAGATAAAGTCCAGTAAAGTCTGATTACAGATAGTCCGAGGGTCTCCAATGAGGTAGATAGTAGCATGAACATCTTATGTTCAAGATAAAGCATTTTAAGGGCAAAGCTGAAAGGAGATTTGTAACAAACAAGCTGAGTCTCTCATAAAATAATTGTTAATCTTGTGTAATTTACTAAGTGAGACAGAGTTTATGCACTTCTTGATGAAACCTGTTAATGTGGACTTTGGATAGCTATCAGTTACCTGAATATTGAGCTTTACTCAGTGTCATCCTTCTTAATCTAATTAATCGAGTTTGAATTTTCAGCTCACAATAGAAACCCCAAACCAGCTAGTGATATTATATGTTTAAGAAAGTACTGCAGATGCTGGAAAAATCGAAGGTAGACAAAAATGCTGGAGAAACTCAGCAGGTGAGGCAGCATCTATGGAGCGAAGGAATAGGTGACGTTTCGGGTTGAGACCCAAAACGTCACCTATTCCTTCGCTCCATAGATGCTGACTCACCTTTTGAGTTTCTCCAACATTAGTCTACCTAGTGATATTATATTATAATTTTATTACCAGTAGCAACACATGCCTGGCTACTTGAAATATTAATATTGCCCTAAGGCAAAATTCTACTGTGATTTACAAAGGGCAACTAGATCTGCTACAATCTATGAAACCCAGATACAAATTGAATAATTAACTTCAGATGTGGGGTTGAAAAGAAACAGAAGTGGACTACGTTTTGAAAAGATACCTTTAAAATATGAAAGAATGAAAGCGGAGCACACGAGGAAAACCAACGCTGTCATGGGGAGAATGTGTAAACCCTCCCAGACAGCACCCGAGGTCAGGATCGAACCCGGGTCTCTGGTGCTGCTCCACAGTGCCACCCTTAGGGACAAGAGGTTTGTTCCAAGTTTACAAGCCACTTTTAAAAGGCAAAGGGCCTGTCCCACTTGGCCGTCATTTGCGCGCCATTTATGCGAACTGGTAGCGTGTGGGTAGCGTGTGGGTAGCGTGTGGGTAGCGTGTGGGTATCGTGGAGTGCGCGCGGTATCGCGCAGCGCTCCAGGATTTCGTTCTGCACTAAATCTTCGCGTGCCACGGGCTTGTCGCGTAAATGACGGCCAAGTGGGACACCCTGGCACGACACAACGTCTCACCCCCAACAGCAGCAGAAGCACCAAGCGATCGCCGAGCTCGGCCTGGGGCTCACGGCCGTTGCGGATCCGGATCCGCCCCCACTCCTACTCCCAGAGCGGGGCCAAGACGATTGGAGATGGACACAAAATGCAGGAGTAACTCAGCGGGACCGGCAGCATCTCTGGAGAGAAGCAATGGGTGACGTTTCGGGTCGAGACCCTTCTTCAGATTGATGAAGTCCCGACCCGAAACAACACCCATTGCTTCTCTCCAGAGATGCTGCCGGTCCCGCTGAGTTACTCCTGCATTTTGTGTCTGTCGTAATGCGCTCCAGACGGCTGTGCGGACGCATGATGACGCACGCAACCTTTGTGTGACTGTCGCGCCGCAGTCACTACCGGCCTGTCGCATAAATGATGGCCAATTGGGACAGGCCCTTAAAAGGTCAATTATTCAAAGACCTCTTGCCTGCATCTTCACTCACACTGAGGCCTTTTCACGCTCCATCTTCACTCACACTGAGGCCTGTTCACGCTCCATCTTCACTCACACTGAGGCCTGTTCACGCTCCATCTTCACTCACACTGAGGCCTGTTCACGCTCCATCCTTGATTTACACTGGTTTCCGCTCCACATTTAAAAATCTCTTTCTCTGTAGCTCCTTTGTCCCATCAGGATTTCTGAATCTTAAAAGACAATAGTCAATAGGTGCAGGAGTAGGCCATTCGGCCCTTCGAGCCAGCACCACCATTCACTGCGATCATGGCTGATAATACACATTCCCGTTCCTGCCTTCTCCCCAATACCCCTGACTCCGTTATCTTCAAGAGCTCTATCGAACTCTCTCTTGAAAGCATCCGGAGAATTGGCCTCCACTGCCTTCTGAGGCAGAGAATTCCACAAATTCACAACTCTCTGGGTGAAAAGGTTTTTCCTCATCTCCGTTCTAAACGGCCGACCCCTTATTCTCCAGTCGAGGTCTTGTAAGGATAAATTATTTCCTTAAACTGATAGAACATAGAACAGTATAACACATTAACAGGCCCTTCAGCCCACAAAGTCTGTGCTGAACACGGTGCGAAGATCAATAATTACACCTGCCCGTGCATGACCCATTTCCCTCCATTCCCTGCCTATCCTTGTGCCTGACCCTCTGCTCCCCCATTAATGTTCTCCATAAATGCTTCCCTTAAAATTACTTATTTCACCAACCAGTCCGAATATCTGCTGAGATCAATCAGTCTTTAGTTTAGAGATCCAGCGCGGAAACAGGTCCTTCGGCCCACCTAGACCACGCCGACACACGCGGGACAATTTGCAATCTTTACCAAAGCCAATTAACCTACAGACCTGTAAGTTTTTGGAATGTGGGTGGAAACTGAAGCACCCGGGGAAAACCAACGTGGTCACGGGGAGAACAACGTACAAACTCCGTACAGACAGCACCCATAGTCAGGATTGAACTAGGGTCTATGGCAATCGCCCAACCACTGCCCCGCCGTGCCGGCCTCACTGTTGTGAGATGTCTTGGATGTTTTTGTGTCAGATAACATGGATGCAAATTGTTGATACAGTTGTATCTTTACATCGAGGTTCATTTGGATACACCCATTTAGTTTGAGAATATTTAATCAAACAAGGTCTGTATCATCTTACTTTATATTGGTTTTCAATGTCAGCTTGGATTGTTGGAGCAACTCTGTAAAGGTCAGTACATGCCTCTAATTTCATCTGTTAAAGGTAATATGCTGACATTAATAACTTTAATAAACCAATACAATAAAGATCTTGTATTCCCCAATGCCAGATAAACATAATAATTCTCAAACGTACGCATGGCCGATCTGTTCTGAAAGTCCCTACTTTCTCCTTCTCTTCTCAGCTCTTTCTCTTCCTTTCTTCTCCCTCCCCCCCCCCCCCCCACTTCAGTCTGAAGAAGGGTTTCGACCTGAAACGTTGCCTATTTCCTTCGCTCCATAGATGCTGCCTCACCCGCTGAGTTTCTCCAGCATTTTTGTCTACCTTCGATTTTCCAGCATCTGCAGTTCTTTCGTAAAGATATTCCTGCAACACAATGAGTTTATGTATTTCAAATTTGGGCAGTCACGGTGGCGCAGCGGTAGAGTTGCTGCCTTACAGCGAATGCAGCGCCGGAGACCCGGGTTCGATCCTGACTACGGGTGCCGTCTGTACGGAGTTACTCCAGCTTTTTGTGTCCATCACCTCTATCCAAGGTTCAAGAACGATCAAAAAGTACAATGAAATAGTAGGCTTCTTTAAGTCGGCAGCAAGAGTATGAAGAGGTGAAAGTTTTGTTGTAGTTAAACAAATCCCTAGCAAGACTGTATCTGCCTCGCAGTATATACAGTAAATCTGGGCACTGCTCCTTAGAAAGCCAAGAAATTGGTTCCGGGCATGTTTCAACAGGAAGTCACCAAGAGCGCAGTGGTTTTATTATGAGAATACATAAAAGAGCCTTGTATTTACTGGCATGGGAATGCTTCTGGGAAGTTTTGATTGTTCCTTAGTAATTTGAAAAGAATAAAACAGCTGCGTAAAGAGATTATTTCCTTTGATGAAGATCTTTAGAACAAGGGCTCTTATCTCTTATACTTGCTTCAAGATGCCACAGAGAGCCGAGGGGGCCTTGGACGCGCTGCCAGGGGTGGTGGTGGAGGCAGATACGATAGTGGCGTTTAAGAGGGTTTTAGACAGCCACGTGGCAGTACAGGGGATAGAGGGATATGGATCATGTACAGGCAGATGAGATCAGTTTCTCTCTGCAGCATGTTCAGCACAAGCTTTGTGGGCCGAAGTCTGTAACCCACCAACCTTCACGGGTGGCGCGGGGGTAGAGTTGCTGCCGGACAGTGCCAGAGACCCGGGTTCGATCCTGACCACCGGCGCTGACTAGTTTAGTTTAGTTTACAAATTCAGTGCAGAAACAGGCCCTTCGGCCCACTGAGTCCGCACTGACCAGCGATCCTCGCACATTAACACTTTCCTACACACACACACACACTAGGGACAATTTTACACATACACCAAGCCAATTAACCCACAAACCTGTACGACTCTGGAGTGTGTGCGGAAATCGAAGATCTCGGAGAAAAACCCACATAGTAATGGGGAGAATGTACAAACTCCGTACAGACACTGCAAGCACTGTAAGGCAGCAACTCTACCGCTGTGTGCCACATTGCCACCCTTAACAGACTCTGTCTGTACGGAGTTTGTACGTTCTCCCCGTGACCTGCGTGGGTTTTCTCTGGGATCTCGGTTTCCTCCCACACTCCAAAGACGTACAGGTTTGTAGGTCAATTGGCTTGGTATAAATGTAAATTGTTCCTTGGATAGTGCTAGCGAGCGGGGATCGCTGGTCGGCTCGGACTCGGTGGGCCGAAAGGCCAGTTTCCGCACTGTATCTCTGAACTAAACTAAATCCCAGCCACTATGTCATGTCCAAGATTCCTCGGTGAACTTGTAAAAAATAAAATAAAAAAATAAAAAATCACATTTTGAAATGCATCCATTAATTCAGATATCATCCTCAGCCAATGAAAAGTATCTTCAACCTCATAAATACAACCTCCTATGCCAGGTAGACAAAAAAGCTGGAGAAACTCTCGACCCGAAACGTCACCTATTCCTTTTCTCCAGAGATGCTGCCTGACCCACTGAGTTACTCCAGCTTTTTGTGTCTATTTGCAGAAAAGCAAGTTCTTTCTTTTATTAGGCAGTGAGCATAATTTGCAAACACAGGAAACTCCTCTTTTAAGTCGACAGGAATTGCTCAGAACAGCTGGGCGCTCAACAGGAAACCAAATCATGATATCTGACTATCTGTTTCTGCCTTTGTGTGGCGCCTGTTTTGCCATGTTCATAGTCTGTCAGCAAACACGTGAGAATTGAGGCTGAGGCATTCAACGCTGCTGTCAGCCTTGCCACAGGTCCTATCCAATCTGATAACGACTGCAATTGTCCGCAATTGTGTTTGCTTGCGACAAGTCTGACATTTAATTTCTTTGGGGGAAACTGACGTATGTTGAAGCAGTTTATCGACTCCTTCAAAACCATGGGGTGGCACGGTGGCGCAGCGGTAGAGCTGCTGCCTTACAGCACTTGCAGCGCCAGAGACCCTGGTTCGATCCCTACTACGGGCGCTGTCTGTACACAGTTTGTACGTTCTCCCCGTGACCTGCATGGGTTTTCTCCAAGTTCTCCGGTTTCCTCCCACACTCCAAAGACGCACAGGTTTGTAGGTTAATTGGCTTGGGTAAAATTGTAAATTGTCGTGTGTGTGTGTGTGTGTGTGTGTGTGTGTGTGTGTGTGTGTGTGTGTGTGTGTGTGTGTGTGTGTGTGTGTGTGTGTGTGTGTGTGATCGCTCTCGTGTATGGGGGGGTGGGGATCGCTGGTCGGCACGGACTCGGAGGTCTGAAGGGCTTGTTTCCGCGCTGTATCTCTAAACTAAACTAAACACCAGGCTCCGTGATCTCATTCACAACAAATGTCATTCAAGCAGTAGCCAGTTGGGTGGATCGCCAGCCTCAGACACCAGGGAGAGCAGACGCTGGTTTACACCCAAGGTAGACACATTGCACCGGAGTAACTCAGCGGGTTAGGCGGCATCTCTGGAGAGAAGGAATGTGTGAAGAAGGGTCTCGACCCAAAACGTCACCCATTCCTTCTCTCCAGAGAAGCTGCCTGTCCCGCTGAGTTACTCCAGCATTTTGTGTCTGTCTTTATTCAGATAATGTTCTCCTAGCCCTGGATTATTAACGCATTTGCAAAGTGACCCTTACAGTATTACGTGAAGTGCTCCTTCAATACTGCACTGAAAACTCGGCCTTGGTTCTGGCTCCCTGTAGTGTCCGTGGCCTGATTTTAACTTGAGGTGACAAAACCCCTCTCATTGGCTTTAGTTGCAGTACAGTTGTGTTTTTTTGGGTGCTGCAAAACGTGAATTAGGTCACAACGCTGGAATGTGGACAATGAGTGCCTGAGTAATCGAATCACCAGATGATTTAAATCAAGTAACTGATATCATAATGTGCAGGGCCAGATAAAACAACACTTGCGGAAAACAAGTTCACACGAGGGGAACTCTGTCGCCAAGCTTATCTATGAGGATTGTTGATAGCTTGGTAACTCGACATGATAGAGATCCATTCACAGCGTACCAGAGACAACAATGTTAATAATGTGATGCCAAGAAACTAGTCTCATGTTTATTAGTGATAGAAACACAATGAGGCCATTCGGCCCATCAAGCCTTATCCGCCATCGGCTGATCTATCTTTCATTATCAACCCCATTCTCCTGCCTTCTCCCCGTAACCCCTGACACCCGCACTAATCTAGAATCTGTCAATGTCCCCCTTAAAAATACCCATTGACTTCCAATGAACTCCACCTATTCATCAACCTCTGACTAAAGATGCTCCTCCTCATCTCCTTTCTAAAGGTGCATCCTTTTATACTGAGGCTGTGACCTGTGGTCCTAGATTCTCCCACTAGTGGAAACATTCTCTCCACATCCTGGGTGGCACAGTGGCACAGCGGTAGAGTTGCGTCCTTACAGCACCATAGACCCGGGTTGCGGGTTCGATCCTGACTACGGGTGCTGTCCAAGCGGAGTTTGTATGTTCTCACCGTGACCGTTTGGGTTTTCTCCGGTTGCTCTTCAAAAAGACAGCTCACCACCCACCTATCATCACTAAATACGGCAGGCAATAAATCCCGATCCTGTTTCACATTTAAGCAAATAATAAAATACAGCTCCTTTGGTGTTGTCCTTAAGAAATATATTTCAAACTCAGGAAAAAAGTCAAATTCCGGATAACGTTTACAGGCAAGCCTCCATAGCTGAAAGCCCTGCCTGATGTGAGGAAGTCCCCCCTCATTTCACTCCTGAGTTACCTAATCTCAGGTGAGATTACTCTGTGACCCTCAGCAGGAGTAAGGAACGGCAGGTATTGTTCAGTCACTGTCCAGTGATTAGTGGAGATACAGCGAGGAAACAGGCCCTTCGGCCCACCAAGTCCGCACCAACCACCGATCCCCGCACATTAACATTATCTGCACACACCAGGGACATTTTACATTTATACTAAGCCAATTAACCTCCAAACCTGTACGTCTTTGGAGTGTGGGTGGAAACCGGAGATCCCGGAGAAAACCCATGTACAAAACCCACAGTACAAACTCTGTAATCAGGATCGAACCCGGGTCTCTGGTGCTGTGAGGTAGCAACTCTACCACTGCGCCACCGTGCCACACATTTCTCCCATCATCCCTTCTCACAAACATGTGTCTGCAGGCTAACTCGGCATGGCTGGAATTGGCCGTGATGATCCATTAGTCAAACAGCTTGTTGACATCTCACCTCCATCTCACCAGTAGAGGTTGGTCATGCCTGACAAAGCTTCAGAGCTCTGCACATCCATTGAAAACAAAAGCCAGCTTAAGGCATCTCTTCAAAAGCTGGAACATTATTCTTGTCCGGTGTATAGAACGACAATGTTGGCATCACCCAAACACTTTTGGCAGCCTGCCCCTTGAGGATTGCTTTCTCCACTCTTCACAGAACCTCAAACAACAATTAAACCAGTGAAACATACTTTATACAAATACCCACACCTCTGTCAGAGGCAAGGAATGTGAACAAACACTCTGAAGAGCAGATTTCTGAAGTAGTACACAAGAGGCAGACCACTATTGACTTACAATGAACTTACTGTGACCCGTGATATTGTTATCAGTGAGTGGACACGCTCCCTTGCACACACACCCTCATGCACAGGCACTCGCGCGCGCACACACACACCCTCACGCACAGGCACTCACACACTGGTATACACACTCTTACACACACAAACACACTGACACTGACACACACACAAAACTCACACATACATGCACACTCACTCTCCCACACTCACACATGCACATTCACACACATACACACACTTCCTCAGACACACACATTTATACACACACTCTCACGTGCACACATTCATTCACACACATGGAATGGGACCAATATTTTCAATGAAACCTCCCATGCCTAAACTAATTTTGCTTCACACATGACACTAATACGCCTGGGAAAGCATTTGCAACAAAGCCATCAGCCACCCTTACTGACATTGGGTAATGGTGGACAATGTTAAGGTAACTGAACAAAGGAAGACCAGAAGGAGAATCTGGATTTTAACTTTTCCAAACGCAATGCCTGGCTTTACATCGCTCCTTACACAAACTACAACTTTGCAATGTTCCCAAAGAATGTTCAGCCGAGGATGAACTGTGCCAGTGTGGTCACTGGTGGAATGTTGGAAACTTTAAATAGGTTAGAGTTCAGAAGGGAAAGATATAATAGGAACCTGAGGGGCAACCTTTTCACTCAGAGGTAATGGGTGAATGGAACGAGCCGCCAGAGGAGGTAGTTGAGGCCGGGACTATCCCAACATTTAAGAAGCATTTAGACAGGTACATGGATAGGACGGATTAGGAAGGATATGGAGCAGTAGGGGAACAAACCCATTTAAAATGTAGTAATGAATGAATACGTTTATTGGCCAAGTATTCACATACAAGGAATTTGCCTTGGTGCTTCGCCCGCAAGTGACAATATGACATACAGTGACAGTTACGAATGACACATAAAACATTAATAATAAAACATTATTGATTAAACGCGTGAATTAAATAAAATACCAGAGCAAATGGAGGATACAGATTTTTGGTCATCAAGTAGAGCTACTACTTGTGGAAAAAAGCTGTTTTTCTGTCTATGTAAGGAACCGCAGATGCTGGTTTAAACCGAAGATAGACACAAAAAGCTAGAGTAACTCAGCGGGACAGGCAGTGTCTCTGGAGGGAAGGAATGGGTGACGTTTCGGGTCGAGACCCTTCTTCAGATACTTAGTCAAGTACATAAATAGGAAAGGATTAGAAGGAAGATTAACATAAAATACTGGAGTAACTCAGCGGGTCAGGTGGCATCTTTAGAGAAAAAGAATAGGTGATGTTTCGGTTTGAGACCTTTCTTTAGAATGAGAGTCGGGGGGAGAGGGACACTAGAATAATGAAAAAATGCAAAGAACAAATGAATGAAAGGGATTAAAAGAACATCAAAAGCAAAAAGGGGGAGGGATTGGGGGATGCTGGAATAACGTAGTCATTTTCTAGTTCCACAAGACGCTGGTGAGGTCGCATTCTGTTTTGGTCACCCTACTAGTACATGAAGGAAATCTTAAAGCTGGAAAAAGTGCAGAGAAGATTTATTTTGTTCAAGGTGTGGGATAAATACCAGCCACTGCTGACGCCACCACTCAGCCCTTTGACAGGAGATTGCCTGTTTTCTGCACAAAACAGTACTGAAGGCTGTGGAGGCCAACTCAATGGGTATTTTTAAGGCAGAGTTAGATAGATTCTTGATTAGTATGGGTGTCAGAGGTTACGGGGAGAAGGCAGGAGAATGGGGATGAGAGGGATAGATTAGCCATGATTGAATGGTGGAGTAGACTTGGCTTAATTCTGTTCCTATCACTGCAGGAGTAGGCTATTTGGCCCTTCAAGCCAGCGCCGCCATTCAATATGATCATGGCTGATCATCCAAAATCAGAAAAGTTCCTGCTTTATCCCTTGATTCCTTTAGCCCTAAGAGTTAAATCTCACTCTCTCTTGATTATTACTGTTTCTCTTTGGTTTTAGGGCTCCTGATATCCCTCCAGATGCAACCGTGATATACGAGATCCAGCTGCTCAACGTCAGAGACGCTGCAGACCCAAAACAGCTGTCACCATCGGACTGCATCCGCATCTGTAAGCACAAGCGAGAGCGGGGAAACTACTACTTCCAGAGAGGAGACTACCGCAACGCCGTGAAGTCATACAACCTCGCGCTGGATATCCTGAACGTTTCTTCAGAACGTAAGACATATCCCCTTTGGGCTATTTTGTGATAGGATGTTGTGGGGAGGAACTGCAGATGCTGTTTTCATCCAAAGATGAACACAAAATGCTGGAGTAACTCAGCGGGACAGGCAGCATCTCTGGAGGGAAGGAGTGGGTGACGTTTTGGGTCGAGACCCTTTTCAGACTCTTCTTCAGTCTGTAGAAGGGTCTCGACCTGAAACATCACCCGTCCTTCTACCCAGAGATGCTGCCTGTCCCACTGAGTTACTCCAGTATTTTGTGTCTATATTCGAGATATTTTGTGACACTGTTTTACTCTATTTTGTTCCCATTTCTCCTTTCCATTTGGGAGGTCACATTACAGTTGTATAAGACGTTGGTGAGGCTGCATTAGAGTATCGTTAACACGGGCAGAACCTACAAAGTCACAGGTAGATCGGGTGGTCAATCAGGCTTTTGGCATGTTGGCTTTCATCAGTCAGAGTATTGAGTATAGAAGTTGGGAGGTCACGTTGCAGTTGTGTAAGACATTAGTGAAGCCGTGTTTAGAGTATTCTGTTCGGTTTTGGGCACCATGTTATAGGAAATATATTGTCAAGCTGGAAAGGGTGCAGAGAAGATTTACAAGGATGTTGCCTGGACTCCGAGGGCCTGAGCTATCGGGAGAGGTTGAGCAGGTTAGGATTTTATTCTTGGGTGCGCAGAAGGATGAGGGGTGATCTTATAGAGGTGTACAAAATCATGAGAGGAATGGAATGGGGAGTCTCTTGCCCAAAACAGTGGAATCGAGAACCGGAGGACATGGTTTAAGGTGAGGGGGGAAAATATTTATTAGGAACCTGAGGGGTAACTCTTTTACACAAAGGGTGGTGGGTGTATGGAATGAGCTGCTGGAAGAGGTTGTTGAAGCAGGTACTATCAGCGTTTAAGAAACATCCCGACAGATACATGGATGGGATGGGATGGGTTTAGAGGGATAGAGGCCAAACGCAGGCAGGTGGCACTAGTGTAGATGGGACATGTTAGCCGGTGTGGGAAAGTTGGGCTGAAGGGCCTGAATCCACGCTGTAAGACTCTAACTTTCTCCGCTGGCCTAATGCCCACCGCTTTGCTGACAGTGACAGCTTTCAGTGTTGATCAACTGACCTAAGTGGGACATTTGAATCATGGAAGCCACAAGTTGAGGAGGTCACAAGCCCAGACCCTTGGGCTAGGGATCTTGGTCCTTGAAATAGGGTGAATGAAAAGAACATTGCAAAGGCGTATGCATCTGCATGTGGGACAGAAAGTTCATCTTGGCCACTTAAACGGGACTGCAGAACAAAAGGTCATCCGCATGAACTGGTAGTAGGCAAATTGGGGCATCAGATACACAGAGTCCTTTGTGTCCTAACAATGTCTGAGACCACTTCATGGACGATGAATAGGTCATCGTGTGTAGTTGTAATAGTTGTGTAGGAAAGTATGACAGAAATCTGCACACAATTATGAGACAAATGAACAGCTAATCTATTTCTGGTGATGCTGACAAAATAATAATCATTTTTCTGAACGCTTGGTGAACTCTATGCCTCTAAATCGTGCCTGCAATCTATAACATTTTCTGAACAGGGGCATTGATTTAGCAGCTCAGATAATACGACACTCATTCAGTACCACAGCGAAACATCAGCACAAGTATTTGCTTAAGATATACACAAAAAGCTGGAGGCAACCATCGGTCAGGTGGCATCTCTGGAGAAAAGGAATTGGTGATGTTTCGGGTCAAGACCTAATTAGTGCAAGATAAGGTCCAGTGAAGTCCGATTAAAGATAGTCCGAGGGTCTTCAAAGATGTAGATAGGGGCAGGGGGCCGCTCTCTTGTAGTTGATAGGAAGGTCCTGTTGCCTAATAACAGCGGGGAAGAAACTGTCCCTGAACCTGGAGGTCAGGCAACATCTCCGTAGAACATGGATATGTGAGTTTCACTTCGAGACCTTTCTTCAGACTTGTCCTGACCCGAAATGTCACTTATCCATGCTCTCTAGAGATGCTGCCTAACCTGCTGAGTTACTCCAGCACCTTGTGTCCATTTGTTTAATAGAGACTATTGAAGGGTCTTGACCTGAAACGTCACCTATTCCTGTTCTCCAGAGATGCTGCCTGACCCACTGAGTTATTCCAGCACTTTGTATCTATCTTCAGCGTAAACCAGCATCTGCAGTTCCTTCTTACTCTATTTGCTGAAGTCCCACCTTGCTGCAAGAGACAACAGTTAACTAAGTGAGGAGAGGATGCTAAGTAGATGCAGACAGGTCCAGCATCTTATCTTGCACTGTTTGCAGACAGAATCTCAGAGGGATCAATGCGCAGAGTGGCCAAAGGCATGAGTTAGGAGTGAAATATTCAGGAGACAATGACACTGTGCATGGCTCATACATTTCACTAGGTGTCAACAAAATAGACTGAATGACTCAAGACGAGGCAGGCAACATTAAAGACCCACACCACCCTTTCATTTTACCCATGTCATCGGGAAAAGGTATTGGAGTCTGAAAAAGGTTGCCCAGGAAAAGGGAGAAGGATTGGGGGATTTTATCATGTATCATGCCCATTGTATATCAATACGATATGATAGAACTTTATTTATCCCAAGAGGGAAATTGGTCTGCCAACAGTCATAAAACACAACGAGATAAACAAAATTAAAGTGATGTGGAAAGTCCAGGATTTGCGATGTGCCCAAAAATTGGAGGGGGGGGGGGGGGGGGGGGTTGGGGGGGGGTGGGGGGGGGAAAGGGGCGCAACTACCCCACGACAGAAGGGGGTGGATATATCTATATCTATCTATATGCTGTAAATGGTTCGATTGTAATCACATATTGTCTTTCTGCTGACTGGTGAGCACGCAACAAAATCTTTTCACTGTGCCTCGGTACACGTGACAATAAACTAAACTGAAATGTACTTACAATTAGAGAATTCAATGTTCATACCATTAGGTTGTAAGCCTCCTAAGTGGAATACGGGGTGCTATTCCTTTAGGAAATGCAGCTGGTTCACTAGGAAATTAATAAAGATCAAAGTAAGTTTAAACGTTACACGATTTCTAACTAAAAGGTTTGTTCTAATGTCCGTGTTCGATGATAATTCCAGTTAAACCCACAGCTCAGGAAGCGGCAGAGCTCCAGGAAGATGGGCTGAAGTGTCTCAATAATTTAGCGGCCGCCCAGCTGAAGCTGAACCTCCCTGAAGAGGTGATTGCTGCCAGTGATGCCGTGTTGCTCCTGGATCCCAACAACGTGAAAGCTTTGTTCAGGAAAGGAAAGGTTCAGTATTTCCCCCAAACCCTTTTGAGAGAAATTATTTGGTCACTTAATTTAGTGAAAACGTTAACCTCGACCCGAAACGTCACCCACCCCTTCTATCCAAAGATGCTACCTGTCCCGCTGACTTACTCCAGCACTCAGTGTCTATCTTCGGTGTAAACCAGTAATCTGCAGTTCCTTCCAACACATTAATTTTAGATAGACACAAGTTGGATTAACTCAGCGAGTCAGACAGCATCTCTGGAGAAAAGGAACATTCCTTTCCTTCAGAGATGCTGTCTGATCCATTGAGTTCCTCCAGCTTTTTGTGTCGATCTTTGGTTTAAACCAGCACCTGCAGTTCCTTCCTATCCATTAATTTTAAATGTGTTTAGTCCCTTCCTCGAGAGCAGAAAAAGATATCAAACCTATTGCATGGGGAATATTCCCATTACTATTCTCAGGAGCAGGAAAGATGAAAGATTTTTTTTAATAGGCGTGTCCTTTCTGAAAGGCAAGCAGACTGATTAGACAACTTCTTAACTAAGGTGGTGCTTTAGTTTAGTTTAGAGATACAGCACGGAAACAAGCCTTACGTCCCACTGAATCCACGCTGACCAGCGTTCCCCACACACGAACACTATCCTAAACCTCTCCCAGCGACAATTATTCAATTTTACCAAGCCAATTAACAGACAAACCGACATGAATTTGGAGGTGGCGGGAGAAAACTGGAGCACTCGGAGAACGTACAAACTCCATACAGATAGCACCATAGTCAGGATTAAACCAAGGTCTCTGGCGCTGTGAGGTCACATCTCTACCGCTGCGCCACCTATATTTTGAGATAAATTATTTTATCTAAAACCCTTTCATTTTTAAACTTTTCATTCCGCTCCTCAACCACAGAAAAATATATCAAACGTGTTACTTGGGGAATGGCCACTACTATTCTCGGGAGCAGGCAAGGTGAAAGTTTTTTTTAATGTTGACCTTGCTGAAAGGCAGCAGACTGATTAGTCAACTTTTTAACTAAAGTGGTGCTGATGTAAAAAACCGTTGCAGACCCATCCATGTACAGATGTCGGGGGGGTATGGGGAGAAGGCAGGAGAATGGGGTTAGGAGGGGGAGATAGATCAGCCATGATTGAGTGGCGGAGTAGAATTGATGGGCCAAATGGCCTAATTCTACTTCCAATACCTGCAGTATGACTTACTTAATGGAGAAGAACAAACCAATGGGCCAGTATGTAGTGAATACTGGAAATATCTAATGGATCTGATAGTCCTAAAGTGGAACAACTGCTGAGGTCCCCGTATATTAACACTATTCTACACACTAGGGACAATGTAATCAAAGCCAATTAACCTACAAACCTTTATGTCTCTGGAGTGTGGGAGGAAACCGGATTACCTGATGAAAACCCACACAGTCACAGGTAATCCGGTGAAAACCCACACCACAAAGTACAACAAACATTGACTTCATCCACGAAGTCTGATGAAGGGTCTTGACCACCTTGCCGCACCTTTGCACAAAGATGTCTCTGAACTCCTTGCACGACACAACTGGGTCATTGTAATAAGCCCCGTGTACAAACGTAAATGAGACAGGACAGATGCTCAAGCTCCATAAAGTGCACATTAGCCTACATATTAACCGTTCATAATTCTCCGTTGCTTGGAGCCAGTTGCCGTGAGGATTTCCTGCCACTGAACATCAGTTTAAAATGACATATGGTCGTGAGGCAAATTGCCGTTTATTGAACTGCTTATCTCTCAATCTCGATTCCTTATCTCCAACTTCTGTGAGCACTCTGGCAAATTGATTAGTATTGATGGGTACCTTTATTCAATGCTAATCAGAAACAGATGCCCACCTCAAGCCCAGCTAACTGAATTGACAGTCTTTAATAATTCACAGATCTGCAGTCATTACTGTCTGATACCAAAAGCGCTCCATAGATGCGGTATTAAGCCCCTGTCCTACTTAGGAGACCGAAACAGCAACCTCTGGTGACCTTGCCCGCCACCCAAAAAAAAAAAAAGGTCGAGGTGACATGCAACCTCCTACCACCTCCCAGGCACGTGTTGAAAACCTTCCGCGACTATGAATCAAACCGGCTTCGACTAGGCCTGCGACTAAAAAATAATCGATTTTTAAAGCGGCAACCTATTTTTAGTCGAGGCCGGTTTTAATCATGATGAAAAAATAGCAGCAACCTAGATGAAGCCTCGACCACGCGGAAACCGCTTTCAACCATTAGGGAGAGTGACCAAAACCTCCGGTGGCCTCATGGGAACCTTGGGTGGCGGGCAAGGTCACCAGAGGTTGCTGTTTAGGTCTCCTAAGTGGGACCCTAGCTTCACTCTTAATTTAGTTTAGAGATACAGCGCGGAAACAGGCCCTTAGGCCCACACCAACCAGCGATCCCCGCACATTAACACTATCCTACACACGATAGCGACAATTTTTACATTTACACCAAGCCAATGAACCTATAAATCAGTGTTTTTGAAATGTGGGGGGAAACTGAAGATCTCGGAGAAAACCCCGAGACAGCACCCGATTCAACCCAGGTCTTGAACCCAACTCTCCCGCTGTGCCATCGCCTCGCCCTGAAGGTGCATTCAAGTACATAGAAACATAGAAAATAGGTGCAGGAGTAGGCCATTCGGCCCTTCGAGCCTGCACCGCCATTCAATATGATCATGGCGTTCCAGCTTTCTCCCCACATCCCTTGATTCCTTCAGCCCTAAGAGCTAGATCGAACTCTCTTGAAAACATCCAGTGGCCTCCACTGCCTTCTGTGGCAGAGAATTCCACAGATTCACAACTTCTCTGGCTGAAAAAGTTGTTCCTCATCTCAGTCCTAAATGGCCTGCCCCTTATTCTTAAACTTAAATTATTAAAGGGAGAGGGGGTTTTATTTACCTAAAATTCAATGTTCATACTGTTGTGTTGTTAGCTACCCAAGCTGAATATGAAGTGCTGTTCCTCCAGTTTGTGAGACCTTGAATATTTCCTGGCTCTTTAAGCAGATTCTGTAGTAATCGTAAATAATCATAAAAACTTAGAGCTGCAGGGCGCTGGATGATGGGAAAAGAGGATTGCTGTGGATTTACTTTACAATTTGAACAGGCAATGAACCAGAGAGAAACACAGACTAACTGGAGCTGCCGCTGACCTTTAGCTAACCCTGGATTACAGTCAGAGTTCAGTGATACATCATTGTGCTTCAAGATGTGAAGCCTTTAAAAATGATTTCTTTTGAATTAAATGTCCACACATGCTTAAACAGACAAACTGCTAGTCCTCCCGTCATGAAAGAATAGTAAAAGCTGTTCTATTTATTTTTTGTCTCCTTCCTTGTGATTTATTCTGTTTTTGATTGTACTGCAGTTGTTATCAGAACAGGGTGACTATGAAGCAGCAACAGAGACACTTAAGCGAGCGTTGAAACTGGAACCAAGTACAAAGGTAAAGAAATGTTTTAATCTCCTTTTTAATCTTCACACAGATGCACAAGGAAATCAGTGTGTACCTTTTTAAGAGGATTAGAGGTGGCATTTGTCAGGGTGCAGTAATATTATTGCCTGAAATAGTACAGGGTATATTAGGGGTGGAGCAGCGATAGAGTTTCTGCTGCACAGCGCCAGAGACCCGGGTTCGATCCCGACTACGGGTACAGTCTGAACAGAGTTTGTACGTTCTCCCTGTGACCGCGTGGCTTTTCTCCGGGTGCTCCAGTTTCCTACCACACTCCAGGTTTGTAGGTTAATTAGCTTTGGTATAAAAATTGTAAATTGTCCCTAGTATGGACGGAGGTGATCTGATCGCTGGTCGGCTGAAGGGCCTTTATCCGCGCTGTATCTCTAAAGTTTAAAGGAAGTGTCCACAGCAGCGACACAAAAGGGATATTTGCAGTGAGTTTAATTATATAAATGCTCTCATTACTCTGTGTAATCAGGCTTTGTTATGTTCCACTGACCCAAATCCTCCAGTGTCCACAGTAAGAAACAAACATCATTAAACGATCTGAGCTTAAATAACTAATCCATACCAAAACATTAGTGTATGAAGTATACTCTCTCCTCCCTTTGTGGCCTTTTGAGTACCAAAGGTTCTTTGCAGCTTGCAAAATATCTTACGTTCCCACATAGGAACTACAAATACACAATGCTGCAACATAACGCATTCTGTGAACAAGCTAAATACACTGAAGTGCTTCTGAATTACAATACAGCCTGGCACTCTTAAATAGAGAGGCCAGCACGGTGGCGCAGCGGTAGAGTTGCTGCCTTACAGCGCCGGAGACCTGGGTTCGATCTTGACTTTGGGTGCTGTCTGTATGGAGTTTGCACGTTTTCCCTGTGATCTCGGGGTTTGTGATGTGTGATCTTCGGTTTCCTCCAACACTCCAAAGATGTACAGGTTTGTAGGTTAATTGACTTTGTATAAATGTAAAGTGCCCCGAGTGTGTGTGTGTGTGTGTGTGTGTAGGATATTGTTAGTGTGCGGGGATTGCTGGTCTGTGCAGACTCGGTGGGTGAAGAAGGGTCTGGGCCCAAAACTTCACCCATTCCTTCTCTCCAGAGATGCTGCCTGCCCCGCTGAGTTACTCCAGCATTTTGTGTCTATCTTCATTGGGTCGAAGGGCATGTTTCCGTGCTGTATCTCTGAACTAAACGAGAGCATTCCTAGAACAGGTTGTGCTTATACAGGCAGCCATCTGTGAAGATGAACCAAGATAATCCATTGGCATTTTCTATGTATATACTCCAAGCTTGTTGCCACAAATACACCTCACTGAAGCAGACTGATGGAAAACAGAACGTGCAACAGGAACTCATTACTCCACATTCATACTGGATATGGTTGAAGATTTTGCAGTGTGTGGAGCAGTTTATTGCGGACAATATTTAGGGTGGCACGGTGGCGCAGCAGTAGAGTTGCTGCCTCTCAGCGCTAGAGACCCGGGTTCGATCCTGACTATGGGTGCTGTCTGCACGGAGTTTATTTGTCAATTAACCTACAAACCTGTACATCACTTAAGTGCGGGAGGAAACCGGAGCACCTGGAGGAAACCCACGCAGTCACCCAGTCAGGATGGTGTAGGTTTTCATCAAGAGAATTAACAGCAAGAGATGTCAACATCATGGAGCATCGCTGAGAGGTGTATTGGTGTAAACAGATGCCTAATGAATGATTCACCTTGTTGTCAGAGTGTGTTCATGCATGTCGAGCAGTTGAATACAGAGAATGAACTTTCTTTTATAATATTCATTTTTCATGTCATGACCTGTCAATGCACTGTATAAATAATGAACTGTAGTCACTTTTAAGATTGGAAACACAGCAGCTGAATTACACATAGCAAGATCTCTCAAACCCACAATAAAGACCAAATCTACTTTTAATGATGTGACGAAGGATGAAATATTAGTCACAATGTTGCCCAAACCTACAGTGAATATTCATGTGTAGAGGAAAACAAACTGTTTAATGACTTGTTGGAATGAAGGTACCTCTTTTGGGGAGCACAGTGGCGCAGCGGTAGAGTTGCTGCCTTACAGCGCCAGAGACCAGGGTTCGATCCCGACTGCGGATGCTGTCTGTATGGAGTTTGTACGTTCTCTCCGGGTGCGCCGGTTTCCTCCCACACTCCAAAGATGTGCAGGTTTGTAGGTTGATTGATTTCTGTAAAATTGTAAATTGTCCCTAGTGTGTAGGATAGCGCTAGTGTACGGGGGGTGATCGCTGGTCAGCGAGGGCTCGGTGGGCCAAAGGGCCTGTTTCCACACGGTATCATTGACTTGGTCTCCACAGCTTTCTGTGGCAATGAATTCCACAGATTCACCATCCTCTAACTAAATAAGGATGCCACATAAAAACATTCTTGTCAAACATTCTTCACATTCACTTTAACATCAGTGATTGGGATATGTGTCTAAAATTATAGGTCAAGACTGACCCCTGGTGGAAGTTTTAAAAATTCAATTTCTGCACATGGGTCAGGAAATTAAGTGTAGGAAGGAACTAAGATGCTGGTTTATATTGAAGATAGACTCAAAGTGCTGGAGTAACTCAGCGGGTCAATGAATGCCTGAAACACACTGCTGGGATTGGTGATTGAGTCTAATACAAAAGTGGCGTTTAAGAGACGCTTGGATAGGTACATGGCAATGCAGAGACTGGAGGAATATGGATTATGTGTAGATAGATAAGAGATGGTTTAGTTCAGTTTGGAGATACAGCATGGAAACAGGCTCATCGGCCCATTGAGCCTGTGCTGACCAGCGATCCCCGCACGTTAACACTATTCTACATACACTAGGGACAATTTACAATTTTACCAAGCCAATTAACCTACAAACCTATACGTCTTTGAAGTGTGAGAGGAAACCAAAGCACCCGGAGAAAACTCACGCAGGTCACTGGCAATCCAGGTCGCAGGCGCTGTAAGGCAGCAACTCTACCCGCTGTGCCACTGAACCGCCAAGATGGTCGGCACAGACATTGTGTGCTGCAGGGGCTTTCCTTGTACTGTTCTGTTCCACATTCTAGGTTCTATGTTTAATACTCAACTGGTGATAATAGATATCTTTTTTTTTTTTTAAACCAGGCCATTCATGCAGAGCTTTCCAAACTGGTTAAGAAACGGGCTGGCCATACGCACGCCCTGAAGGAAAAGGACAGTAGGTGGCAGAAAGGTTCATCACAGCTCTTGACACATCCTCCAACTGCACAAGAATCTGCTTCGGTACAGTCTGTCTTTTTAACCCAAAATAAGAAGAGCATTCTGCAACAAGCTTACTTCCTGCCACTAAACTCCACATTGTGTTCCAGGCTGTCCCGTGGAAGTGGCTGTTCGGGTCAGCGATGGTGGCTATTGGATGCATGGTGACCACAGTTGTGTTGGCAGCAAAGGACTAAACAAACAGCAGACTGGCGCAGACACACAATGACCCGAGGAGAAGATGGGCCTCATTTGGATGAGTTTGCCCTGGGATACACCAACATGTATACATTTTCCAATCTTGATATATATTACAATAAGAGGTAAAGGTGGGGTAAGGAGAGAATTGAAACTACATTATTAAATAGCTTTTTGCTCAATTAGAGTATAGATTTTTTTTAAGCAGCACCTAAAATCATTACAGAGGTGAATTTGTGTGTTTTGCTTTCCAAAAGGAACTAATGTTGAATCAGAGCTGCAACAAAGCAATTCACTATAAAATAATCAATGCTGTTAACCAGAGCTTGTTCATTAGAATGCTGAACACCACGGAGAAGTCATGGAGTTATAGAGTCATACAGCGTTGAATCAGGCCCTTCGGCCCAACTTGCCCATGCCGACCAAATGCCCCATCTACATTAATCCTTCCTCATAGGTTCATGTCAAAGGAGTAGAATTAGGCCATTCAGCCCGTCAAGTCTACTCCGCCATTCAATCATGGCTGATCTATCCTTTTTTCTCAATCCCATTCTCCTGCCTTCTCCCCATAACCCGACACCTGCACCAATGAAGAATCTCTGACCTGCATTGGCCCATATCCCTCCAAACTGTTACTGACTATGTATTTGTCCAAATGTATTTTAAATGGTGTTAGTCCCTGCCTCGACTACCTCCTTCCATATACCCACCAACCTATGTGTGAAAAGGTTCCTGTTAAATCTTCCCCCTCTCAATTTAAACCCATGTCCGCAGGTTCTTGATTCCCCTACTTTGAGTAGGAGACTGTGCATTTACCCTTTCTATTCCTCTCATAATCTTATACACCTCTGTAAGATCACCCCTCAGCCTCCTGTGCTCCATGGAATAAAGTTCCAGTCTGCCCAACCTTTCCCAATAGTTCAGGTCCTCAAGTCCTGACAACATCCTTGTAAATCTTCCCAACATAATAACCTCCTAGAGTGCAGAAAGCACGCATGCAATATATAACATTGCACAATAGCAAATATGTCAAATCAAATTGTACAAATGCTTAAAAAAGAAATAGCTGGTCATTGAGCAGTGACATCCACTAGATACATGCCTATTTAAATAGACATTATTAGAATGCCAGGCCGGCATGGTGGTACAGCAGTAGAGTTGCTGCCTTACAGTGCTTGCAGCGCCACAGATCCGGGTTTGATCCTGACTACGGGTGCCGTCTGTAGAGTTTGTACGTTCTCCCCGTGACCACATGGGCTTTCTCCAAGATCTTCGGTTTCCTCCCACACACCAAAGACGTACAGGTTTGTAGGTTAATTGACTTGGTATAATTGTAAAATTGTCCCAAGTGTGTGTAGGGTAGAGTTAATGTGCGGGCATCGCTGGTCGGCACAGGCTCGGTGGGCCGAATGGCTCTGTATCTCTAAACTGAAGATAAATTTAATTTTATGTTTTTGGGAATATATTTTCAAACACATTCCATTGTTTTGAAAGTTTTCAATCATTCTACAATGAATAAGACTCCTGGTTAAGATACTTCAGAGAGTTCGCTTGTGCTGATGTGCAGTAGACTGGAAATATTATTTCAGACTGTAAGAATCGATGAACAAATTTCATGAGTTGGTGTCAGTGTTTTGCTCGACTCAAACAATTCTCACGTCAATTAATTTGGGCAATTGCAGCACTGTATTTTATTTTGGAGTCAGTGGGGAGTTGTGGATGAAGCGTATGAAGGAGGTATACATGAATTACATGCTTGTTCTCTCAGGCTATTTCGTATGCTTACAGCTACAGAAGATCTAATCGATTTAATAATTGGCACTCTGCAAATATAGTTATAGTAATATATGTGGATAATCAGTTACCCTGTGGACCTTTCTTCCACTGGACATTTTTAACACATAATTGATGGATTCATTAAAAAGTGGAAAATAAATGCGCTCTTATCTAATTTGTGTGTTTGCATTCAATATCAGAGTGTCGAAGACCTATTTCATTTGTGTAAACGCGCATTGTACATTTTCATTACAAGCATAATTATATGGGTGGCACAGTGGTGGAGTGGCTGCCTCACAGCACCAGAGACCCCGGTTCAATCCTGACTACGGGTGATATTTGTGCAGAGTTGCATGTTCTACCTGTGACCACGAGGGTTTCCTCTGGGTGCTCTGGTTTCCTCCCACATCCCAAAGACGTGCAGGATTTGTAGGTTAATTAGCTTCTGTGATAATTGTCCCTACAAGATCTACTTTTTTTTAGTCTTAGATTTTTGAGATACAGTTCAGAACAGGCCCTTCAGCACATCCTTCCTCAGTTATGGTGCCCAAAATTGCTCACAATATTCCAAATGCGGCCTTACCAGCCCCTTCTAGAGCTTCTGCATTACATCTCTGTTTTTGTATACAAGCCCTCTTGAAATAAAAGCTAGCATTGAGTTTGCTTTCTTTTCTACCGATTTGACTTGCAGATTAACATTTGGGAATCAAAGACCCTTTGTTCCTCCGATTTCTGGATTCTTTCCCCATTTAGAAAATAATCTACGTCTTTATTCCAAGTCATTCTCCCTGCTTTCTCTACACTACCTGCTCTTATACCTATTTTCGTAGCATCCACAAACTTGCCCACAAAGCCTCGTCCAGATCATCAATATACAACGTGAAGAGTTGTGGGGCAATGTTTTTGTCTTTGCACTATATTGTATGTTTGTTTTTATATTAAAACTGTAGAATAGAACTAGTATACGGGTGATTGCTGGTCAGCGCAAACTCGGTGAGCCGATGGGCCTGTTTCTATGCTGTGCCTCGTTGAAGATGAGACACAAACTATTGCATCCATTGGCACTTTATATAAAGTTCTATCACAACGTTTAAGAGATATTTAGACAAGTACTTGGATACGATGGATTAGAGTTACGGGCCAAGTGCGGGCAGGTGGCTATCTTTAATCGGCCTCTGCTGGACTTCACCTTGCACTAAACATTATTCCCTTTATCCTTTATCTGCACACAACTCAATTGTAATCATGTACAGTCTTTATGCTGATTGGATAGCAAGCAACAACAACAAGGCTTTTCACTGTACCTCGATACATGAATTAAGCTAAACTAAAACTTAAACCATCCAATAATCCTGAGATGTGAAAGTTCCAAAGGTGTTGGATTATCAGACTTGTAGAGTCCGTACTTTATGTAATTAAAGAAGAATTGCAGATGCTGGTTTATACCAAATATAGACACAACATGCTGGAGTAATTCACCAACAAAAAAGCTTTTCACTCTACCTCAGTACACATGGTAATCATAAACAGCACACAAAACTGAACGAAACAATTGAACTAAACCAAACTAAACAACTAAAGTGGACACAAATTGCGTGGTGGAGCAGATTTCTGAACTAACACAAACTGAGCTAGCAGCAGAGGCGAGGGGCCGAGTGGCGGCGCCACGTGATGTGCAGTGATTGACAGGGGAAAGGGCCAATGGGCGGGTGAGGGCCTGGCGCTGTGGGGGAAGGCGGGTCAACGACACCGGGGGGCGGGGCAACAGCAGGAGCAGCAGCGGCGGCGGTAGGGGGCAGCAGCGGCGGGTGGGCGGTAGGGGGCAGCAGCGGCGGGTGGGCGGTAGGGGGCGGCATCGGCGGCGGGTGGGCGGTAGGGGGCAGCATCGGCGGGTTGGCGGTAGGGGGCAGCATCGGCGGCGGGTGGGCGGTAGGGGGCGGCATCGGCGGCGGGTTGGCGGTAGGGGGCAGTATCGGGCGGTAGGGGGCAGCATCGGCGGCGGGTCGGGCGGTAGGGGGCAGCAGCGGCGGCGGGTTGGCGGTAGGGGGCGGCATCGGCGGGTTGGCGGTAGGGGGCAGGCATCGGCGGGTTGGCGGTAGGGGGCAGCGGGCGGTTGGCGGTAGGGGGCGCATCGGCGGGTTGGCGGTAGGGGGCATCGGCGGGTTGGCGGTAGGGGGCGGCATCGGCGGGTTGGCGGTAGGGGGCAGCATCGCGGGTTGGCGGTAGGGGGCGGCATCGGCGGGGGTTGGCGGTAGGGGGCAGCATCGGCGGGTTGGCGGTAGGGGGCAGCATCGGCGGGTTGGCGGTAGGGGGCAGCATCGGCGGGTTGGCGGTAGGGGGCATCGGCGGCGGTAGGGGGCGGAGGGGGCAGCATCGGCGGCGGGTTGGCGGTAGGGGGCGGCGGCGGGTTGGCGGTAGGGGGCGGCAGCGGCGGTAGGGGGCAGCATCGGCGGGTTGGCGGTAGGGGGCGGCATCGGCGGGTTGGCGGTAGGGGGCAGCGGCGGTAGGGGCGGGGGCAGCATCGGCGGGTGGCGTGGCGGTAGGGGGCGGCAGCGGCGGCGGGTTGGCGGTAGGGGGCAGTATCGGGCGGTAGGGGGCAGCATCGGCGGGTTGGCGGTAGGGGGCAGCATCGGCGGCGGGTTGGCGGTAGGGGGCGGCATCGGGGGTTGGCGGTAGGGGGCGGCAGCGGCGGCGGGCGGAGGAGGAGCGGTCCGTGAGGCGGCGGCGGGGTCGACAGCAGCAGCGGCGGGAGGAGCGGTCGGTCGGACGGTCGGTGAGGCGGCGGCGGGAGGAGGAGCAGCGACGCACCCAACCATGACCCGTGAGTCTCCGTCTGAGAGAGAGTGAGGGGGGAAGAGTCGCGCTCGGCCCCACGGTTCACACCCACCGATGCGGCCCCAATCCCCGCCAACACCGTTCGGCGAGACCCTGGCTCCAGGCCGCCGGACGAGGGAGGGAGGCCGGCCTGACACGGTTAGGTTTGGAGGCGGCCGAGATGGGACGGGCCTCACCCCGAGCCGCCGGGCTGACGGCGACCCCGCCATGGGGCCTTCTCCTGCCACGTAAACACTGCGCGATGGAAGTCGGCCCAAACCAGGCGCCCTTAAAGGGGAGGGGTCTTAAAGGGCCCAGGGAGATTAAAGGGGGGGGGGGGGGGGCAGGGGGGGATTAAAGGGGGGGCAGGGGGAGATTGAAGGGGGGGCAGGGGGAGATTGAAGGGGGGGCAGGGGGAGATTGAAGGGGGGGGGCAGGGGGAGATTGAAGGGGGGGGGGCAAGGGGAGATTAAAGGGGGGGGGGCAAGGGGAGATTAAAGGGGGGGGGGCAAGGGGAGATTAAAGGGGGGGGGGCAAGGGGAGATTAAAGGGGGGGGGGGGGAGATTGAAGGGGGGGCAGGGGGAGATTGAAGGGGGGGGCAGGGGGAGATTAAGGGGGGATTAAAGTGGGGGGCAGGGGAGATTACAGGGGGGGCAGGGGGAGATTAAAGGGGGGGGCAAGGGGAGATTAAAGGGGGGGGCAAGGGGAGATTAAAGGGGGGGGGGGGGGCAGGGGGAGATTGAAGGGGGGGCAGGGGGAGGGGGGGGGGGCAGGGGGGGATTAAAGGGGGGGCAGGGGGAGATTAAAGGGGGGGGGCAAGGGGAGATTAAGGGGGGGCAGGGGGAGATTAAAGGGGGGGGGGCAGGGGGAGGGGGGGGGGGGGGGCAGGGGGAGATTAAAGGGGGGGCAGGGGGAGATTAAAGGGGGGGGGGCAGGGGGAGATTAAAGGGGGGGGGGGGGGGGGGGCAGGGGGAGATTAAAGGGGGGGGGGGGGCAGGGGGAGATTAAAGGGGAGGGGGAGGGGAGATTAAAGGGGGGGCAGGGGGAGGGGGGGGGGGGGTTAAGGGGGGGCAGGGGGATTAAAGGGGGGCAAGGGGGAGATTACAGGGGGGGCAAGGGGAGATTAAAGGGGGGCAAGGGGAGATTAAAGGGGGGCAAGGGGAGATTAGAGAGGTAGTCATAGAGTCGAGAGTGTTTTATTGTCATATGTCCCAGATAGAACAATGATGGACAGCGTTGAATCTTTAGTCAGAGGGTGGTGAATCTGTGGAATTATTTGCTACAGAAGGCTGTGGAGGCCAAGTCAGTAGATATTTTTACGGCAGAGATGGATAGAATCTAGATTAGTACGGGTGTCAGGAGAATATGGGGAGAAGGCAGGAGGGTGGGGTTAGGAGGGTGAGATAGATCAGTCATGATTGAATAGCGGAGTAGATTTGATGGGCTGAATGGCCTAATTCTACTCCGATCACATGAAATTCTTACTTGCAGCAACACGAGTCAAGATAACAATTTATCCTTTATCATTGTTACTTTTTTGCAGATCTTTCATTCAGTTGTTCTATCTTTTTACTTAATCTTATATATCTCTGGTTTCCCTCTCCCCTGACTCCTAGTCTGAAGAAGGGTCTCGACCTCATCCAAGAGTTACTCCAGCATTTTGTGTCTATCTTCGGTTTAAACCAGCATCTGCACTCCCTTCCGATACTAGAGTCAAGAGTGTGCCAACAGGTAGACGCCATCTTCACTTCATGGTGCCTCGGCCAGGCCAGCAGCATAATCAAGGGCCAGCACACCCCTGTTCACTCCCTCTTCTCTCCTCTCCCATCGGGCAAGAGGTGCAGAAGTGTAAACATGCACATTGTTGATAGGAATAGAATTAGATTATTCAGCCAATCAAGTTACTCCGCCATTCATTCATCGCAGATCTATCGCTCCCTCAAAACCCCAATCTCCTGCATTCTCCCCATAACCCATGACACTCGAACTAATCAAGAATCTGTCGATCTCCGCCTTAAAAATATCCATTCACTTGGCCTCCACAGCCTTCTGTGGCAAAGAATTCCACAGATTCACCACCCTCTGACTAAACAGGCCATTGTAAGCCGTTTGTAGGGTGAAAATGAGAAGCTAGTACGACTTGGGTGGGGGAGGAATAGAGTGAGGGGGAATGCCGGGGATACGTGAAGTGAGAGAAATCACTATTAATAACACTACCCAAGTGAAATATAAGCTACCCAAGTGAAATATGAGATACTGTTCCTCCAATTTGTGTTTAGCCTCACTCTGACAATGGAGGAGACCGAGGCCAGAAAGGTCTGTGTGGGAATGGGAAGGGGAATTAAAGTGTCCAGGAACCGGGAGATCAGGTTGGTTCATGCGGGCAGAGCAAAGGTGTTCCGCGAAAAGATCGCCCTGCGGTTGAAGGGGAAGATTCCTGGGGAGGTGGTGGGAAGGGATGAGTTAACCAGGGAGTTGCGGAGGGAGCGGTCTCTGCGGAAGGCGGAAAGGTGTGGCGACAGGAAAATGTGGCTAGTGGTGGGATCCCATTGGAGATGGCGGAAATTTCAGAAGATTATGTGTTGTATCCGACAGCTGATGGGATGGAAAGTAAGGACTAGGGGGCTCTGTCTCTGTTGCGACTAGGGGAAGTGTGGAGCTGCGGGATACCGAGGAGACACAAGTGAGGGCTTCATTTATGATGGGATAGGGCAACCCGCTCCCTAAAGATTTAGGTCAACTCGGATGTTCTAGTATGGAACACCTCATCTTGGGCGCAGTTGCGGCGTAGACAAAGGAATTGGGAGTAGGGGATAGAGTCTTTGCAGGAAGCAGGGTGGGAAGAAGTGTAGTCGAGGTAGTTGTGGGAGTCAGTGGGTTTGTAATAGATGTCAGTCACTAGTCTATTTCTTGTGATGGAGACTGTGAGATCAAGAAAGGGAGGGTGGTGTTGGAGATGGTCTAAGTAAATTTGAGTGCAGGATGAAAATTGGTGGTGAAGTTGATGAGTCCATGAGTTCTGCACGGGAGCAGGAGGTAGCACCCATTAATGTAACAGAGATCGAGTTCGGGGAAAGGGCCAGTGTACGCCTGGAACAGGGATTATTCAACGTACCCTACAAAGTGGCAGGCATAGATGGAGTCCATGCAAGTGCCCATAACTACGCTTTGGACTTGGAGGAAGTGGGAGTAGTCAAAGGAGAAGTTGTTGAGGGCGAGGACCAGCTCCGCTAGGTGGAGTAGAATGTTAGTAGAGGGAAATTGGATGATTCCATGGTCAAGGAAGAAACGGGGGGCTTTAAAGCCTTCCTGGTAGGGTTTGGAGGTGTAGAGTGACTGAACGTCTATAGTAAAGATGAGGGAGTGGGAGCTCGGAAAGTGGGAACCATTAAAGCGACAAAGGCCATGTGAACTATCTTGGACATAGGTCGGGAGAGATTGGACCAGTGGGGATAGGATAGAGTCAAGGTATATGGAAATCATTTCCGTGGGACAGGAGCAGGAAGAAAAAATGGGTCTGCCAGGGCAGTTGTGTTAGTAGATTTTGGGGAGAAGGTAAGAACAGGCTGTGCGGGGCCGGGAAACTATCAGGTTGGGGGCTGTGGAAGGCAGGCAGGCAGGCAGCCAGAAGTGATGAAATCAGTAATGGTGTTTGAGATTAACGCCTGGTGCACATCCGTGGGATCATCATATTCCTGGGATTATCTCCAGATTCAGATTCTTCCCAGCTGTTATCAGGCAACTGAACCATCCTATCACTGGAGCACGGTCCTGACCTCCCATCTCCATCGTTGGAGACCCTTGGTCTATCTTTAATCTAACTTTGTCTTGCACTAAACGTTATTCCCTTTATCTTGTATCTGTGCAATGTGGATAGCTCGATTGTAATCAAGTATAGTCTTTTTGCTGACTGGTTAGCACTCAATAAAAGTTTTTCAATGTACCTCAGTACTCAAGCCAATAACTAAACTATACCTGCCTGCATTTAGCCCTTATCCCTCCAATCCTATCCATGTATCTGTCTAAATATTTTTTTTAAATCGGCTGAACTTTTTTGCTTGCGTTGTTTGCAGAGTATTATGCTCATTATCTGTTGTGCTACTGCAAGTAAGAATTTCATTGTTCTGTTTTGGGACACAAGGCATTGACTTTTGAGAAGGAGTTAATCTCCCTATTCCCATTCAGTTGCTTTACCAGGTGTCTGACAAACCTATCGAGCTCCATTGTGCACGCTACAATTACCTCAATCTTCATAGCTCTCTGGAGGAGGCAATTACTGACTCTTTCCCCCACCCCACCTCAATCACGTTGAAATTGCTCTATCTCGAGGTTGTTGATAAAGAAATATTGGAACCCTTATCATTGTAATCCCTCTGATTAGTTACTCAGATATAGTAAAATATAAATCTGGCTAAAATCTATTCTCAATCTATTACTTGTGACTGTACTTCTAAATTTGAAACGTGGACTTTGTTTGGCCAGTTTATTAAGTCAATGCTTGAGCCCTTGTGTCCAGTGATAAACTGGAGCATGACATAATTTTTAGCCACTGGCATCCGTCATTTTTTTATGATCTGTTAGGAATTGGATTATTTGTTGCTGTAATTATTACATGTAATTATCTACAAATGTCAGACCAGTCCTTTGCTGCTGCTCGGTGATGCAGTTACAAGATTTGAATTTTGTGTCACTCAAGATTTAAATCACCCAATGCAGTTGTACACTTCATATTTGTTAATTTTCTTTATATTGTTAATGGTGTTTGCAATAACACTCAATTACAGTTAGATTGTTGGTACTGAATAAGATTGTCCAAAGCCTTCCTTCTGTAGAAATGTTATTAAAATGCAAATTAATAACCTAGTGCCAAAGAGCATCTTTCGCATCTCCAGCATGTAACAGTTACTAGTGTAGGAATTACTTTAGCAATTGTGGTATTGTGCTCTGCTAATCGTAAGGCAATCAGTACTGGGATGCAGTGCATTTATATATAATTAGATTTAAAAGTACTGAATTCACATCAAATGGACAGTACTCTTGTGAAAATATGAATAGCAGAATGTTCATTACTGTAGGACAACAGTTTTTAGCTAGTTAATTTTGTTCATGAATGTGAATCTGCACCTCTGCCAAATTCTTGAATAAGCAGCTGTTGTTGATGGAGGTGATGCTATGCAGTAGCTGACATTCCATTTTATCTCTCAGCTACTACCCTGATGATCCAGTCTTGTGCTGAGATATTATTTTATTTGCTATTTGATAACAGGACTGGCAGTTCCAAGCAGCTGGGTCAACGCATATTAATATATTTTGACAAGTCAGTTTTAGTCTGCGTTTTATTTGGAAGCCCCCCCGGACTGTGGAAAATAACTTAATAACATAATTTAACCTCATTTTGAAAGGATTCTGAGCCTCTCTGTTCTTGGATATAAATGATTTTAATTTTCAATTATTAACAATCAAATTAATTTAGGAATAGGCTTGGTATCCTAAGACACATGATGTATAAATTGATTTGCAGGATAAATGACTCTAAAAATGTGCTTATTGTGGCCTTGACAAACATAAGGGTTAGCACTACACGCTACGAATCCCAGCTGTGGAGACACTGGTATCGTTGTACGACATTGATCATCTTTTACTCTGGATTTTTAACTTAAGTATTGTGGGTTTGTTTAAATATATAAATTATGATGTTTTTGTGTGATTTACCATGATTTTATATATATTTATGATATTTGATATGCAATGCATTTTTAATGTAATGTTGCCCCTTGTCTGGACCTTGAGTCCGTAATAAAGTTATTATTATTATTATTTATATTTGCAACCAGAACATTTGACTCCAAATTGATTTCAATGTGCCTTGCTGTTGACAATAACTGGGCCTTTATTTATTTGAAACTAAATGCACACCAGGTTTCCAAATTCATAAGTGAATTGTTGACCTTTTGGGGTGTTTGGAAGCACTGAAAGTGATGTATTATGTTCTATAAAATGTCTATAGTTCATACAAAGCTTTCACTGCCAGTTATTTTTCAATTCACTTCCAGCCATTTTTCAGTTCTATAATTGCCTTTTCGACTATGATTGCATGCAGCATATAACCATATAACAATTACAGCACGGAAACAGGCCCTCTCGGCCCTTCCAGTCCGTGCCGACTATTTGTTTTCCCCTAGTCCCATCTACCTGCACTCAGACCATACCCCTCCATTCCCTTCACGTCCATATACCTATCCACTTTACTCTTAAATGTTAAAATCGATCCTGCCTCCACCACTTCTGCTGGAAGCTCATTCCACACAGCCACCACCCTCTGAGTAAAGAAGTTCCCCCTCACGTTACCCCGAAACTTCTGTCCCTTAATTCTCATGTCATGCCCTCTTGTTTGAATCTTCCCTACCCTCAATGGGAAAAAACGTATCCACGTCAACTCTGTCTATCCCTTTCATCATTTTAAAGACCTCAATCAAGTCCCCCCTTAACCTTCTGCGCTCCAAAGAATAAAGACCTAACTTGTTCAACCTTTCTCTGTAACATAGTTGCTGGAACCCTGGCAACATTCTAGTAAATCTCCTCTGTACTCTCTCTATTTTGTTGACATCCTTCCTATAACTAGGCGACCAAAATTGTACACCATACTCCAGAATTGGTCTTACCAATGCCTTGTACAATTTTAACATTACTTCCCTACTCCTATATTCAATGCTCTGATTTATAAAGGCCAGCACACCAAAGGCTTTCTTTACCACCCTATCTACATGCGATTCCACCTTCAGGGAACTATGCACAGTTATTCCTAGATCCCTCTGTTCCACAGCATTCCTCAATTCCCTACCATTTACCATGTACGTCCTATTTTGATTTGTCCTGCCAAGATGTAGCACTTCACACTTATCAGCATTAAACTCCATCTGCCATCTTTCAGCCCACTTTTCCAAATGGCCCAAATCTCTCAGTAGACTTTGAAAATCTACTTCATTATCCACAAAACCACCTATCTTAGTATCATCTGCATACTTACTTATCCAATTTTCCACCCCATCATCCAGATCATTGATGTACATGACAAACAACAGTGGACCCAACACAGATCCCTGAGGCACCCCACTGGTCACCGGCTTCCAACCTGACAAACAGCCATCCACCATTACTCTTGACATCTCCCATTCAGCCACTGTTGAATCCATCTTGCTACTCCGCCATTAACACCCAAAGATTGAACCTTCTTAACCAACCTTCCATGGGGAACCTTGTCAAAGGCCTTACTGAAATCCATATAGACGACATCCACTGCTTTACCCTCATCAATTTCCCTAGTTACCGCTTCAAAAAATTCAAGAAGGTTTGTCAAACATGACCTTCCAGGCACAAATCCATGTTGACTGTTCCTGATCAGACCCTGTTTATCCAGATACTTATATATATTATCTCTAAGTATCCTTTCCATTAATTTGCCCACCACTGACGTCAAACTAATAGGTCTATAATTGCTAGGTTTATTCTTTGAACCCTTTTTAAACAATGGAACAACATGCGCAGTACGCCAATCCTCCGGCACTATTCTCGTTTCTAATGACATTTGAAATATTTCTGTCATAGCTCCTGCTATTTCTACACTAACTTCCCTCAATGTCCTAGGGAATATCCTGTCAGGACCTGGAGACTTATCCACTTTTATATTTTTCAAAAGTGTCAGTACTTCCTCCTCTTTGAATCTCATAGTTTCCATAGCTACTCTACTTTTTCCCCTTAACTCACAGCGCTCAATATCCTTCTTCTTGGTGAATACCGAAGAAAAGAAATTGTTCAATATCTCCCCCATCTCTTTTGGCTCTGCAGATAGCTGTCCATTCTGGTTCTCTAATGGTCCAATTTTATCCCTCGTTATCCTTTTGCTATTAATATAGCTGTAGAAACCCTTTGGGTTTACTTTCACCTTTATTGCCAAAGCAACCTCATATCTTCTTTTAGCCTTCCTAATTTCTTTCTTAACATTCTTTTTACATTCTTTATACTCCTCTAGCACCTCATTTACTCCATGCCTCCTATAATTATTGTAGATATCTCTCTTTTTTCGAAACAAGTGTCCAATTTTCCTTGAAAACCATGGTTCTTTCCAATTTTTACTATTTCCTTTCAACCTAACAGGGACATAAAGATTCTGTACTCTTACAATTTCCCCTTTAAATGTCCTCAATTTCTCTTCTACATCCTTCCCATGAAACAAAGTGTCCCAATTCACTCCTTTAAAATCCTTACGCATTCCCTCAAAGTTAGCCTTTCTCCAATCAAAAATCTCCACCCTAGGTCCAGTTCTGACTCTCTCCATAATTATATTGAAACTAATGGTATTGTGATCACTGGTCCCGAAGTGCTCACCAACGCATACCTCCGTCACCTGACCTGCTTCATTTCCTAACAAGAGGTCCAGCACTGCCCCTTCTCTGGTCGATACCTCTATGTACTGCTGCAAAAAACTATCCTGCACACATTTTACAAACTCCAAACCATCCAGCCCATTTACAGAATGTGTTTCCCAGTCTATTTTTGGAAAATTGAAATCTCCCACAATCACTACCTTGTGCTTACTACTAATATCTGCTATCTCCTTACATATTTGCTCTTCCAATTCACGCTCCCCATTTGGCAGTCTATAATACACCCCTAAAAGTGTTGCTACACCGTTCCCACTTCTCAGTTCCACCCAAATAGCCTCCCTAGACGAGCCCTCTAATCTATCCTGCCAAAGCACTGCTGTAATATCTTCTCTGACAAGCAATGCAACACCTCCCCCTCTGGTCCCTCCAATTCTATCATACCTGAAGCAACGAAATCCTGGAATATTTAGTTTCCAATCACAGCCCTCCTGCAACCATGTTTCACTGATTGCCACAACATCATATTTCCAGGTGTCAATCCAAGCTCTAAGTTCGTCCACCTTACTTACAATGCTCCTAGCATTAAAATATACACATTTTAGAAACCCACCATCCCTTATTCTCCGTCTATTATCTTTTTCATCTTTCTCGCCTACATTTTGGATCCGAGTGCTTCCCTTCTCTGCCTCTTGCCCCACACCCTGACCCCTAGCCCCCTCTACCCGAGTCCCTCCCCCCAGCCTTTCTAGTTTAAAGTCTCCCCAGTAGCCTTTGCAAATCTCCCTGCCAGGATATTGGTCCCCCTCGGGCTCAAGTGCAACCCGTCCTTTGTGTACAGATCATGCCTTCCCCAAAAGAGGTCCCAGTGATCAAGAAACTTGAATCCCTGCCCACTGCACCAGTCCCTCAGCCACGCATTTATCCTCCACCTCATTTCATTCCTGCTATCACTGTCACGCGGCACAGGCAGTAATCCTGAAATTGTTACCCCTTTGGTCCTTCTCCTTAACCTTCCCCCCCAGCTCCCTAAATTCTCCCTTCAAGACCTCGTCACTTTTTCTGCCTATGTCATTGGTACCTATGTGTACCACAACATCAGGCTCCTCTCCCTCCCTTATCAGAATCTTTTGGACACGTTCTGACACATGCGAGACCCTGGCACCAGGGAGGCAAACTACCATCCGGGTCTCCCGACTGCGTCCACAGAATCGCCTATCCGACCCCCTAACTATAGAGTCCCCTATTATTGCCCTCCTCTTTTTGTTACCCTTCTGAGCATCAGGGCCGGTCTCTGTGCCGGAGGCCCGGCCGCTGTTGCTGCCCCCAGCTAGGCTGTCCCCTCCAATCGTACTCAAACCCGAGTACCTATTTTCCAGGTGTACGGTCACAGGGGTACTCTCTAGCCCCTGCCTCTGCCCCTTGCCCTTCCTAACTGTGACCCACTTGTCTGCCTCCTGTGGTTTGGGAGTGACTACCTCCCTGTAGCTCCTCTCTATGACCTCCTCACTCTCCCTGACCAGACGGAGGTCATCGAGCTGCTGCTCCAGGTTCCTAACACAGTCCTTTAGGAGCCCCATCTCGACACACCTGGCGCAGATGTGGATGTCTGGAGGGCTATCAGATTCCCTGACCTCCCACATCTGACATCCAGAACAGTACACTGCCCTGGCCTTCATACTGCCCCCCTTACACAGGATACAATATAAAGTACACAACAAACTGCTGGGATCTGACTGCCAATCAGCTGCTTACCCTGGTCCACTTCCCACCAATCAGCGGCTTCCTCAAAAAAAACCCCCACTTCTCCAAATGGAATGTTATGGATGTTATCTCAATTACAAATGCCACATTAATGCCACAATGTCAATGCAAGAAGCACTTAAATAGGCTTAAAAGGGGAAGAGGGTATTTTAGATGCATATAGAATCATAGAGTGATACAGTGTGAAGCAGGCCCCTTGGCCCAACTTGCCCACAACGGCCAACATGTCCCAGCTACACTAGTCCCACCTGCCTGCGTTTGGTCCATATCCCTCCAACCTGTCCTATCCATGTACCTGTCTAACTTTCTTAAAAGTTGGGATAGTCCCAGCCTCAACTTCCTACTCTGGAAGTTTGTTCCATTTGTGTGAAAAAGTTACCCCTCAGATTCCTATTAAATCTTTTCCTCTTAAACCTATGTCCTCTGGTTCTCAATTCACCTACTCTGGGCAAGAGACTCTGTGCATCTACCCTATCTATTCCTCTCATGATTTTATGCACCTGTATAAGATTACCCCTCGTCCTCCTACGCACCAAGGGATAGTGTTCCAGCTTACTCAACCTTTCCCTATAGCTCAGACCCTCTAGTCCTGGCAACATTCTAACAAGGGTACACAAAAGGCTGGAGAAACTCAGCGGGTGCAGCAGCATCTAAGGAGCGAAGGAGATAGGCGGCATTTCGGGTCGAGACCCTTCTTCTAAAGGCGATGGACAGAGACGGCCAAGGCAGCGATGATGCCGGTGTTGTCCGAGGAATGCTGACCTTCTCTGTCTCTGTCTCTCCCCTCCACCCTCCTTATCCTGAGACCCCTCCTCTCCATCCCGCACTGATCACCATTCCTGCCTCTATTCAGTCCTCACTAACATCCCATGTGCTCCCCTCCTCATCTACCCCGCCCATCCCCTCATTGAATCATCGTGCCTCAATCCATCCATTCCGCACCTATTGCCTTCTCAATGCCACCGCCATCTATCCATCCTGCACTGATTCACCCCCCCCCCCCCCCCCCCCCCGACCCTATTGTGCTGGAAATGTCTTCAGAGCGAACATCGACTATGTTTGTTAATGGAATGCAATCAAATATGTTTTAATTCCCAATGTTATTATTTGTTTTAATGCAAAAAGATGGATTAATTAAATTGTGAACACGTGAAACATTATAACCGCAGTGTTTGATTGTCACTGCTACCATTGACACGTTATTACAGAATTCATTTAAACCGCAAATCGATGCTCTTAATATGGAGTATCAGTACTGTTATTTTGATGAGCAACATTCACAACTACACGTTGGATTTATCCAGGTTTTACTTCTACGGTCGGTCATATACGTCACAAGTTTGGTCAGGATATATTTCATTTGAAATTTTAATGTTAATTCTGAAGTGGGAATGATAGAAAAAGCATTTATCAACAATTATTTTTAAATTTGGTGCTTACAAACTGGGTATCTTCATTGCTGTTCACAACACATACATCTAATCTGAATGTCCGGTAATGTGGCATTTTTTGACACCTTTAAACATATTACCAAAAGAACATTTGCTGCATTTATGTCCTTTGGCCATCTCTTGTTAGTTAGTGTAATGTTTAACCTGTCAGATGGGTATAGTCAGTTTTAACACATATTATCATAAAATGTCTTTAGAAAATTCCTTGCAACCTGTATATTTTGTTGTGGATAAATTATGTGGGAAGCGAGGGTGTTTCTGTACCAATAGCAATAATGGCCATGTCATGATAATTTTCGATCCTTCACAGAAAACCTGCTTGCATCAATCTGTAGTGTGCATGGTTAAGCATATATGTTATCGTGGTCCAGGATTTATTGACACAAGTTGATCATACGCTGAATAATCCAACCACATTTTTGTTTGGAAGTGGAAAGAAATAATAGAAATTGCATTAATTGCAATGTGTAAAAAGAGTTGAGATACTGTATTATAATTTTGCTGCATTGTGGTATATATCATGTCTTGATTGGTGAATATGTTTAGTTTGTGACTTTATTTGAAGCAGAAATAATGTGGGAATGCTTCATTGAGCATAATTCCGCACTTCGTCCGAGCACATTATCGCACCCGTCATGCAAGCCATCTTAAATGACCACCTAAACTGTCATTTGGCAACCTAAAAAGCTGCCAAGGTTGCCAGGCTGGCCACAGGGAAAAAATGTTAAGTGAGAGCCCTGACAAGGACATCCCCATCCCTCTCAATGTCTGTATATGCAACCTCTCTTTATATCAAAAACCTCTTAATCTCTATCTCATCAAAATATCTCAACCTCTCTGTATATGAAAACATGGTTTAATACGGATGTCATAATAGACCATAAGGAGGGGAGGGGGTATGGCGTCTGCTGTTGCCAATTGCCCGCTATAACCGAGTAAGGTGAGGTAAATATGTAGAGTATTGGAAAATCAACCAATAAACATACATGAAACACACACAGTGTAAAACTATACTGAACTTTAATGATAATGCATTTGCTCCAACCACCTAATGGTCACTCCGTGAAACAACAAATCCAGTCCTTTGTCCCCGATATGAACATCGCATTGGTTACAATCGATTTTGTCAGCTATATCCAAAAACCATTATAAATAGATTCATAATTATGAGGGTAGACTGTACTTCTAAAATATACGTGTGGATTAGAGTTACTATTGCAATGTTTTGAATTGCATGAAAATAAAAATATCGTTATGGGGATGAGATCAAGTTATAATGTGGGATTTTTGTCCACATAGCCTATGTATTAATTTCTGTGCACAATTAATAAGATCTAGGTTTTAAATATATGTATTAGACAATAACAACTGGGGAAGCAATATTTCAATGTTTTCCTCCTTCCCTTTGCAGAAGCTTTTTAAAATGCACAACCAGTGTTTTTGATGAAATGCTGTTGTGATAGCAAAGGTCATCAAACTAAGACAGTCACCATGGGCTTTTTCCCCCCCATTTCAGGTGGTAATCAACGAGAACTTGCTCGTCAGAAAAATGCAAAAAAATCAAATGATCATGGTAAGAAGAAACGAAAGGACGATGGTTTATCTGCTGCAGCCAGAAAACAGAGGTAAACCTTGCAATATTAGCTGAATTAAGAGACTGAAGATGGAAATTAGCTACTGGCTATAATCTTGCATATTTACATGTAAATGTTTATCAATGTGCACTGTCCTTGGTTTTTTTTTAAAGTCAAGCTTCTGATAGTCCAGAGATATAGAGGGAAGAATGTAGTTTCTGGCTCCGTTAGTGAGTTGGCTGTTCATTAGAGAATAAAGCAATTAATACTGGAAATACATAGCAGGTTTGCTGGTTTCTGCCTGCTTAATACTTAGTACAGGTGACAATAAACCGACCTTGAAGTCTTTAAGTATGAATCCAAAGCATTATATTAAATGTTATATTAAATAACATTACAGGAAATTACGAAGTTTGTATTGGACATCACAAGGAGCCTGTTGAAGTGCCAACTGACACGTGCATAATCTCTTGCTCCCCTCTGTGAATAGTATCTACAGCATTCTTTATCAAATATCTTATGCTTTTAATAATGGATTATCTAAAATGACTTGATTGGTGTAAATCAAAATTTTGTACCTCCAGAACGAGCCTACTCTCAGCATTGGACTATTTTGTTGAGAAATTGTTTATATTTACTGCTTTGATCTGTAAAGTTGCAGTTGCTCTGTAAAAGATTGCCATAACGTATTCTCAATGTATTTGAAGAATATTGTGATTGTGGTTGCTTACAATTTGTATTCTTGCAGGGATGCCCAAATAATGCAGCAAAAGCAAAAAGGAAATGGAGATGGAGATGATGGAAATGCTGATGGAGCTCAAGCGGGTACTTCGAACTAACCCGCACGCTCCTCTGATTCCCTGCCCAACTGTCCCGGATGGGTGCGTCTAACAAGCAACGCGGATTTGTCTTTGAATATTGAACATAGTTAATACATTGGGTTCCGGTACTTCAGGAAATTGCATTGATGTATCTTTCCGATTGGATTATGCCATGTTTAATGATGAAGGGAGGTGTCTGGATTGGAGGGTTGTTACTGATGCAGTGTTAGACTGTATGCTAAAGAGGAGCTTTTTCTTCATGAGCATAATTCATTAGGGCTATTCCAATATAAACAAAAAAGGTGCTTGCATTTGGATTTATGTGACCAGCCTTGTATTTTTGTATCAATGCTACCCCTCTAAATTCTGTTTCAATAAAGACAGCATTTAAGTTGACAAAGCTGGGTTTAGCTGCTTGACTTTAAGTTGCCTTTAAAGCTTTGCCACTCTTGAAGCATTTTTATCCTCCCTTCAGTGAGTGAGCCAAAACAGAAGGAAACCAGTTCTCAACATTCATAATTTCGGGTTTTGTAGTGGTGGGTATTACGAAAAATCCATTTATGTTTTTTAAGGATTTGCCACTGACCAGGTATAAACATGAGGGCTGCATGCTTATCTGTTAGCTGGTGCAAAGAGTGAAATGTTCTATGCATTGCTCAGAATTCCAATCTTTTTTCGGCAGAGGAGAACTATCCTGAAGTGTCCGTGAGTGGAATTGGAGTAGAGAAAGTGGGTAAAAGTGTTGGAAATGAGAGATTTGCCTTCCATCTAAATCTCCCTTTGCATTGGGTATTTAATGTGGGCTCTTGCCACATTATGCAATTCATTTCTTCAGTAGGAACATGCACATGTTATTATTTGGAGTGATCTGCCTGATTTATTATCTGGTGTAATGTGACATTTAAGACACAACAAGACCTCTCGAAGCCTGGAAGGAGGGCAGCTGGGAGCATGATAACGTCTCCCAGTGAGACGACATCTCACTGATCTGAACTATGGGTAGGATAGGTACTTTGGAAATGGCTTATTGATCAATTTGGACCCTTTGCACTTTAAAAAAAAAACATTGATTAAAGCAGAAAAAATATCTTAATGGACAAACTTGGATGGATTGACTAATTTTTATAAAGTAATAACTATCACGCTTTAATTTTTGCCTGCTGTTGTGATGCACGTGATCTATGATAGTCAAGGCTTGGCAGTAAGTTGGATTTAATTAGATTTCTACCACAAGTTGCGGATTTTGGTTCAACTGCAGCCAAGTTTGCTGATTTAACCCCCAGCCCCTTTCCTCAACATCAGCACAAAATCTGTTTGATTTATTCAGTTGATTATCACCAGTATCTCTGCTATAATGCCCTGTATATATTACTATAAAAGAGAATCTTAAAAGACATGACCATTTTTTTCCTGTTCATTTGTTCCATCAGTTCCATAAGGTCCACAAAAGGTAACACAAAAAATATATAGCTTCCTGGGTCAGGAAAGTGATGTGGGTTGTTATTTTCTTCAATCTCCTTGGACGAATAGTCTAAAATGTGTTCCTATGTGGTTATTGACTTAAAATTAATGAGTGAGGTTAACGCTCGTAATTGGTGGTATAGAACGAGCAAATACGTTTGGGCTGAAGAATGAAGCACATCTTAAGTCAGAATGTAAATATTGCATTTTAATCAAACGTTCATCTTTTGATGAGGTTTAAAAAAAGCTTGTGGTCAACTGTCAGGTCACTCGCTGAATTTAGGGGGATGGAACGAGTGAGCCAGAATATCTGGGTTTTCAGTTAGTATTATCGTTGCTGCACTGATATTTTGTCACCTGACTAACGATGCTCATTTATAAGTGTATATTAAAAACGTTTTTGTATACTGTATGCATTTTCTGATTTTAATTGAAGATATTTGTGCCAGAGCCTTACATGTTCAGACTAACAGCCTGCTAGAATTGGCCAGTGGTCTTGTTAACTGTCTAAAACTCTTTGTTGTGTACAGCATCCTAATCACACCTTTGAAATGCAGAGAATTTGGCGAGTGTTGTATGTTTGGTGATTGTTAATGAACAGCTAGACAAATGATCTTCAACGCATTAGTAGACATGGCTCATAGAATGGCATGGTAAGACATTTAATGCTGTAACAGGAAGAGCTGGTACTGGAAGTCTGTAGCAGAGCTGCAAAAATGGAGCTGATGCACGGGCGACATAAAGATCAAGAAGCCACGACTGTTCTCTGGTTAAAGATTGGCATCTACATCCAGATTGGCAAAATCTTCAGCAGGTTCCAGAGACTCATGTCAACACCACAGAAGAAAAGCTGAAAACATTTGTTGGGTGGCTACTTGCCAACTCCCTTGGCCACAGTTATTTGCTAGTGAATACCAATTCTTTGGCAAACACAGAATACTTTTAAGCTTTTAATTTCTGACGACTTGAATCCTGACAGCTAGCGACTGGCAAAGATTAATGGAAGGGCAATTGTTTACAGGAAAGCAATCAATTAAAATGTAGTTTAAAATTGGAGCCCAAGGTTGATCTTTAAACTGCTGTGTTGGGTAATGCATCCATCTACAAGTGTCCACCGTAGGGATTTTCTCTGCACAAAATAATAAACAGACATACTTCCTAGATTTCAATTTTGTAAAGTCTGAAAAGTGAACCGCTGCATTACTGCCTCGCATCTTTGACTTTGACTAAATACTGTTCAACCAGCACTCATTTGTTTGCTGACCCTCAATGGATCATAATTAAGCAATACCTTTTGTTTTAAAATACTTAAACTTGCTTTAAAATGCACTCATCATCTTGCTCTTTCCTGTTCTCTATTCGCCCTAGAGCTTAGAGATACAGCGTGGAAACAGGCCCTTCGGCCCACCAAGGCCACGCCAACCATCAATCACCTGTTCACATTAGTGATGTTTCCTTTACACGAGGGGCACTTTACAGATGCCAAGTAACCTACAAACCCACACAACCTTGGAATGTGCAAGGAAACTGGAGCACCTGGAGAAAACGCACACGGTCATGGGGAGAACATTCAACTTCCATACAGACAGCGCCCGTAGTCAGGATCATACTGTTTCTCTGGTGTTGTGAGGCAGCAACTCTACTGCTGCGCCACAATGCTGCCATAGTGAACTCTGATATTGGGAGCGATCTTGTACTCTCTCAAGCTCCATCAACCGTGCCTTCAGATGCATAAGACAAACCTTGGGATTCCCTTAAACACTTCTCTTAAGACTCTACTTAAAAATCTCAAAAGTCGAGCTTTGGTCATCTGGTCATCATGCATCTGACCTGATTTGCTTTCAGTATGTCATTTACTGCAATCTTTTGAAACACCTTTAAGGTAATGGGGAAAGAGTCAATAGGAACCTTTTCACACAAAGAGCGATGGGTATATGGAACGAGCTGCCAGAGGAGGTAGTTGAGGCAGGCACTATAACAACAGGTAAAATACCCATTTGGATAGCTACATGTGTAGGAATGGTTTAGAAGTTAAACGTGCGGGTAGAATAGAAGCTGCCTGTACTGCTTATTTACTCCAGCATGTTGTGTCTGTCAGGCTTAGAAGGATATGGGCCAAACATGGGAAAGTGCGACTGCTGTAAATGGGGCATGTTGGGTTGGTGTGGGCAAGCTGGGCCGAAAGGCCTGTTTCCGTGGTGTATGACTAACCTTGCAATACTTGGTCAATTAAAGCTGCTTTATAGTTGGAAGTTGTTTTTGGATTAGTTTTCATTACATTGACCTATTTCCATCATGTTACATTCAATGGCCCCTTTGTTCATGTTCTGCTAGGTTTAGTTGCTCATTGACAGAATGGATGGGCCTCACTTCATTATTACAAGGGTTTGCACATTATCAACACTGTAGCCAGGTTTTGCTTTCACATCCTTTTAACTCAGGGACAGATAAAGACAAATCACAATCTTGCCCATTAACTGACAAAATTAATGATACTTCTCAATGTCGGAAAAATAATTTGTATTAGTGTCATACTGGCTTATGTATTACATATTCAAAAGTGGCCTAAGTTCTTGTAATCTAAGCCATATCTAGTGTTACAGCTGTGTTGGCATGTGTTACTTATTTTCATTCCATACTTGTACCGTTTTATTAAATCTATACTTTCAGTGATTCTAGGTTTAGTTTGAATACTAGTATTTTGATTTTCTTATTCAATCTCTGCTCTCAACTAATTGGCATCTCACTCTTAATTCACAATCACACAGGGTGTAAGCACAAAGACAAACCTTTCTATCTGACTGAAGTCTGAAGAAAAATCCTGTCCCAAAATGTCACCTATCCATGTTCTCCAGGGATCTGCCTGACCTGCTGAGTTATTTTGTCTTTCTTTGGTAAACCAGCTTTTGCAATTCCTTCTTATTACTACCTATTAGGAGCCTTCCACCTCAGTTAATTCTGTCAATGTGACTTTCTATTATTTTTCCCCGGTGCACTCAAATAAAACTAGAAAATGCTGGAAATCATACATGCACCATAACCAGTTGCACACTTTCTATTTTGGAAGCAAGCCATATTTCACTATTTTGTCGTAGATTAATTGTCTACTTTCCTTCTGTAAGCATGGTTACACTGCCTTTACACACTGGTAAAGATGATTCACCTGGGTGCAGTCCACAGTTAACCGACACATGAATATATAGGGAATGGTGGGATATAAATCACGCGCAGGCAGAGGAGATTAGGCTGCGGAACAAGCCTTTAAATGAGGTGCCACAGCCATGATGCCCACCCGGAATGCTCCGGCCAAACCTGCCCGGAGCCCGTTTGACACAGAACCGCCGGAGTCTCCGTCGGATGGCTGAACACATGGAGACTTTGTCCGTCATCCGAAACCGGCGGAGAGGCTTCGACGGGCTTCACTTGGAGGCTCCTCAGACGCGGAACCGCCCGAAAGCTCGTCGGATGTGGAATATCTGGATGGAGTCGCTGCAGACATTGGTCGTGGATAGCAGGGGCTGGTAGGAGGGTGGACCGGGGTAATGCTTCCAGCGCAGGAGGTCGCCCCCAGGACACGAGATGGCCAGTGAGGAAAAGAATGACGGAGGTTTAACGAACACGGGAATCCAGACTTAGAACTTGTTGAAATGGCAGCGCCAGCATTATATGCAAAATGAATTTCACCGTCATGTTTAATTGCATACATGACAATAAATATCCATTGAACCTGGCCTCATGTTTGGTGTGGGCATTGTGGGTCTGTTCTTATGCTGTACTGTTTTATAATAAGTAAGCTAATCTCTACTGCTGCATGCACTGCAGCAGACCTTGTGTGCCAGTAGATGGAAGCAAATCAGCAAAAGTATTTTTGCATTGTTCAGGATCTGGGTGCTGGTTATAATCTGATCATTTGATGTCCATTTAACTTGAGACAATGGTGGCCAAAAACAAACCTTCCTGAACTGCTTCAGTCCTCAAAGTGCAGTTGGCTAGTGCAAAACCAATAGAATGGCAATATATTTCCAAATTAGGATTGTGCCAACCAGGAGGGGTGCCTGTAACTGGTGGTGATCCTCTGCACCTGCTGTCCTTGCTTTTTATTTAGTGGTAGTGGTCGGTGGATTGGGAGAAGCTATTGAAGACGCCTAGGTGAATAACTACAGTGCATATTGTCAACAATACACATTATAACTGCTGTGTGATGGAGGGAAGGAAGGTTTCGGGTCATTTTTGAAATGCCATTCAAGTTGGCTGCTTTGCCCTGGACCATAGAATGTGCTGACATTTGTTGAAGATGTACTCATCCAGACAAGTGGAGAGTAGTCATCGTACTCCTGATTAATGCTTTGCAGATGGTGGAAAGACCTTGGAGAGGCAAGAGGTGTTACCCACTTGCTTTGATACTTGTAGTTTATCTGGATTATGGTCAAGGATGACCAGAGTGCAGGGCCAACAATCCATTTCAAGTCAAGAGTCAACACCAAACATTCGGTTTTGATAATGTGCATAAATGTCGAGGTTAGGTGGTTAAGACTCTCCTTTGTTGGAAATGGACGTTGTCATGTGGCAGGTGATTATGTGCTACTTAAAAGCCTATGCTCCAGAATGGTTCTGTGCATGCTACATGCACACATGAGCTATTTGAATTGCTGAATTGAAAATAAAAACAGACATTGGGCAATTGTGATCAAACATCGCCAGTTTGGCGCCTATTCTTCTCCCCCTTCCCTGCCGTTATTTCATCTGGCTTCACAATTTGCAATTCTTCAATCCTTTTGTCTTTTAAAAATATACTCTCCTCTGTTCAATATCTCCCAATCAACCCATCAGCATCTGCAGTCTCTTATATCTCTATATGGATGGTAACTTCAAAATAGAAGATATGCGAGAGGAGAGAATAATGACAATTACACTAATAACATGACAATTAAAATGTGTGTAGAGGTAAATCCTGGACTGAGCATTATATTTATAGAATCATAGAAAATAGGTGCAGGAGTAGGCCTTTCGGCCCTTCGAGCCTGCACTGCCATTCAATGTGATCATGGCTGATCATCCAACTCAGTACCCTGTACCTGCCCTCTCCATATCCCCTGATCCCTTTAGCCACAAGGGCCACATCTAACTCCCTCTTAAATATAGCCAATGAACTGGCCTCAACTACCTTCTGTGGCAGAGAATTCCACAGATTCACCACACTCTGTGCGAAAAAAGATCTTCTCATCTCGATCCTAAAAGACTTACCCCTTATCCTTAAACTGTGTCCCCTTGTTCTGGAGTTCCCCAACATCGGGAACAATCTTCCTGCATCTAGCCTGTCCAACCCCTTAAGAATTTTGTAAGTCTCTATAAGATCCCCCCTTAATCCCCTAAATTCCAGTGAGTACAAGCAGAGTCTATCCAGTCTTTCTTCATATGGAAGTCCTGCCATCCCAGGAATCAGTCTGGTAAACCTTCTCTGTACTCCCTTTATGGCAAGAATGTCTTTCCACAGATTAGGAGACCAAAACTGTACGCAATACTCCAGGTGTGGCCTCACCAAGACCCTGTACAACTGCAGTAGAACCTCCCTGCTCTTGTACTCAAATCCTTTTGCTATGAATGCCAACATACCATTCGCTTTCTTCACAGCCTGCTGCACCTGCATGCCTACTTTCAATGACTGGTGTACCATGACACCCAGGTCTCGTTGCATCTCCCCTTTTCCTAATCGGCCACCATTCAAAGAATCTACCCTCCTGTTTTTGCCACCAAAGTGGATAACCTCGCATTTATCCACATTATACTGCATCTGCCATGCATTTGCCCACTCACCCAACCTATCCAAGTCACCTTGCAGCCTCCTAGCATCCTCCTCACAGCTAACACTGCCCCCCAGTTTCGTGTCATCCGCAAACTTAGATTTAACACTAGATTAAGTAGGGCCCGTTGGGTCCGAGGTTCACACAGGAGGGCTGGTTCCCCAACACAATATTCCACCTCCACCTATTCCAATATTGGCGGCCAGTGGGGGGAGGGGGTTCTGGAGTGCTAGCATGGGTGTTGTGGGTCAAGTCAAGTCAAGCACAGTGAGTGCAGGGCCAACAATCCATTTCAAGTCAAGTCAATCATTTCAAGTCAAGTCAATCCATTTCATGTCAGTTCAAGTCAAGCACAGGGCAGGTGGGGCCAGCCAACAATATACAATCCATTTGCTTTCATTTCAAGTGAGTTCAAGCAAAGCAAACAAAACAAAAGCACAGGGCAGGTGGGGCCAGCCAACAATATACAATCCATTTGCTTTCCATTTCAGGTGAGGTCAAGCAAAGACAAAACAAAAGCACAGGGCAGGTGGGGCCAGCCAACAATATACAATCCATTTGCTTTCATTTCAGGTGAGGTCAAGCAAGCCAATGGCAAAGCAAAAGCACAGGGCAGGCCAAACAACTCATTGCATTTTCATTTAGGGCTAACAAATAATTTATTGCAAGTACATTGCAAACTCACAGTTCAATTGACTCACAGCTTAGAATCACAGTTGTGACCTCTCACTCGCAATCTTCCAGTGTGACTGACTCACATCCAAGCAGCTGAGGTTTTATACTCCTGACCCCCCCCCCCCCCGGAAGGGGCGTTCCTTCCCCATGATTGGCAGGTGAGAGGACCAATCAGCTGATCTCAAGATTTTTAAAACATTCATAACTTTTTTTTATTTTTCAGCGATCGGAACAATCCTTGCGGCTGCTGCAGCGGAGGAGGACTGAGTAAGATGGCCAAAAATCATAGCGATGTAGGGTAGCGTTTTTCTAAAATCAATTAACAGCGTAGACAGGAGGTGGTCAAGATGAGACTTTTAGTTATATCGATTTCAGATATTGTTTGCCGAGAGATGCTGCCACTCTTGGAGCTATTTTTTTTTAACTCTCCGCTGCCACTCGAGTAACTCAAATCTGTTTCAACACTTGCTGCCAGAAGTGAATGTGCAGGTGGAAACAGATGGCAGTGAAAAACATTAAATTCAGATATTGTAATCAGTTTTATTTCAGATTAAAATCAGACAGCTTGCTTTGAACAGTTCATGCCATTTCAAATATTCCTTCATTTTACAAAACTAGTTTACTTTTTACATTTAGAGTGTCAGATTTTATATTCATACAATGCCATCACAAAATAGAAAATAAGTGTGCTTCTGCTTAAATATATACATTTATAAACCTGCTACCCACAAATATACATTATTTGCCAAACATATTGGCCATAAAATCAAGATGCTCTCAAATGAGAGTAAAGGTTTGCAAAAAAAGTTGTTTTTTTGCATTACGAATCCCAAGGATAGTCCAAGGTTAGTGAAAGACTGCAATTCACCAAGGCTTAGCTTTACATTTTACAGCAATTATCCATAATTTTTTTCCCATCAGTTGGTAGCAGTTTCATCGCCGGTTCACTTTTCCTGAGGCTTGCATTCTTTTTTGCTTCTCTGTGATGGGAAAGAAATGGTATTATGTAACAGATTTATCCAACCAGCCTTACTGGAGACCAGATTTCTAGAATTGAAATGGCTTGGTGTGGACTGGCACTTTAGTTTGGGGGAGGGAACAAAATGGAACAAGATTAGTTGATGGATCTTCTATTCCAAGGCATGCTGAAGTCCATTTCCCTTTGGCCCCAAGGAAGGTCCTTCAACTCAGTCCAGATCAAATGTTATCTATTTGCTTCGTTGTCACCTTTTCCCAGCTAGCAATGATTTATTCTACATTTTCCTTGATCTGCATCTCTTTTGATGTTTCGTTTTCACACCTTACCCTTCCTTATCTGTGTCTCCCTCTCCCCTGACTCAGTCTGAAGAAGAGTCTCAATCCGAAACGTCACCTTTTCCTTCTATCTAGAGATGCTGCTTCTCCCACTGAGTTACTCTAGCATTTTGTGTCTACCTTACCATTTTTCCTGTTGTTTTCCACCCAGAAAGTGTCCATTTTAATTTTTTTATCTTGCAATAAAAAAAGTTACCTGGGTCTCAGGAAAGACATATGCAAAATATTTTTTTTTAGGAAATTGGGAGCAACTTATAACTAAAAATTAATCTAGATTGCATTAATTTCTTCTACATCTCAGCCTTCCTAACTATTGGTTACATGTTAAACAACCAGGATCCCCATTCCCCTCTAGAGAATAGAAGTATCACAAAACAGTCTAATATCGAACCCCTCCCATTTCATTCAAGTTTGGTATCATTAATCAACATGGCTCATTCTTGAATAATGGTTTGTTAGGCAGGCACCAAGACGTTCCCCAGTGAAACTGCACCACATTGCTCAGTGCACATTTCCACGGCATAATGTGTAGCTTGGTATATATACTTTGGCTATTTCTTCATGTTTTTCAAATCTTTTGGCAAAGCAACAATGAATACACGGGTTCTCATGACCTCAGTGCAGGAACACCCAGATAAATACAGCACGATATAAGACAAGTAAACTTCTATACCCAGATCAACATTTCTCTCTCATTCAACACAGTTACTCAACGGTGACTCTACCACCAATAGTCAATGTATATGATTTGGTTTAAAGATACAACTTGGAAACAAGCCCTTTGGCTCAGTGATCACCTATTCACACCCATTCTGTGTTATCCTACTTTCTCATCCCTACACACCAGTGGCATAATTAACCTATAAACCCGCACTTCTTTTGGATGCAAGAAGAAACTAGAGCAAAATCCACATGGTTGCAGGGAGAACGTGCAAACTCCACGCAGACAGCGACTGAGGATTGAACCCGAGTCGCTGACAGTATAAGGCAGCAGCTCTACCAGCTGTGCAACAGTGCTGCCCTAATGCATTAGGTGGAGCCTCATGCCACCGAACAAATTCCAAATAAAGAATTTTCCAAAATGAAAAATAATGGATTCACTGTGCACAAATTTGCAGCAGTTATACTGTATATTGCTGCTAAAATGTACACTGCAGATATGTGCCAAGTTGAAAACGACCTTACCTGGCTAGGTGCAGAACTGCTTCTACCACATTGGTCCCATCCTTTGCACTTGTTTCACAAAACAGAGCATTATATGTCTAGAGAAAAGTGAGGCACAGAATTTACTTTGTATTGTTCCACTCAGTGCATCATCTTAACATAGGGAGTCACAGAGATTAATACAGCGTGGAAACAGTCCCTCCTTCCAACTTGCCCACACTGACCTACACTAGTGCTACCTGCCCACATTTGCCCCATAACCCTTTACACCCATCCATGTACCACCTGTAATGAATTAACCCAGAATATGCAAATCCAGAACAAAATGATAGAACATTCAATCACCATGAAAGCATTAAAAAAATATAACATAACTGCTCTTTAGAAAGATATGTTGCTTAGGAATAGGGTGGTTACATCTACCTAATCTGCATTAAAGAGAAATTGTACTATTTAATTTTGCTGAATTATTTAAAAGAATAATGAGAAATTAAATGCATGTAAAAAGTGTAGGACAATTCATACCATAGCTAGCTTCTCTCCATGGGCAGTCAATACAGCACCTCGCTGTGCTTGAGGCATCTCGTTTCTTAAATCAATTTTATTTCCAATTAAGATGATTGGTATTGGACCATCAGTCGAATTCTGAAAAGGATAGTATTTTGTTATTGTTTTCCTTAGCAAAAGGTGATTTAGCAATATTGTACAGCAAAATGCAAATTACAGACACCTGGGGAACGGGCATCTACTGTCTTTACTTTAGAGATACAGAGCGGAAACAGGCCCTTCTGCCCATCACGTCCTTGCAACCCATGAAGTCTTAACCATACTAATCCATGCATCACTAACAGGTTCACAGCCTTCTTTGGCTTCACAATTCAATGCTCGTAGAAGTATTAGTTGACTGCCGTCAGAGAACCTGCCTCCTCTGTCCACTCTGGCAGCCAGTTCCAGATTCCAGTTTTCCCAATTAAAATGCTTTCTCATTGCTGTTCCCTGCTAAATCAAACAACCCATACTCCAAGCCCAGGGCCTTTTGTTTTGGACACCTCTGCAGTGGAGAAATGATTGCCATTTACCATATCTGCCCCTCAATAGTTCTGCATATAAGACCACAAAACATAGGAGGCAGAATTAGGCCATTCAGCCAATCAAATCTACTCCGCCATTCAATACTAGCTGATCTATTTTTCAGCAAAGGTGAATTAAGAGTGTGTTGGGTCACTGATAGGCCTAATATACAATATTTCAGAAAAACTGCCAGACTGCACTAAAGTCCCGAATAAAGTTCCAGATATATTAACAAAGTTTACTGTTTTGGAGAGACAAAGAACTGTAGGTGCTGGTTAATCCACAAAAGGGCACAGCATGCTGGAGTGTGTCAACAGGTCAGGCAGCACCTCTGGAGAACATGGAAAGGTAATGTTTCCGGTTGAAACCCTTCTTCAGTCCCCATTCTCCAGAGATGCTGCCTGACCCGCTGAGGTACTCCAGCACCTTGTGCCCTTTACTGTTTAGGATCTGGTAAGGCTTTGCAGTACCACAGAAGTTGCAGAAAGACAGAGATTGACTTTCAATTGAGTCTGAACCCCGATAGAGGTCAATCAAACAACTTTAGAAGATGTCAATGGAGAGGTGAGTGTTGACAAGGACACCAACGATACTGTTATCCACTTGGCAAGAGATTTGTCCTCGCACAATGTGAATGGGGTACAAAAAATACAGCATGGTAAAAATGTGAAGACGTTTCATGCAGAATGAAAAGCATCGACAAGCAGTTTGAATCGTACCTTAATTTCATCAATCCATTCCCGGACATTCAAGAAACTCATCTCAGAAGTCACATCATACAGCAGTAACACACCGTGAGCTTTTCGGAAATAAGACTTTGCAATGCTGCGAAATCTAGGGGCGGAGGAGAGAAGGAGGAACATGAGCAGAAACACAATACAAAGTAGGTGCTGCACTTTCAACACAGGTTTGAGGCGTTGAGTAAAAATTACAAAGATGCGACTTGACTTTACATCCATTTAGAAGATGTTATACAGCGAGGTGGTCTGATGCCAGGTAGACATTCTGAGCCTTTTACGCAATGAAGGCGAGTTTAATTAGGCATAATGCTTTGCTGAAATGTGGATGTGAAAATTGTCCCAGGTGTGCCTTCAAATCCACTAATTCCTTTAGTCAGAAGGTGGTTAATCTGTGTAATTCTTTGCCACTGAAACAGTTGATGGATATTTTTAAGGCAGAGATAGATTCATGATTAGTATGAGTGCCAGGAGTTATGGGAAGAAGGCAGGAAAATGGGGTTACGAGGGAGAGAGAGATCAGCCACGATTGAATGGGGGAGGAGACTTAATGGGTCGAATGGCCTAATTCTGCTCCTATCATGTATGACCCATCTCCTCAGCCCAATGAAATGAACGGTTCTACAGTGGTACTGCACCAGGATATTGTACAGAGTGAAATATGAATCACACCCTCATTATCCCTCATGTGAGACTGAGATACCAGCCAACAGTATTCAGAACAATCAGGCATCTGTTGGACAGGTTTTGTTTACTATAGGGTATCGATTACAAATTTATCAAATTCATCTTTACCAATCTGGGCTTTAAATCATTGCTCCCTCAAAATCACAAGGGCCAAGTTAATCTTGGGAAGGTACAGTGGCTTGCAAAAGTATTCATACCCCTTGAACCTTTCCACATTTTGTCACGTTACAACCACAAACGTAAATGTATTTTATTGGGATTTTATGTGATAGACCAACACATAGTGGTGCATAATTGTGAAGTGGAAGGAAAATGATACATGGTTTCCAAATTTTATTACAATTAAAAAACTGAAAAATGTGGCGTGCAAAAGTATTCAGCCCCCTTGAGTCAATACTTTGTAGAACCACCTTTCGCTGCAATTACTGCTGCAAGTCTTTTGGGGTATGTCTCTACCAGCTTTGCACATCTAGAGACTGAAATTTTTGCCCTATCTTCTTTGCAAAATAGCTCAAGCTCAGTCAGATTGGATGGAGAGCGTCTGTGAACAGCAATTTCCAAGTCTTGCCAGAGATTCTCAATTGGATTTAGGTCTGGACTTTGACTGGGCCATTCTAACACATGAATATGCTTTGATCTAAACCATTCCATTGTAGCTCTGGCTGTATGTTTAGGGTCGTTGTCCTGCTGGAAGGTGAACCTCCGCCCCAGTCTCAAGTCTTTTGCAGACTCTAACAGGTTTTCTTCCAAGATTGCCCTGTATTTGGCTCCATTCATCTTCCCATCAACTATGACCAGCTTCCCTGTCCCTGCTGAAGAAAAGCATCCCCACAGCATGATGCTGCCACCACCATGTTTCACAGTGAGTATGGTGTGTTCAGGGTGATATGCAGTGTTAGTTTTCCGCCACAAATAGCGTTTTGCATTTAGGCCAAAAACTTCAATTTTGGTCCCATCAGACCAGAGCACCTTCCTCCACATGTTTGCTGTGTCCCCCACATGGCTTGTGGCAAACTGCAAACGGGACATCTTATGGCTTTGTTTCAACAATGGCTTTCTTCTTGCCACTCTTCCATAAAGGCCTGATTTGTGGAGTGCACGACTAATAGTTGTCCTGTGGACAGATTCTCCCACCTGAGCTGTGCATCCCTGCAGCTCCTCCAGAGTTACCATGGGCCTCTTGGCTGCTTCTCTGATCAATGCTCTCCTTGCCCGGCCTGCCAGTTTAGGTGGACGGCCATGTCTTGGTAGGTTTGCAGTTGTGCATACTCTTTCCATTTTCAGATGATGGATTGAACAGTGCTCCGTGAGATGTTTAAAGCTTGGGATATTTTTTTATAACCTAACCCTGTTTTAAACTTCTCCACAACTTTATCCCTGACCTGCCTGGTGTGTTCCTTGGGCTTCATGATGCTGAAGGAACATTGTTTGTTCACTAATGTTCTCTAACAAACCTCCGAGGCCTTCACAGAACAGCTGTATTTATACTGAGTTTAGATTACACACGAGTGGACTCTATTTACAAATTAGGTGACTTCTGAGGGCAATTGGTATCACTGGATTTTATTTAGGGGTATCAGATTAAAGGGGGCTGAATACTTTTGCACTCCACACTTTTCAGTTTTTAATTTGTAAAAACATTTGTAAACCATGTATCATTTTCCTTCCACTTCCCAATTCTGCACCACTTTGTGTTGGTCTATCACATAAAATCCCAATAAAATACATTTACGTTTGTGGTTGTAATGTGACAAAATGTGGAAAAGTTCAAGGGGTATGAATACTTTTGCAAGCCACTGTATATATTGTAATACATTAATATTGTGTAATAAGGAACTGCAGATGCTGGTCTAAACCAAGGAATGGGTGACGTTTCGGATCGAGACTGGAGAAGGGTCTCCCATTACTTCTATCCAGAGATGCTGCCCATCCCGCTGAGTTACTCCAGCTTTTTGTGTCTAATACATTAAGATTATTGGGCCGATTTCACCTTCAAAGTATTATTTTCTGTATGTCTGCACAAAAATATAAAACTTTCATATCTCAATTTTTTTTCCTGCATTAACCCTTCAACATCTTCACCTTTCACATGGCCAAAAATTAAATCATATAGTTTGTAGTATTATTAAATTCTATTATATTAATTTAAGATTTTTATATTTAACTATATAGTTAAAGCTTATAATAAAGAGGGTAAGGCAGCACGGTGGCGCAGCGGTAGAGTTGCTGCCTCACGGTGCCAGAGACTCAGATTTGATCCTGACCACGGGTGCTGTCAGTGTGGTGCTTGCATGTTCTCCCTGTGACCACGAGGGTTTTCTCCGGCTGCTCTGGATTCCTCCTACACTCCCATAGCCGTGTGGAATTGTAGGTTAATTGGCTTCTGTAAATTGCCCTCTAGTGTGTAGGGAGTGGATGAGAAAGTGGGATAACATAGAACCAGTGTGAACGGGCGATCAATGATCAGCGTCGATTCGGTGGGCTCAAAGACCTGTACCAATGTTGTATCTAAACATTAACCTTTTAACTGGTTACTTCCTCATTTTTCACATAGCTAATATAATGACACTGATATTTCAAACCCTTGTAAGAATAAAGTACAAGGCCAGGTACAATCTATCTACACTTCACACTGCCTCAGCTCGGCCACCAGCATCATCGAGGACCACTTTCACCCCCGGTCACTTCTCCCATCAGGGAAAAGGTACAGAAGTGTGAAAATGCACACCTCCAGATTCAGGGGCAGTTTCTTCCCAGCTGTTATCAGGCATCTGAACCATCCTATCAACAACTAGAGTAAGGTGCTGAACTACTATCTACCTCATTGCAGACCTTCTGACCATCTTTAATCGGACTTTATCTTGCACTAAATGTTATTCCCTTTATCCTGTATCTGTACACTGTGGGTGGCTCGATTGTAATCATGTACAGAGATGCCAAGTGTCCCGGATTTCCCGGCGAAATTTTTTACGGTGACTGGTTATAACAAAAAGCTTATCACTGTTGGGGACCTCCGGTGCGCACTCGTGATGATAAAATAAATCCCAAACTAAAAGTGATTTTCAGTGGCACATTGTTTTGGAGTCTGACCTAAACAAAGACTTCAAATGGAGAAACAAATATATCCTCGTTTCACACAGTGTGCCGTACCTCTCCTGACCGGCAGTATCCCAGATCTGTAACGTGGCACTTTCTCCATCAACCAGCAGCTTCTTCATTTGGAAGTCAACTCCTAGAAACAGATGACAAGTTTCACTAGGATCGGAACTTTTGAAAGAATAACCATGGTTAAATAAATCTACACTCATTAACGTGACCCAGCGTACAGGGGAAAGCATATACTGCGTTCAATCCTAACTGCGGGTGCTGCTGTACAGAGTTTGCACGTTCTCTCTGTGACCCCGTGGGTTTTCTCCGGGTGCTCCGGTTTCCTCCCACATCCCAAAGACATGAAGGTTCACAGGTTAATTGGTCTCTGTATAGTGCCCCTAGTGTGTAAGGAGTGGATGAGAGAGTGGGATAATACAGATCTAGTATGAACGGGTGATCAACGGCCAGCCCATAAAAAACTGTCAACCTCCACTTTAAAAATACCCAATGACTTGGCCTCCACAGCTGGCTGAGCCAATGCAGTACTGTAGATGCTGAAATCTTCAGTCAGACACAAAGTGCTGGGGAATGGAATGGATCAACCAGCGATCCCCGCACATTAACACTATCCTGGCAACAATTTTTACAATTACACCAAGCCAATTAACCTACAAACCTGTACGTCTTTGGAGTGTGGCAGGAAACCAAAGATCTCGGAGAAAACCAATGCGATCACAGGCTGAACGTACAAACTCCCTACAGACAGCAGCCGCAGTCAGGATCAAACCCCGGTCTCTGGCGCTGTGAGCCAGTAACTCTACCGCTGCACCAAAAGTCCTTCCCGGTTAACAAGTTGAAATTAATCAAACTTCCCAAGAGATCTAATTTTCATCAAACAAACAGCAAACAATGGCTTGTTTCCTTTATCACCATTACTTTTTGCATATCTTTCATTCATTGTTATTTATGTCTCTACATCATCTACTACAGTACATCTCTCGTTTCCCTTTCCCTTGACTCCCCTGACTGAAGAAGGGTCTCGACCAGAAACACCACCCATTCCTTCTCTCCAGAGATGCTGCCTTTCCCGTTGAGTTACTCCAGCTTCCCATGAGATCACGTTCATTAAAGACACAGGGCCGGGCAGCAAAGGGCAGTCAGCTCACCCAACGTGGTCTGAATGTGTCCTTTAAATTCGTTCATACACAAACGCAGCAGGAAGCTGGATTTGCCCGACCCCGCATCTCCTGCAAGGACAATTCTGTAGAGTGGTCCGTCTCCTCGGAAGTCATCGCCCACAAAGCCTGTCGTCTGAAAACATTAAAAACAAGATTAAGAATGTACATAATGTAATTAAAAAAACTGCAGATGCTGGTTTATACCATAGATAGACACAGAATGCTGGAGTAACTCAGTAGGTCGGGCAGCATCACTGCAGAACATGGATAGGTGATGTCTTGGGTTGGGGCCGTTACTCAGACTGATTTGGGGGGGGGGGGGGGGGAAATGGAAGTAAGAAAGGGCGGGAGGCTCCCCGATAGGCTGATCGTTAACTAGGGCCAGTGTGATCCCAAGAGAGATACATCATTGCAAACTGTTTAACCAACTTCAGAAAAAAAACAATGCAAACAACCTCACACCTACCCTCCACACCTGCTCGCCACACATAAATGGAGACCTTAGACATTCACGAGCTAAAATTTCCTGTGCAGTGGTCTAGAGATTAACTAATGGTCGGCAGATTGTGGTGATCCACCTATTTTGTGACCCTGTGGAAAGCCTGGCCATTCCTGCAATGATGGCATTCTGTTTAGAGAAAGTACTGTTGTCATCATCTCAGTGAACTACCCCAATCAGCTCTGTTATTCAACCATAGCCAGATCTGTGCCTTGGGTGGTGCAGCGGGTAGAGTTGCTGCTTCACAGCGCCAGAGACCTGGCTTCAATCCTGTCTACGGGTACTGTCTGTATGGAGTTTGTACATTCTCCCTGTGACCGCGTGGGTTTTCTCCAGGAGAATTGTTCATTATTATAAGTTGTCTTAAATTTTAGAGAAACAGCAAAATCTACTTGTTGCGCGTTCAAGGGCAGCAGGTTTAATTAAAACATCCACAATTGTTTCACATTTGCCAGTTCAGCAATTAACCACACAATTTAGCAAATGGCTCTGCATAATTTACTTTAAATCATCTAGTAATTCCAGAAAAAGTTAATCAGAAGTGGCAGTCTAAGCACTAAAACTGCTGCGTTGCATTAGTGCATCTCAATTGTATTACAGTTGTCTTGGGGATATCAAAATGTAACGGCAATTTAATTGCACTATCCCATTGAGAGAGTCTGAAGAAGGGTCCCGACCTGAAACGCCTCCTATCCACATTCTCCAGAGATACTGCATGACCCGCTGAGTTATTCCAGCACCTTCGTTTCTATGTAGAACCAAACAGTCTATAAAACTTGCACTTTAAATTCCATATAAGCAATCCCATATCTTTTCAGCTTTAAATGTTGTTTTATAAGAAACACTGTGTAAAAACATTTTCTTTGCAGTATATAATAGTATAGAGCATAGTAACTAAAACCAAGGAAACAAACATGCCTGCCTTCACAAAGGAGACTCTGGGCAAGCAATGAGATGTCTTTGCAAGACCTACGTCAATCTAAGGAGCTGAAACCATGGAGGATAATAGTGCAGTCAACTCTTATCATCCTTCTCACATCCCATTCCTCTTCAACTCCCACCCAGTGAGAGGGCACACCCTCCGTGCAGCACGGTGGCACAGTGGTAGAGTAGCAGCCTTACAGTGCGTGCAGCACCGGAGACCCGGGTTCGATCCCGACTACGGGTGTTGTCTGTATGGAGTTTGTACATGAACGCGTGGGTTTTCTCCGAGATCTTCGGTTTCCTCCCACACTCCAAAGACGTACAGGTATGTAGGCAAATTGGCTTGGTATAAATGTATTAAAAAAACCAATTGTTCCTAGTGTGTGTCAGATAGTGTTAATGTGCGGGGATCGCTGGTTGGCACGGACCCGTCTGGCCAAAGGGCCTGTTTCCGTGCTGTCTCTCCAAACTAAACATAAACAGTGAAGCACTGTGCGTGTTCTTATTTGAGGGAGACAGGGCAGAGAACATGTTGCTGGTGGTCACTGTCGCGACGTTACCTTGGGTGTGAATGCAGGCAGGCGTCTCCGGGAAGATGCGGTGGAGCTGCAGCGACTGACGGGTCTGGAGGGTTTCCAGCTTCCAGCTACTCCATCCACCACCGTCCTCACTTCTGGCATCTGGGAGAAACACAGCCAGACAATAAATCCACTGCTATTCACCAACACAACACGCACCACGAGGGGTGAATCGTCCATTAATGTACACTGCGTGTAAATGAAATACTTAAAATTCCCCAATAATTTCTGACATTTTTACATTTTCACCAATTTAGTTTAGTTTTTTAATGTCACATCAACACACTCACATTCATTCCATCTAAGACTACTCTCCGCGTGAAAGTTACTCCCAAGGTTTATCTTAAATCTCTCCCTACTCATTTTAAGCCTATGTCCTTTAGTTTTAGAATCCTCTCTACTGGACAAAAGACAAAGTATTCACTTAACACAAAATACAGCAAGTAAATGGTCAGATTAGGCCGTGGAGCTTGAATCAGGAAACCAAACACAACAATACCTTCAGAATTTCAACATTTAATTGTGAACCACAACAAAATACAGATGACTGATTGGACTCTCTTTTTAATTGTGGTTGTACTTATTACATTCCTGTTTCTCACCATTCACTCAGTCTATGTGGAAATGTGCATTCTCGAGCGCTCTCTGTGGGATATTTTGCAATCAAACACAAGCTGATTGTGACTGCACCTCGCATTGCTGACTGCATTACAGAACCAGTGCACCTACCGGGAAGCACACTATTCATTTTCTGGTTTGGAGTTGCTAGGGTCTGTTGTCAGATTTCTATGGCAGTTTATAGAAAGGAATGTGGACGAGCAGGATTACACCAGCAGGAGTCCTTGGCGGAGGAGGTGGAAGGAGACAGATGATGGTCAAAACTGCGTGTTTGGCATCTCCCGGTGTGCCGTGGCCATACCAGGACTGCAGGCCTGTCCCGCCCACCCACCACGGAAATATCCCACGCGGTCACGGGGAGAAAGTAAAAACTCCATACAGACAGCACCCATGGTCAGGATCGAACCCGGGTCTCTAGCGCTGTAAGCCAGCAGCTCTACCCCTGTGCCACCGTGCTGACATTCTGGTATGGGACATCTTCACAGTCGTCTGAAGAATTGTCCTCATCTATTGTATGATTGTTGTGTAAGAAGGAACTGCAGATGCTGGTTTTAAATCGAAGATAGGCACAACACAAAATGCTAGAGTAACTCAGCGGGGCAGGCAGCATCCTTGGAGAGAAGGAATGGGTGACGTTCCGGGTCTGAAGAAGGGTCTCGACCCCAAACGCCATCATTCCTCTCCAGAGATGCTGCCTGCCCCGCTGAGTTACTCCCGCATTTTGTGTTAAAACTATGATTTTACTGGATTGTGTGTAAAACAAAGAATTTCACTGTACATACAATAGACAATAGGTGCAGGAGTAGGCCATTCGGCCCTTCGAGCCAGCACCTCCATTCAATGTGATCAGGGCTGATCATCCCCAATCAGTACCCCGTTCCTGCCTTCTCCCCATATCCCCTGACTCCGCTATTTTTAAGAGCCCTATCTAGCTCTCTCTTGAAAGCATCCAGAGAACCTGCCTCCGCCGCCCTCTGAGGCAGAGAATTCCACAGACTCACCACTCTCTGTGAGAAAAAGCGTTTCCTCGTCTCCGTTCTAAATGGCTTACTCCTTATTCTTAAACAGTGGGTACAAGTGACAATAGAGTATCATCAGCATCATTCCATCAACCATTGTCAGTCACATGTGGTCTAGAAGTCAAAGCCTCAGACCAGGTCCACTCACCTCTGCATCGGATGCCACGTACGAGTAACTGTAGTGCATTGTTTCACGGGAATCATCACTGCGTTCGCTGTCGTACTCATCTGAGGAGTATTCAGCAACATCCTGGATCGTAGACACACCGCTATCCAGGTATCGGTCGGCCCAGTTTGCTACTGCCGAGATTCTGTGCCTGGATACATCGTTATTCAAAATCATGGAGTCAGCATCCCCATTGGCCACGCTACAAGGAATTACACAGAATACACAGCACAGAAACAGGTTATTCAGTCCAACTAACCTGGACTTTTACTTTAGAGATACAGTGTGGCAAACAGGCCCTTTGGCCCACCGAGTCCACGCTGACCAGCGATCACCCCATACACTAGCACTATCCTACACACTCGGGATATTTTACAAATTTTACCCAAGCCAAAACAACCTACAAACCTGTGCGTCTTGGCAGTGTGGGAGCACCCGGAGAAAAACGACGCGGTCATTGTGAGAACGTACAAACTCCGCACAGACAGCACCCGTGGTCAAGATTGAACCTGGGTCTCTGGCGCTGCGAGGCAGCTGCGTCACCATGCCACACCAAATTTTATAATGCTACATAGTCCAGCCTACTTTCTCATTGGAAGTATCCAAATATTTACTTCCTGTAGCAATAGGCTACTAAACCAACCAGTGAACAATATCTCCTCACAACCTAAATGGATCTCTGCACGCCTACCTTGTTCAAATCAGTTACAACACTTTATACAGTGTTCAGTTTAGTTTATCATCACGTTTACTGAGGTACAGTGATAAGCTTTTTGTTGCGAGTTATCCAGTTAGCAGAATCGATCAATTTACAGTATATAGAGACAAGGGTCAGCAAAGAGATAGTAGTTCAGCTCTGCTCTCTGGTTGTGGTAGGATGCTTCAGTTGCCTGATAACAGCTGGGAAGAAACTGTCCCTGAATCTGGTGGTGTGCGTTTTCACACTTCTATACCTTTTGCTGATGGGAGAGGGGAGAAGAGGGTGGCCAGGGTGCGACTTGCCCTTGATTATGCTGCTGGCCTTGCCGAGGCAGCGTGAGGTATAAATGGAGTCAATGGAAGGGAGGGTTGGTTTCTGTGGTCTGGTCAGAGCTGTTCCCAAACCAAGTTGTGATGCATCCTGATAAAAATGCTCTCTATGGTGCATCTGTAGGAGTTGGTGAGAGTTGTAGGGGACATGCCAACCTTCCTAAGCCTTCTAAGGAAGCAGAGACGTTGGTGTGCTCTCTTGGTCATTGCTTCGATATGGGTGGTCCAGACATCGTTGGTGATATCGATCCCTAGGTATTTGAATTCCTAGAAACATGAGAACTTTGTAATCACTCTTTCTAGGGGTTTCCATCGCCTTTTACAGAGCAGACGTGTACAGGATGAGAGGAATAGATAGAATAAATGTACAGGGTCTTTTATCCAGAGTATGGGAAATTAAGAACCAGAGGTGATAGTTTTTTTTGGTGGGGGGGGCGGATCAATAGGAACCTGAGGTACAACTATTTCGCACAGAGGCTATGGGTGAATGGAATGAGCTGCCAGAAGAGGTAGTTAATACAGGTTCTTTCACAACATTTAAGAAACATTTAGACACATACATGGAAAGGATAGGTTTAGAGGGATATGGGCAAATGCAGGGAGATGGGACTAGCGTAGATTGGGCATGTTGGTCCGAAGGGCCTACTTCAACACTATGACTCTGACTCTATTGTGATTGTGAAACCAGGCAAATACCATGATCAATAAGCAATTGAACTAGTATTGCCGACAGACCCCATGCTGGTTGAAGCATTTTGTTTCTGTTGTCCACATGTCCAATGTTGTAATTTGCATACCTGTTGTATTTCATTGCATCCAATCCATTTGATTCTTTCACCTCTGGTTCAACTATGGAATGCTGGAGACAAGAGAAACAGTCCATTAGTAAAGACTGCAAATATCACTTCCCAAAACCCGGGCAATGACAATATTTAATTCCAGGCTTCACAGACCCTTTTTCATCAATATTCGGATGACTGAACAGCTTAACATCTGCTAACAAAATCAGTGGTTGAGATCAATGATACCATTCAAAGTACACAATCTAGTCTTTGTATTGTTCCTGTCTAATCATATGCAGAGATGCCAACCCTAAATTTAGTTCACAGTAACATTCAACCCATTTGTCCGTAACAAATGGGGGTAAATGCATTTCTCTCAGTAACATACTACTCACTTGGGGTTGTTGCCGGCAGCTATGCGCCTGCGCACTGGTGCAGATCAGCGGGCTGCCCGCGGGCGGGTGCGGCACATGCGCACTTGGCAAGGTTGCCGGCGGGTCTGCGCCTGCGCACTGGGTGGGGGTGGGGGTGGGGGGGAGGCCCGGTGATGGGGCTGCCGCGAGCGGCCGGCTGGCGGCAAGAAACGTCGCCGTGTCGCTGATCGCGCGGGCCGGCGCCGCCCGGGCTCTGGGCCGGGCGTGGCTGCGAGCTGCCGGGCTGGCAAACCGGGGGCACATGGCGCCGGCGTTCACCACGGGAGGAACACCGGCGCGGCGGTGTTCCGTAACAACATGTTTGGCTGCCGGAACACCGTAATAAGGTTATTTCGCCGGGACAAAATACGGCGAATCCGGGACACTTGGCACCTCTGCATATGCTCTGTGTCGTTACACCATTTCAGCTGTCATAAAATATCCATCGAGTTACTTCTTTCGTGTGGCATGCACAGCCTAAAGTTGTTGGACAACTTGTTCTATTTGATCTTCCGTTTGTGCACACCAGGTTGATTGCAACCTTCATGTGGTCCGCCCTGTTTCGACTAATGCAATCTCCCACCCCATCGAGTTACTGATAAACAGTTATAGGCACATATTGGGAATACTCAGTCTACCATTTCTAACAACTTTTAATTGGCTCTTTGTAACCATAGATTCCATTGTTTTTTGTAATCGGCATCAATAGACTCCATCATATCCAAAAATATATATATTGCTAGACCACAGGCTTATGCCATTAAAATCCCTCACCAATTGAGCTGCAACTATCCTGAATTAGAGTAATTCAGGGTGTAAACCCGGGCAGCACGGTGGCACAGCGGGTAGAGTTGCTGCCGCATAACACTCGGGACATGGGTTTGATCCTGACTACGGGTGTTGTCTGCATGGAGTTTGTAGGATATCCCTGTGACTGCATGGGTTTCCTCCAGTTGCTCTGGTTTTCTCCCACATTCCAGAGACGTGCAGGTTTGTCGGTTAACTGGGTTCTGCAAATTGGCCCCAATGTGTAGTGTGTAGGTCACAAAAGTGGGAGAACAAAGACCTAGTGTACGGAGTAGACAAAAATGCTGGAGAAACTCAGCTGGTGAGGCAGCATATATGGAGCGAAGGAATAGGTGACTTTTCAGGTCGAGACCCTTCTTCAAACCTTCAGTCGTTATTGCAAAAAGGAAACGTCACCTATTCCTTCACTCCACAGATGCTGCCTCACCCGCTGCGTTCCTCCAGCATTTTTGTCTACCTTCGATTTTACAGCATCTGCAGTTCCTTCTTAAACAACTAGTGTACGGGGTGATTTTTGGTCTGCAGAGAACCTCAAGAACAAAATCCTGAAACTCCCAACAGCCAAGGACTAAGATTATCTGTGTAGGGAGGAACTGCAGATGCTGGTTTAAATCAAAGACAGACACAAAAGGCCGGAGTAACTCAGCGGGACAGGCAGCACCTCTGGAGAGAAGGAATGGGTGACATTTCGGGTCGAGACCCTTTTTGAGACTAGTTAGGGAAAAGGGAAACGAGAGATATAGGTGATGATATAGAGAGATAAAGAACAATGAATGAAAGATATGCGAAAAAGTAACGATGATAAAGGAAACAGGCCATTGTTAGCTGTTTGTTGGGTGAAAACGAGAAGCTGGTGTGACTTGGGTGGGGGAGGGGTAGAGAGAGAGGGAATGCCGGGGCTACCTGAAGTTAGAGTGATTTATTGGCCCTATATTATCTAAAGATACCGTATCATGTAAATGACACACAACAGAAGCTTTTCACCGTACCTCGGTACACATGACAATACACTAAACTGCAGTCCAATGTACCATCTCGCCACTTCCTTTGCCAGGGTAGGTCGGGGAAAGGCAAATTAATCATTTCTCGCTAGTGATGGCCACATCACAAGTAAATGAACATATTAATGGATAAACTTAAGGTTCTCTGCAGACCAAAAAAAAACACCACAGGGATTCTGATATACTCAATCAAATTTTATATTTAATTACAAGATATTTAATGTATATTTAATTATATTTAAAGATTATAAAAGTATTTAATCTTCCAGGGATGGCACGGTGGCACAGAGGTAGAGTTGCTGGGTCACAGCGCCAGAGACCCCGGTTCGATCCTGACTACGGGTGCTGTCTGTGCGGAGTTTGTATGTTCTCCCTGTGACCTGTGTGGGCTTTCTCCGGGATCTCCGGTTTCCACCCACACTCCAAGACGTACATGTTTGTAGGTTAATTGGCTTGATATAAATGTAACTCATCCCTAGTGTGTGTAGGGTAGTGTTAATGTGCGGGGATCACTGGTCAGTGCGGACACGGTGGGCGGTAGGGCCTGTTTCCATGCAGTATCTCTAAACTAAACTGGTTACAACAGAAGTAATATTAATGTTCAGTTTCTGAACTGACACTACCATGCAGGTGGAAAGTGCTTCATCATATTTCTCACTTTTGCCTTGTTAGAAGGGCTCTGCGATGTCAGAAAGAGAATCATTTGTTACAGAGTAGTGATCTTCATTACCTCGAAACAGTCACTTTCCCAAAGGATTTTACTTTAGAAACATACCTTTTTATTTGTGCTGCGATTCATTTCCAAAGTACTTCTTAATCCATTATTGCTATCGTAAAGGTCCTTATTAGCTTCTCTAAGAAAATAGAAGTGACGGTGAATAAGGGAACATCAACAACAACCTAACTTGGTCAAAAAACCCTTTGGGGAAGAAAGCCAATAACAGCAACTTACATTTATGGCAAATCTAAATGTCACCAAATCAAAACAACCTTCATAGATTCTGCCCAGTTTTTACAGCATTCTTCATTTTTAGAAACATGGAAAATAGGTGCAGGAGTAGGCCATTCGGCCCTTTGAGCCAGCACCGCCATTCAATATGATCATGGCTGATCATCCCCAATCAGTGCCCCGTTCCTACTTTCTCCCCATATCCCTTGATTCCGTTAGCCCGAAGAACTATATCTAACTCTCTCATCCAGTGAATTGGCCTCCACTGCTTTCTGTTGCAGAGAATTCCACAGATTCACAACTCTCTGGGTGAAAATGTTTTTCCTCATCTCTGTTGTAAATGGCCTACCCCTTATTGTTACACTGTGACCCCTGGATCTGGACTCCCCCAACATGGGAAACATTTTATCTGCATCTAGCGTGTCCAATCACAAGAATTTTATATGTTTCGATAAGATCCCCTCTATATCCGAGACGTGAATTTATATCACATACACGTTTCGAAGTTGAAATTAGATTTGAAGAAAGAGTCAAAACAACTCACTGAAGCATCCGTATCTGATTTGTGGAGACGTCGTTCTCTTCCGTTAGCTTCCTTATAACTTCTTTCGTCCTGGTTTGGGAAGATAGATATATTAAAGGAAAAAAATGTGAGATTTCTTTTAACATTAACTCCAGTTCTTTGGAGTCAGCTTCTGACAAATCAATGTTAGATTAGAGATACAGCGCCGAAACAGGCCATTCTGCCCACCGGGTCCTCACCGACCAGCGATTCCCGTTCATTTACACTATCCTGCACACACTAGGGACAATTTACACACACACCAAGCCAATTAACCTACAGACCTGTACGTCTTTGGAGTGTGGAGAGGAAACCGAAAATCTCGGAGAAAACCCACGCTGTCACGGGGAGAACGTACGAACTCTGTACAGACAGCGCCCGTAGTCGGGATTGAAGCAGCAACCCTACCGCAGCCCACAATTGTACTCAAGTTACAGAAACAAGAGCTTTCTTCAACGATATTGCCAGTAGGTCACTAGAAATAATTTGTTTTGGCATCACACACGTATCCTTTCTCCAAAAGCAAGTACAAACGGAAACTCTGTACAACAATATACAGGATGTCTTTGATACTGGAAGATGCCTCGAGCAGCTCAATAGGCTCTGACAAGGGATGGCATTTAAACAGGTGACTGATAGCACAGCGTGAAGGCATAGACTGGAAGCATGGAGAGGGATTTGACAATGATACAATACCATAGAACTTTATTTATCCCTGGAGGGAAATTGAGGCCAACAGTCATAGAACACAACTGATGAATGGAAAGGACTGGTTGATGTTCAAATATTCGGGAAGGAGAAGGGGGTGGGAGTCAGTCTACCCCACGAGTTGTACAGTTTGATAGCCACAGGGAAGAAGGATCTCCTGTGGCGTTCTGTGCTGCATCTTGGTGGGACCAGTCTGTTGCTGAAGGTGCTCCTCAGGTTGACCAGTGTGTCATGGAGGGGGTGAGCTGAAGGCAGATGTGGTCTTTCAGATCCGTACGGGAGGACATATCACGGAAACAGGCCCCTCGAGTGAGCACGCATCAATCAACTCGAAGATAGAGTGTATATGGAAAGGATGATTCCAGCCTTAGAATTAAAGGGCGCTCTTTTAGAAAGGAGGTGAGGAGGAGCTTCTTTAGTCAGAGGGTAGTTAATCTGTGGAACTCATTGCCAGTGGAGCCAAGTCTGTGAATATTTTTAAGGCAGAGGTAGACACAATTTTTGATTAGAACGGGTGCCAAAGGTCATGGGGAGAAGGCAGGAGAATGAGATTAAGGGCAGAGATCAGCCATGAATGATAGAGTAGTCACGATGGGCCGAATGGCCTAATGTTACTACGAGGAATTGGGAACATTCCAGAATGAATATAATGGACAGATTAAAAAAAACAACGAAAAGTTGCAGAATGGATTTGATATCTGAATTATTTATTTACCGGCTCCGCTCAAGGTGATGATCAGAAAGTTCATTTTTGACTTTGTCCAACGAGGCTTCGAGAATGGAAATGCCTGTCTGGCTCTTCAGAAAGGAACTCCGCAAGTGCTCGTTTTCCTACCGCAGAACACATATACAGTTATAGAACAAAGCACTGCAAACTGTCCACTACTGCTTGGTCACATGGTCTTCTTATCAAACACCTCCATCTTTCACGTTTAAAAACAAAAATCAAATTAGACTTTATTCAAGTAAATAAATATATACAATGCAGGATAGACACAAGATGCTGGAGTAACTCAGCGGGACAGGCAGCATCTGTGAGGAGAAGGAATGGGTCGTGACCCTTCTTTAGACTCAAAACCAGTCTTTAGACTCAAAACCAGAAGGGTCTCAACCCAAAACCTCACCCTTTCCTTCTCTCCAGAGATGCTGCCTGACCCGCTGAGCATCTTGTGTCTTATCTTCTCTACTTCCCTCCCTGTAGTATTGCAAAAGTTAACACAAATCTGGTGCAATCTGTTCAATCAGCTTTACTGCTAATTATGAATCTGGAGAAGCCAAGTTTATTTTAGATTTAATTATTTTGGTTTCCTGCCAAATACAAGCTCTAAATATTTGTATTGCTAATCAAATAGTTTTTTTTTAATTTTATCAGCTTCTTCAGGGACAGCAGTAATAGAGTGGAAACATAGCAAACGGACATTTGTGTGTCCTTTCAACACTTATCATTCATAATTCCATACAGGTGACATGTCACCCCGCGACATGTCGCCTGTATGGTCGTGAGTAGTCGCCCAAATAGTCGTACCTTTTTCAAGTCGCCGCTGGATTTTCAACATGTTGAACATTTTCGGCGACCTGCTGCCACTGCAGCGGGCGCCAGCAAGTCACCGAAAAAACATTGCGTAAGTGGGACAGGCCCTTAAGTAACTTTAGAAATCCACAGGTGTTTCCAAGACAACGGAATATTAACACAACCGCAATAGAACAGTCTCCAATTTAAATCAGGCAATGATTCAAACCTTGCAGAAGTGCAAGGAATTAGGTTAGATTATTATTTGCATGTGTCCCAAAGTACAATTAAAAGCTTTTTTGTTGTGTGCTGTCCAGTCAGCAAGAAGACTGGTCATGCTCACAATCCAGCCATCCACAGTGGACAGATACAGGCTAGCGGGAATTACATTTAGTGCAAGATAAAGTCCGATAAAATATAGTCCCAGGGTCTTCAACAAGGTAGATAATAGGCCAGGACCATGCTCTGATCTTCTGGATTTTATCGATTGTAATAATTCTGGATGGCTCGATTGTAATCATGTATTGTAATAATATTGTAATCTTGTATTGCCTTTCCGCTGACTGGTTAGCACGCAACAAAAGCTTTTCACTGTACCTCAGTAAAGGTGAATATAAACTCAATTAATTAATTGTTGCAAAACCACACTTACCTGGGTCAATTCATCCAATTGTTCCTTCAATGCTGAGACATCTCCTTTGGAATTGGAGTTCCACAGGTCTTCATTAAGCTAAAGGAACACAGCAACACAGGTGTTTAAGAAAGAACTGCAGATGCTGGAACAATCGAAGGTAGACAAAAAATGCTGGAGAAACTCAGCAGGGGAGGCAGCATCTATGGAGAGAAGGAATAGGCAACGTTTCGGGTTGATAGAGAAGGACAAGGCGACGTTTCAGGTCGAGACCCGAAGGGACTCGACCAGTCGTCTATTCCTTCTCTCCATAGATGCTGCCTCACCCGCTGAGTTTCTCCAGCATTTTTTGTCTCCAGCAACATAAGGCTTTAGCATCTAACAATCTATCAATTATTCACAAGGCAGATCATACAAACTGCATGACATCACACTTTAATCCTGAATTTTAATTATTTTCAATGAAAGCGTTTTTGCGGGGTGGGGAGAGAGGATGGAGGTGGGGAAATCTCTCTGGGATCGCAAAGCCACGAATCAGCAAGAACACAATTAGAATCACCCCCTTTGCTCTTTCCCGCTAACTATTTTCTTCTTCCACTTGGCGATTCTTTGGGCGACTGCCGGCGTCATATCAGTGTCGCCAAAAGATTTTGAACATTTCACAATCCAGCGGCGGCAAAAAAAATGTTGCGACACTTGAAAAAACACCGCGTGTCATACATCATCACGCCGCGTATTTTTCCGGTGACCTGATACGTCAGTCAATGATGCCGGCTGTCGCCGAAAAAAATCGCCAAGTAGGACAGGCCCTTAGGTTACTGTTTGATCTGCTTTTACAGCCCTTTCAGGCAATGTATTCTAAATGATTAACAACTACAATATTGGGGAAAAAACTCATCAATATCATATAGTTTTATCCTAGAAACAATGAATTGCAGTAGCTGGTTGGGGCCAAGGAAAGACCGTTCACGTCGCGGCCCTGTTTCCACCAATCTTTCCACCACCACACACAAGAAGCAACAACACAGACACCGTTGTATGCAGATGCCAAGAAGTGCGTTCAGCTCTGGCTGAACAACTTCTAATCTTGTGTGTGGACTCGACAAGAAGAAGAAGTTGATGGTTTATACACAAAAGTGACACAAAGTGCTGGAGTACCTCAGCAAGTCAGGCAGCAACTCTGGAGAACACGGATAGGGTGACGTTTCGGGTCAAGACTGAAGAATGGTCTCAACCCGAAACATCACCTATCCATGTTCTCCAGAGTTGCTGCCTGATCTGCTGAGTTACTCCAGCACTTTGTGTCCTTCCATATAGTTTTAAAATTTGTTTTAAAACTAATTTATAGTTTAAATTTGTTTTTAATTAGCTGACAATGAAGTCAACAAGGCGCCCATCAGATTAAACAAGACTGCCCATTATATTATCAAACAGACACACAAGAATTTTAGTAATCTACTAGATTTCTCTGCACTACTGTCCAATTCTGGTCTCTTTTGTACTCGGTACCTTTCTAGTAGAAGTCCATTTCACTCAATGCCAATCCTTTACTTTCCACTTAAAGTGTAAAATCCAGAGCAGAGTACGGATTGCACCTGCCAGTGCCCAAGCAACGATTGGTAAAGAAAGCTCACTTCAGATGCGGAAATAACATCTGTGGAACGTAGTTAGTCAGGGTTGGATGGTGACTAGGAATGTGACGTTGCTCGTGGAGTTATTGGGTGGAACGGTGAGTAATGAACGAGGCAAAGTGCAGGAGATAATGCCAGAAACTTGAGTCATAATTGTTCCACACCCTAAACCTATCCAGGATCCGTGGTTCCAATTGGTACAGACTTTCAGAAAAGATTGGCCGTGTGTTCATTTATTATTTCATCAGGCGTTACTAATGTAGAATTTTACGGTGAAAAGAACCACAATCTTGGCTTTGTCATTTGAACGCGACTACAATCGATATGGGTCACGTGCAGGCAGAAGAGATTAGTTTAATTTGGCATCACATTCACCACAGATATCGTTGGCCTAAGGGCCTGTTCCTGTGCTGTATTGTTTCATGTACAGTTGCAAAACCCACTGTACTGTGAAAACCATTTGGTATATGTTACTCTACACCAAAACAAGACCTTAACGCAGATGCAATCAACAAACACAACTGCGAAATTGAAAAACAGAACGGGCTTTAATTCGACAACAACTATCAAAATTGTGAGATGCATCAGTGTTGCAAAGGACTAAACGTGGCCCTGGTGGCTGCTTTCTGTATTTAAGATTTCACACAATTATTTATTATTTAATAACAGGCTTAACCTGAATAGTACGGGTGTCAAGCATTACGCGGAGAAGGCAGGAGAATAGGGTTGAGAGGGAAAGATAGATCAGCCGTGATTGAATGGCGGAGTGGACTCGATGGGCCGAATGGCCAAATTCTGCTCCTACGACATTAACATAACCAACGTCACTTTTAGACAAGTCGTGCCTGGTTTAGTTTCATCGTCTATAATACTTGGAAGATAAAGACATTCATATTTACATTTTGCCTGAGTTATAACAAATAAAAGGTTTCATTGGATTGTACACTAATGCAAATATGATATTTTATCATCTTTCTTAGGTGTGTCTTGGCAATTATGTTACTTGCAAGGCAGAGGTGGCTTTGACATACATTGCTTTAATTAGGCTGTGTTTATTTTAAATGATGCAAGTAGAGTGATGTAGAACCCAGAACAGTACAACACAAGAGGCCCTTCGGCCCACAATGTCCGTGCTGAACATCACCTGCACATAACCAAAATCCCTACATTTCCTGCATATCCAAAGTCTTCCTAATGCTACTAATGTATCTGGTCCAACTATCAACCCTGACAGTGTGTTCCAGGCAGTCACCACCCTCTGTAAATAAACCTGCCCCACACATTTCCTTTAAACATAGAAACATAAAAAATAGGTGCAGGAGTAGGCCATTCGAACCAGCACCGCCATTCAATATGATCATGGCTGATCATCCAGAATCAGTAACCCATTCCTACTTTCTCCCCATATCCCTTGATTCCGTTAGCCCCAAGAGCTAAATCTAACTCTCTCTTGAAAACATCCTGTGAATTGGCCTCCATGCCTTCTGTGGCAGAGAATTCCACAGATACACAACTCTCTGGGTGAAAATGTTTTTACTCATCTCAGTCCTAAATGGCCCAACCCCTATTCTTAAACTGTGACCCCTGGTTCTGGACTCCCCCAACATCGGGAACATTTTTTACTGCATCTATCGCTTAAGAATTTTACATGTTTCTATAAGATCCCCTCTCGTCCAAAATCCCAGTGAATACAAGCCCAGTCGACCCATTCTTTCATCATATGTCCTGGAATTAACCTGGTGAACCTTCACTGCACTCCCTCAATAGCAAGAATGTCCTTCCTCTTCCAATTTAGTGTACCTGCAGTCCTTTGCCCCTCTCAAAACACTTTAAAGCTAAATAATTCCTACGGGAAAAAATCAAAATGAACCTATGGCGTTCCAGAAAAAAGCAAGTCCAAAAACCTCACCTCTAGCTGAATGAAATAATTCCGTTTTGATATTAATCTGCTCAGAAACCAGGCCTCTTCATCCTGCCTTAACAGAAACTAAAATCAAGAATGTGAAACATTGTTTTGTCAAGAAAAGATAAGACCAAGTGACTGCAATGCCATTGTTTGGATGGTGAAGGGTTGAAGCACCTTTTTCATCCGGTCAATCACCGCCTGTAGATCCGCTCGCTCCGCCTCGTGACGCTTCTCCATTTCTGCTGCTTTGTCTTCAAGTCTCTTCTGCTCCTGTAAGTAGATCACGTCCACACAGTGAGCTTCCGTGTCCATGAACTGGACAGACATTCAGTTGTTGGGACACTTCACCGGTAAATTAGATTTTGTTTTTAAAACACTATTAGGCGGCACGGAGGCGCAACGGCACAGTCACTGCCTTAAGGGCACGTCGCACCCACACGATCTTTTCGGCGACTTACCGGCACCCGTCATAGTCGCAGCAGGTTAGCAAAAATTTTCAAAATGTTAAAAATCCAGCGGTGACCAGAAAAAGGTACGATCATACAGGCGACATGTAGCGGGGTGACGCCTGTTTGGTTGCGAGTAGTCGCCCAAAGAGTCGTACCTTTTTCTGGTCGCCGCTGGATTTTTAACATTTTCGGAGATGGGTGCCTGCAAGTCGCCGAAAAAAATCGAGTAAGTGCGACAGGCCCTTTACAGAGGCAGTGACCCAGGTTCGATCCCGATTATAGGTGCTTGTCTGTACGTTCTCCCCTTGGGTTTTCTCCAAGATCTTTGGTTTCCTCCCACATTCCAAAGACATAGGTTAATTGGCTTGGTATAAATGTTAAATTGTCCATAGTGCGTGTAGGATAGTATTAATGTGTGGCGATCGCTGGCCAGTGCGGTCTCGGTGGGCCAAAGGGCCCGTTTCTGTGCTGTATCTCTAAACTAAATTATTAGTCTAGTTTAGAGAAACAACATGAAAACAGGCCCTTCGTCCCACTGAGTCCATGCCGACCAGCGATCATCTTGTACACTAGCACTATCCGACACATGAGGGACAATTTTTACCTACAATTAACCTACAAACTTGTACGTCTTTGGAGTGTGGGTGGAAACCGATGCACCCGGTGAAAACCCACACAGTCACATGGAGAATGTGAAAGGTCCGCACTGACAGCACCCATAGTCAGGATCGAACCCGGGTCTCTAGCGCTGTGAGGCAGCAACTCTACCTCTGCGCCACTGTGCTGCCCCAATGAACCAAGTGGGCGTCACAGCTGGTAGAGCTGCAGGTCACAGCATAAGAGACCCAGGTTCGATCTTGACCTCGGTGTGGAGTTTGCACGTTCCCCCTGTGACCTGCGCGGGTTTCTTCCAGGTGCTCCGGTTCCTTCCCACATCCCAAATACGCGCGCTTTTTGTAGGTTAATCAACCTCGGTAAATTGACTCTAATGTGTAGGGAGTGGATGAGAAAGCGGGATTACATAGAACTAATGTGAACGGGTGATGGATGGTCGGTGTGGACTCGATGGGCCGAAGGGCCTGTTTCCCTGCTGTATTTCTAAACTATACAAGAGTGATGTGAAACTAGGCGGGTTGCAAAGCTAAGTTTCAGATAGAGAGTGATAAATATTTGCGATCTGACTCACCCTCCTCTCCACTAAACTCTAATTGTTTAATTACAAAGGACATATTTTTATCCAACATTTACATAACATTGATTTTGTAAATGCCAAATTGGCCCACCAACCACCAGAAATCAAAGTCACTTCACACTTGATCAGTCAAAATAAGCACCATCCCTCCTCAGATGCTGCCTGACAGGATGAGTATTGCCAGTACTATTGCAGCGTCTGACAGCGCTGGGCCTGTACTCACTGGAGTTTAGAAAGTTGAGAGGGGGACCTCATTGCAACTTACAGAATAATGAAAGGCATAGATGAGGTAGATGGGAGGTGAGGACCACACTCTAGTTGGTGGGAGGATGGTGCATGGATGGTGATGTTTTGGGTTAAGATCTTCAGACTGGTTGTAGTGTTGGTGGGGGGGGGGGGGGGGGGGGGGGGCTGGGGGTGAATAAAGCTGGGAATGGGGAGATGCAGGTCAAATCATGGCAGCTACTAGGTGGACACAGGTGAGGGGTGGTGTCATGAGCAGATGGTTGGTACAAAGGCCAGAGATAAGAGCAGAAGGTGTGTGATGGGTTTTAAGAGTTACTGAGTGTGAAGTCCGAGGGTTTGGGGCAGGGGGTAGAAGCAAGAAGGAAGAAATAGATGGGAGTTGAAATGTGTAGGAAGGAACTGCAGATGCTAATTTAAACCGAAGATAGAGACATTGTCTGAACTCAATTCTCACCTAACAAACAGCTAACAATGACATGTTTCCTTCATCATCGTTATTTTTTTTTGCATATCTTACGTTCATTTGTTCTATATCTCTCTACATCACTGCCTATACCTCTCGTTTCTCTTTCCCCTCCCGACTCTAAGTCTGAAGAAGGGTCTCGACTCGAAATGTCACCCATTCCTTCTCGCCAGACATGCTGCCTGTCCCACTGTTACTTAGATGGGAGTCGAGGTGGACACAGGGGAGAGAGAGGGTTATTTAAAGATTATCTAAAATTGGAGAATTCAGTAATAAATTTTAATCTATTTTTAATTCTTTTTTAATTTTTACATTTTTTTATTTTATTGATTCAATGTCCATGCCTCAATTCCCAACATTTGCACCTCACCTCGCCTCGGATTTTCTGCTCCAGTTTAATCGTCTGCTGCTGCAGGTCTTCTTCCATTTCGGACAGACGTACTTCAGCCGTTGCCTCTGTCCTACAAGGAGATCATTGTTTGCCGTTTATTACTATTTACGGGCAAGTTACAACAACCTGCGCCCCGCTATTGCACCTCAAACCCCATCTTTGAATAATTGTTTGCATGGCGAAAATAGTTGTGATGTTATGCACCATCAAAGTGTTGAATTATTGCCTGAAGAAGCTCAACAAACTATTTATTACACAATGTATCCACCAGTTAGAAGAGTAGAATTAGGCCATTCGGCCCATCGAGTCTACTCCGCCATTCAATCATGGTTGATCTCTGCCTCCAAAACCCATTTTCCTGCCTTCTCCCCATAACCCTTGACACCCGTTCTAATCAAGAATCTGTCTATCTCTGCCTCAAAAATATCTACTGACTTGGCCTCCACAGCCCTCTGTGGCAATGAGTTCCACAGATTAACTACCCTCTGAATAAAAAAAGTTCTTCCTCACCTCCTTTCTAAAAGAGCACCTTATAATTCTGAGGCTGTGACCTTGCTCCTAGACTCTTTCACCAGTGGAAACATCCTTTCCACATCCACTCTTTCATATTACCATTTATGCTGTCACTATGTGGGTGGCACGGTGGCGCAGCGGTAGAGTTGCTGCCTCACAGCGCCAGAGACCCGGTTCAAACCCGACTACGGGCGCTGTCTGTACAGACTTTGCACGTTCTCCCTGTGACCACGTGGGTTTTCTCCGGGGTGCTCCGGTTTCCTCCCACACTCCAAAGACGTGCAGGTTTGGAGGTTAATTGGCCACGGTAAAATTGTAAATTGTCCCTTGTACGTAGGATGGAACTAGGGTACGGGATACACAAAAAGCTGGAGAAACTCGGCGGGTGCAGCAGCATCTAAGGAGCGAAGGAGATAGGCAGCGTTTCGGGCCAAAGACCTTCTTCAGACTAATGGGAGGGGTGATCGCTGGTCGGCATGGACTCGATGAGCTGACAGGCCTGTTTCCACACAGCATCACTAATGGCAAGGGTCGAAAGTTTACAGCAGTGAAGGGTGACATGGCACCAACCCAACTTTATGGCAACTTTCCTCATCTTTACCAAAAAACTTAATGCAGAGTTTGATGGAGTGTAAGTGGCAACTAGGGAACCTCCCACTCACTCCCTGTCGCTTATCCACATTGTCACTCTCAAGGTTAAATGCATCGATAACTGCACCCACACCCACACAGACAGGGGCGTCAGCCAGCACGGTTATACCAACTTCCTACAATACCTCATTGTTCCAGTCATGAACCACAGACATGAGAAGTACGATATCACGACTATTGCTGGTTACAAATCTCATCTCTGTTCGAGACAACCTCTTGGCTTCAATGTCACGTGAAAGGTGATGCCAGGTTGTGTATTTAGAAGCTTACATTTAGTGCCCGGTGGCGTTATGTAACAGCCTGGCCCAGCGAGCTGTAACAAAATCCACCCCCCCCCCCCCCCCGCTAATGTAAATCAACACACACTTTTCCCGTCCTTCGAGCAGATGGATTAGGACTGGAGTGAAATGAAACTAAAATTCAATCCACCAAGCTATTTTCGTCAATAAAGGAACAGAGTATCTCTTACAATAGACTTCATATTCGACTGAATTGTTCTTCCTCCAAATAACAGAGGTAAATGACAAGCCCCACACACACTGCCCAATGTGAACCTGGTAACTAAATCCTGTTGGCCCTCTCCCCAGGCAAGGGGAACTGTTCCCTCCAGCAGTTGATATCCCACCAATCTTGGTCACGCTCCTTTGTACCCCTTCACATCGGAGCTGGCGACTCAACCTTCTCCCGATTAAATCAGCAACACAACTAATTAAAACACTTGCTCTCCTTAGATGTGGAGCTCTCCCGAATGTGCTTTTGGTCATCAAAACAGTGACAAATCATAGTCATGCAGCGTGGAAACAGGTCCTTCGGCCCAACTTGCCCATGCCAACCAACATGCCCCATCTACACCAGTCCCACCTGCCTGCGTTTGGCCTTCTAAACCCATCCAATCCACGTCCAGCTAAAAGCCTCTTAAACGCCACCACCGTACCTGCCTCCACCACTATCTCTGACATTCAACAACAAACCAGCATTTTACACAACAGATTTTCTAATTCATTTGATAAACACTTTGGACATTTACAATATATCAGTAACAGGATGCATCATCCAAGTCTTTGTAGCGTTTGCTTTGATCCTGTTGATCTTTGACCAATTGATTGCGTCAAAAGTCACGTATTAAAGTATCTTCCACACCACAATTGTAACATGTCTCGCGATTATTTACTCCTTTGGTTTCAGGGCACCTCTGACACAAGATCTTTGTAGATGGCCTCACCCAGGTCATTTGTAGCCGATTTAAACTTACTTTGTCCCGGAAGGAACATTGAAAGTTCAAACTGCTCCAAATAAACAAAGATATGGGAGAGGACATTATCATTCTTAAAAGTTACTATAACTATCCTTCAAGGTTGATTTTTAAATTAAAGGCAATCCAAAAACAAAGTCCGTATGACAAAGCATCCAACTTAAAACAGCTATCATAACCAGTCCACTATATCCATAAAACAGCTATCATAACCAGTCAACTAGGTGCGCAGCGGCAGAGTTGCTGCCTTACATCGCCAGAGATCCAGGTTCGATCCCGACTATGGGTGCTGTCTATACGGAGTTTGTACATTCTCCCTGTGAGTTCTCCACGTGGGTTTTCTCCAGGTGCTCCGGTTGCCTCCCCCACACCAAAGACACCCAAGTTTGTAGATTAATTGGCTTTGATAAAGATTGGAATATTGTCCCTAGTGTGTAGGATAGTCATAGTGTACCCAGGGGTGATCGCTGGTCGACACAAATCGCCACAGGGCCCATTTCCACGCAGTATCTCTAAACCCTAAAGGAACAGGCCACTTGGCCCATCTAATCTGCTAGTCATCATTTAGTCAGATCAAGGCTGAACTGATTGTAACCTCAAATCCATCGACCCTGGTAAACTTTCATCCACTGGCCTTTCACAAGTCCATCAGCCACCACCTTAAAAACACTCAAAAGACAATTCTTTCACCATCCTTTGTGGAAACAAGTTCCAAAAATTCATGGTACTCAGAAAAAAAATCTTGCATCACCTCAATCTAAAATAGGCATAACTTTTTTGCTAATGACTTTGTTCTTGATTCACCCACAAAATTATATTTCCGCTCCGTAACAACATAGAAACTTCCTGAGGGATCTTGATAATGATTCAGAGAGTTATACAGCATGGAAAGAAAACCTACAGAAGGGCGGGCGACATAGTGGTAGAGTTGCTGCCTCACAGAGCCAAAGACCAGGGTTCAATCCTGACTACGGGTGCTGTCTGCACGGAGTTTTACGTTCTCCCCGTGACTTGCGTGGGTCTTCTCCTGGATCTCCAGTTTACTCCCACGACACCCCCCCCCCCCCCCCCCCAAGCTGGGCCCATACCACCCCCCACTCCTGCTGGGCCCACGCCTTTCGAGTTAAAAGATAGCCTAATCGATAAAGAGCTGAGAAGAGGAGCTTCTCAGAGCTGCCAAGGAAGTTGAGGAGCACGTTCTCAGCTAGTGACTCTTCTTCAGTTTGGAAGGGCATGCAAGAAATTACCAGCTATAAGAGGAAAGCCCCCTGCTCTTTGGACAACCGTCAGTTGATCAACGACCTGAATGAGTTTTACTGCAGGTTTGAAAATCAGAAACGTAACCCTGGTACACCCTCCCCCACAAACACAGCCAGACCCCAGTCTGCAAAGAATGGACCCTACACCCTCTCCTTCCCATGCACCGCTTCACACCTACTTAAGACAAGACTCCAGTATGAAAAGAGTGGACCCATTCCCACCCCAACCAACACTTCACACCTACTCACAGCCTGCAAAGACTGGGCCCTTCTACACCCACACCACTCAAATCACCACTTCACACCCAATTACTCATTTCTAACCTGTCCCTGCAAACATGCACTGTCCCTGCCTGCTTCAAAGTCTCCACTATTGTCCCTGCACCCAAAAAGGCAAGGATTACTTGTCTTAATTACTGACCTCTGTAGTCATGAAGACCCTTGAAAGGCTTGTGCTGGCCAATCTGAAAAATATCACAAACCCCCTGCTGGACCCTCTGCAGTTTGCATACTGGGCCAATAGATCTGTGGATGATGCAGTCAATCTGGGCCTGCACTTCATCCTCCAGCACCTAGACCGCCAGGGGACCTATGCAAGGATTTTGTTTGTTGATTTTAACTCTGCATTCAACACCATTGTGCCAGAGCTACTACGCTCCAAACTTTCCGAGTTGACTGTGCCTGAACCCCTCTGTCGGTGGATCACCAGCTTCCTGACAGGCAGGAAGCAGCATGTGAAAGCATATCTCGGACTCACAAACGCTCAGCATAGGAGCACCGCAAGGCTGCGTACTCAACCCTCTCCTCTATTCTAGCTACACCAATGACTGCACCTGCACACACACCTCTGTCAGGCTTCTCAAGTTTGCGGATGACACAACCCTGATTGGACTGATCCAGGATGGGGATCTCTGTACTCTTTCCAGTTTGATATCTTTCCTCTAACACGGTGCCCAGAACTAAACAGAATATTCTAAATGTGGTCTCACCAACGTCTTATACAACTGCAACATGACCTCCCAACCTCTATACTCAATTTTCTGACTGATGAAGAACAAAGTTCCAAAATAGTTTTTGACCACCTGATGCACCTGCGACTCGACCTTCAAGGAACCATGCAACCACCAACCATCCCTCTGCCCACCTGGCTAATTGATCCAGATCCTGCTGCAATCTTTCACAACCATCTTCACTATCTCCAAAACCACTCACTTCTGTATCATCAGCAAACTTGCCGATCTTGCCCTGTTCTGTGACGTTTCACAGAGTGCTGGAGTAACTCAGCGGGTCAGGCTGAGTTTAGAAGTTGGGAGGTTATGTTGCAGTTGCATAAGAAGTTGGTGAGGCTGCATTCAGAGTATTGTGTTCAGTTCTGTTATGTTATGTTCATGTTATAGGAAAGATGTCATCAAACTGGAAAGGGTACAGTGAAGATTTACGAGGATGTTGCCAGGACTAGAGGGCCAGAGCTATAGGGGGAGGTTGTGTAGGCTGGGACTATTTCATGGAGCACAGGAGGATAGAAACATAGAAAATATGTGCAGGAGTAGGCCATTCGGCCCTTCGAGCCTGCACCGCCATTCAATATGATCATGGCTGATCATCCAACTCAGTATCCCGTGCCTGCCTTCTCTCCATACCCCCTGACCCCTTTAGCCACAAAGGCCACATCTAACTCCCTCTTAAATATAGCCAAAGAAACTGGCCTCAACTACCTTCTGTGGCAGAAAATTCCAAAGATTCACCACTCTCTGCGTGAAAAATGTTTTTCACATCTCTGTCCTAAAAGATTTCCCCCTTATCCTTAAACTGTGACCCCTGGACTTCCCAACATCGGGAACAATCTTCCTGCATCTAGCCTGTGCAACCCCTTAAGAATTTTGTACGTTTCTACAAGATCCCCCCCTCAATCTTCTAAATTCTAGCGAGTACAAGCCGAGTCTATCCAGTCTCCAGAATGAGGATGAGGGATGATCTAATAGAGGTATATAAAATCATGATTTGAATATATATGGTTGAGTCTTTTGCCCAGAGTAGGTGAATCGAGGAGCAGAGGACATAGGTTTAAGGTGAAAAGATTTAATAGGAATCTGAGGGGTATATTTTTCACACAAAGGGTGGTGGGTGTATGGAACAAGCTGCCAGAGGAGGTAGTTGAGGCAGGGACTATCGCAACATTTAAGAAACAGTTAGACAGGTACAGTGGCTTGCAAAAGTATTCATTCCCCTTGAACTTTTCCACATTTTGTCACGTTACAACCACAAACGTAAATGTATTTTATTGGGATTTTATGTGATAGACCAACACAAAGTGGTGCATAATTGTGATGTGGAAGGAAAATGATACATGGTTTCCAAATTTTATTACAAATAAAAAACTGAAAAGTGTGGCATGCAAAAGTATTCAGCCCCCCAGAGTCAATACTTTGTAGAACTACCTTTCGCTGCAATTACAGCTGCAGCATGTCTCTACCAGCCTTGCACATCTAGAGACTGAAATTTTTGCCCCATTCTTCTTTGCAAAATAGCTCAAGCTCAGTCAGATTGGATGGAGAGCGTCTGTGAACAGCAATTTTCAAGTCTTGCCAGAGATTCTCAATTGGATTTAGGTCTGGACTTTGACTGGGCCATTCTAACACATGAATATGCTTTGATCTAAACCATTCCATTGTAGCTCTGGCTGTATGTTTAAGGTCGTTGTCCTGCTGGAAGGTGAACCTCCGCCCCAGTCTCAAGTCTTTTGCAGACTCTAACAGGTTTTCTTCCTAGATTGCCCAGTATTTGTCTCCATCCATCTTCCCAAGAACTCTGACCAGCTTCCCTGTCCCTGCTGAAGAAAAGCATCCCCACAGCCTGATGCTGCCACCACCATGTTTCACAGTGGGGATGGTGTGTTCAGGGTGATGTGCAGTGTTAGTTTTCCGCCACACATAGCGTTTTGCATTTAGGCCAAAAACTTCAATTTTGGTCTCATCAGACCAGAGCACATTCCTCCACATGTTTGCTGTGTCCCCCACATGGCTTGTGACAAACTGCAAACGGGACTTCTTATGGCTTTGTTTCAACAATGGCTTTCTTCTTGCCACTCTTCCATAAAGGCCCGATTTGTGGAGTGCACGACTAATAGTTGTCCTGTGGACAGATTCTCCCACCTGAGCAGTCGATCTCTGCAGCTCCTCCAGAGTTACCATGGGCCTCTTGGCTGCTTCTCTGATCAATGCTCTCCTTGCCCATCCTGTCAGTTTAAGTGGACGGCCATGTCTTGGTAGGTTTGCAGTTGTGCCATACTCTTTCCATTTTCGGATCATGGATTGAACAGTGCTCCGTGAGATGTTCAAAGCTTGGGATATTTTTTTATAACCTAACCCTGCTTTAAACGTCTCCACAACTTTATCCCTGACCTGTCTGGTGTGTTCCTTGGGCTTCATGATGCTGTTTGTTCACTAATGTTCTCTTGCAAACCTCTGAGGCCTTCACAGAACAGCTGTATTTTTACTGAGATTAGATTACACACAAGTGGACTCTATTTACTAATTAGGTGACTTCTGAAGGCAATTGGTTGCACTGAATTTTATTTAGGGGTATCAGAGTAAAGAGGGCTGAATACTTTTGCACGCCACACTTTTCAGTTTTTTATTTGTAAAAAAATTTGAAAACCATGTATCATTTTCCTTCCACTTCACAATTATGCGCCACTTTGTGTTGGTCTATCACATAAAATCCCAATAAAATACATTTACGTTTGTGGTTGTAACGTGACAAAATGTGGAAAAGTTCAAGGGGGATGAATACTTTTGCAAGCCACTGTACATGGATAGGGCAGGTTTGGAGGGATATGGATTAAATGTGGGCAGGTGGGACGTGTAGATGGGACATGCTGGGCTGAAGGGCCTGTTTCCACACTGTATCACTCTATGACCCTATCTATCTTTCCCTCTCAAACCCATTCTCCTGCCTTCTCCCCATTACCTCTGACACCCGTATCAATTAAGAATCTATCAATCTCCTCCTGAAAAATGTCCAATGACTTGGCCTCCACTGCTGTCTGTGGCAATGAATTCCACAGTTCACCACCCTCTGACTCAAGAAATTCCTGCTCATCTCCTTCCTAAAGGAATGTATTTTAATTCTGAGGCTGTGGACACTGTTCCTAGACTCTCCCACTAGTGGAAACATCCTCTCCACATCCACTCCATCCAGGCCAGGCTGGGACCGGCTGCAACAGCTTCACACCGTGTCCCAAAGCTTGTGCCTGTCCTGCATCACCCAAGGCAGCAGAGACGTTATAGGAGAGGGCAAGCACCGTAACAAAGTAGCTCACGATGGTTTGGGTAACATTGAGGAATGTCTATGCATGTCACATCAAGAATATTACTGAAGAACGGTCTTGACCTGAAATTTAATCTATACCCTTTCTCCAGAGATGCTGTCTGACCCGCTGAGTTACTCCAGCACTCTGGGAAACGTCACCTATCCATATTCTCCGCAGATGCTGACTGACTCACTGAGTTACTCCAGCACTTTGTGTCTATTTTCCCATCACCCATCTGCCCAAGCCCACCCTCCCCCCTCCTTTCCTATGTTCCTTTCCACCCATAAACCTCTCTCTGCCTTTACATTTCACTCCTCTTTCAAACCTGCTCTACTTTTCTACATGCATTTTTCTTCTTAACTGTTTAGTCATAGAATGATTCAGTGTGGAAACAGGCCCTTCAGCCCAACTTGCCCACACCGACCAACATGTCCCATCTAAACTAGTCCCACTCACGCATTTAGCCCTTATCCATCTAAATCTGTCCTATCCATGTATGTGTCCAAGTGTCTCTTAAACATTAGGATAGTCCCAGCCTTAACTACCTCCCCTGGCAGCTCGTTCCATACACCCAGCACCCTTTGTGTGAAAAAGCTACCTCTCAGATTCCTGTTAATTATCGGTCATAATATCTGAAATATTGGTCATAATTTAGGTGCAAAAATGCTCCAAAATAAGGCTCAGAATGCATCAGAGAGCATCCAAAAGCCCTGAGCTTCCAGGGCCCTTAAGCGGGCTCTGGACCCCGGCATCGAGGGACTTCACACCTCGCGCTCGTGATGCTCACATTATTTCACATAAATAAATTTGTAATCCTGTCATGCCACCCCCCCCCCCCTTTTGAAAAGCTTCGTATGCTGGTCGGCATGGTGGGCTGAAGGGCCTGTTTCTATGCTGTATCTCTAAACTAGACTAAACCAACCCCACATTGACTGTCACCCATTTGTACTAATCACATTTCTTTAAGGTTCAATATAACTTACAGACAAGGTCTAGATCTATTTGAGTGATCTGGTGAGGCAGCTGGTAGAGATGCTGCCTCACCAGCAGCAACCTTCAATGCCACACATTCTCCACCTGAAACGTCACCTATCCACGTTCTCCAGAGACGCTGCCTGTCCCGCTCAGTTACTCCAGCACTTTGTGTCCTTTTGTGTATTAACCAGAATCTGCAGTTCTTTGGTCCCCACTCCCCTGACTCCCAGTCTGAAGAAAGGTCTCGACCCGAAACTGCCCGTCTCTCCGAGTTACCCCAGCATGTTGTTTGTGTATCTACATTATGTCTACGCCCGGGGTTCTGTCCAGGAGAGGCTGCTCCTTACCGCTTGAGAGCCAGCTCCAGGTTGTCGGTCTCCATGGTTTGGATCCTGCCGTCTTTAATCAGCCCGCGGATCAGTTCCTCGTATTGATGGCACAACGCATGGTCTGGCCCGGCTCGGATCTGCTCGTAGAACTGCAGCAACTTCTCCCGGCTGCGGGGCAGAGAAACACAGGACAAGGCGTTAGCACTTTCATCCCCGACACTCGCGGTGCTGCCCGGCCCGGCCCGGCCCGGCCGCTCAACTTGCAACAGGAACGTGGGCGAAGGCAAACCCACTCCGGTCAACAATGCGCGGTTGGGACCGCGGGACAGACGGCGAGTGTATGTGTGTGTGAGAGAGACAGAGAGAGGGGGGAGAGTTTGGGGGGGGGGGGGGGGGGGGGGGGGGGCAGAGAGCGAGAGAGATGGTGTGAGAGAGACAGAGATGGTGAGTGAGAGAGAATGGGAGAGACAGAGTGTGTGTGACAGAGTGAGTGTGGGACAGAGAGAGAGGGAGGGGGGCAGAGTGAGGGGAGAGAGTGAAGGAGAGTGGGGGAGAGAGAGCGAGAGAGATGGTGAGAGAGTGTGTGTGTGTGACAGAGTGAGTGAGGGACAGAGAGAGCAGAGTGAGAGAGAGTGAAGGAGAGTGGGGTGTGAGAGAGTGTGTGAGAGAGTGTGTGTGTGACAGAGTGAGTGAGGGACAGAGAGAGAGGGAGGGGGGCAGAGTGGGGGGAGAGAGTGAGGGAGGGAGAGTGGGAGAGTGGGGGAGAGATGGTGTGAGAGGGACAGAGAGTGTGCGTGTGTGGGAGGCAGGGTTGAGCAGCTCCCGGCCCAGGGTGGCTCCAGTCCCCGCTCCGTGTGAGGCCGCTGCCCGGGCACTTGCTTCACCACTGGCGGTGTCGGGGCGGGCGGAGGCGGGCAGTGGGCCCGGGGCGAGAGGTAGGGTTTATTTACTCCGAGTGTACACAAGACACCTGAAACATTGCATCAGGATTTCTAATTTACTAAAAAATGCCAGGAAGATCAGAGTTAAATACCGTAAACCAGACAGACACAGAGTGCTGGAGTAACCCAGCGGGTCCGGCAGCATCTGTGGAGAACAGGGTTAGGTGATGTTTCGGGTCCACACCTTTCTTCAGACTTCAGTCACGATAGACATTATTATATCAGACATTACTCCAATCAGTCTGAAGAAGGGTCTCGACCCGAAACGTCGCCTATTCCTTCTCTCCAGAGATGCTGCCTGTCCCGCTGAGTTACTCCAGCACTTTGTGTCTATCTTCGGTGTAAACCGGCATCTGCACTTCCTTGTTTCCACACAGTTATTAAAGATGTTTCTTACATGTAAATGGCGAAAGTTATCCCGTCAAAGTCGCTTCTCACCGCTGTATTCCACCGGCAACACAAACCGTGCGTCCACAGTCGATCTTAAACAAAGCAGCCAGCTCCACGCCGACAATAAATCACAGGAGCGATAATAAACAAGCCCCAGTGTGAGCGGGTGTGTCCCATTGAACACTTGGCCGGCTACGGAACGAGTTATTCAGCTCCTCCACAGCCTTATTCTGTCAAATCAGGGCTGACCCGTCCGTCTGTGTCTTCCGTGACTCCGGGAATCGCTGGAGCTCGGGGCAGCCAACGCCAGGGCTGTGTGTGTGTGTGGGTGGGGGACCACACTCTGTCTGTCTGGGGCACCTCCTCTGCCGCCGCCGCCGCCGCCGCCGCTGCCGCTGCTGCACATTGGGGGCACAGTCCGGTGGGGACACTCCTCACTCACACTGTCCTGGCACCTGTTCATCATCGCTCCTGGGATTTATTGTCAGCGTCGACTTCGCTGCTGTGTTTAACATCCATTGAACCGGTGTCATAAGACGGTGATAAACAACCAAGACAACTTTGACGAAGGCAGACAAAAATGCTGGAGAAACTCAGCGGGTGAAGCAACAATCGCTGCATTGATGCTGCCTCACCCGCTGAGTTTCTCCAGCATTTTTGTCTACCTTCGATTTTTCCAGCATCTGCAGTTCCATCTTAAATAACTTTGACGAGATGACTTCCACCATTCACATGTGAGCAGCATCTTTGACCGTGTAGAGACAAGGAACTGCAGATGCTGCTTTACACCGAAGACGGACACAAGTAGTTGGAGTAACTCGTTAAAGAAGGAACTGCAGATGCTGGAGAATCGAGGGTACACAAAAAGCTGGAGAAACTCAGCGGGTGCAGCAGCATCTGCAACCGCAAGAAATGCAACACTTGTCCCTTCACCTCCCCCCTCCACTCCTTTCAGGGACCCAAGCAGTCCTTCCAGGTCCGACAGAGGTTCACCTGCACCTCCTCCAACCTCATCTACTGCATCCACTGCTCCAAATGCCAGATGATCTATATCGGTGAGACCAAGCGGAGGCTTGGCGATCGCTTCGCCGAACACCTCCGCTCGGTCCGCAATAACCAACCCGACCTCCCGGTGGCTCAGCACTTCAACTCCCCCTCCCATTCCGTATCCGACCTCTCGGTCCTGGGCCTCCTCCACGGCCAGAGTGAGCAACACCGCAAGCTGGAGGAACAGCACCTCATATTCCGCTTGGGGAGTCTGCATCCTTTGGCTTGAACATTGAATTTTCTCAATTCTGTTAACCCTTGCTGTCTCCTCCCCTTCCCACCTCTCCCTCAGCCCTCGGGCCCTGGCATTCCCTCTATCTCTATCTCCCTCCCCCACCCCAGTCGCACTAGCTTCTCATTTTCACACCACAAACAGCTTACAATGGCTTGTTCCCTTTATCATCGATACTTTTTTGCATATCTTTCATTCGTTGTTCCTTATCTCTCCACATCACCGTCTATATCTCTCGTTTCCCTGATCCCTGACCAGTCTGAAGAAGGGTCTCGACCCGAAACGTCGCCTATCTCCTTCGCTACTAGATGCTGCTGCACCCGCTGAGTTTCTCCAGCTTTTTGTGTACCCTAGTTGGAGTAACTCAGCGGGACAGGCAGCATCTGGAGAGGAGGAATGGGCATTATTAAGAACTTGTTAAATACCGTGTAAACCAGATAGACACAAAATACTGGAGTAATGTCTGATATAATCACCGCAGGGGGGGGGGGGGACATGAGTGGTAAGGGTACTTGATGTAAAATTAGTTTGTGAACACTACAGAACATGACACTAATTAATGTATAAAGGCTGAGAATGTGCGAGGAGTTTTTACACAGTTCGCGTTCTGTTTCTATATTTTTTTCTCTGAATATTTTATTTGGGTGGGGGGAGCAATCTTGCTCAGTACCTTTGCATTACATTAGGTAGCAACAATCTCTCAATTTGAACTAATTGATTGACCCAGCGTCAACTGTTTATGTTGAGGTTCTGCACCCACCACTTTATAGGGCAACAAATGTGTTCCTAAGAGGAATGGGTCTCACAGAGTAACAGAGTGGAAACAGGCCTTCAGCCCAAGCTGCCCACACCAACCAATATGCTCCATCTACGCCAGTCCCACCTGCCTGCATTTAGCCCATATCCATCTGAACGTCCTAACAATGTACCTGCCTCTGACAGCTCGTTCCACACACCAAATGTAGACACAAAATGCTGGTGTAACTCAGCGGTTCAGGCAACATCTCTAGAGAAAGTGGATAGGTGATGTTTTGTGTAAAACAGGTATCCATCAGTTTCCTATTAAATCTCTCCCCCCACCCTCACCTTGAACCTATGTCCTCTGCTTCTCGATTCACCTACTCAGGGCAAGAGACTCTGTGCACCTACTCTCACTATTCCTCTCATGACTGTTCATCTTCAATATAAAAGTACATAAAAGTGCTGGAGTACTCAATCAGGTATCTGTTTTGTGTTGGGTACACAAAAAGCTGGAGAAACTCAGCAGATGCAGCAGCATCCAAAGAGAGAAGGAGATAGGCAACGTTTCGGGCCGAAACCCTGTTTCGTGTTGTCTCAGTGTTGTTTTTTTCCTTCAGGTCCTTTCAAACAAGTATGGACAAGATATTATTTCTGTCATTATGTTTTGTTCTTTAGGTGTGGCGTTTGGACAACTCATCGCAAAGTTTACAATTAATTGCAAATATTTCCAGCTTGTTGCCTCAGTGCACAAGTTGTGGGATTATGAAATATATTTTCCAGTCATGAGATTTTTGAAAGGCAAGAGCTGACAGATATAACCACTGCAATAGTGGGATTATTAAAAGTTGCAATATATGTTACACAACATACTACCCATGAGGGTTGTAATGGGAATCAGGCAATGACAATTATTTAAAGGTATTCACTTGATTGTTTATCCCAGTCAATGAAGATTAAATGCTTATAATGGTGTGTCAATCTCTTCTGGAACAATTAAAGAATAAATAGAACGCTTTATCCTTCACCTATATGCTGTGGACTACTTGATTGTAATCGTGTAGTAAGTTTATAAATAAGTAAGTTTATTGGCCAAGTATTCACATACAAGGAATTTGCCTTGGTGCTCCGCCCACAAGTAACAACATGACATACAGTGACAGTTACGAATGACTCAGGAATAAACTGCAGATGCTGGTTTAAACCAAAGATAGACACAAAAAGCTGGAGTAACTCAGCGGGTCAGGTGACATCTCTGGAGAAAAGGATAGGTGATGTTTCAGGACAAGACCCTTCTTCAAACCCTTCTGAACGTTTTTTCTTTTATCAGACTTTTATCCAGATTCAAATGTTTTTCACTGTAATGAAAAGGAACTGCAGATGATGGTTTGCACCAAAGATAGACACAAAGTGCTAGAGTGACTCAGCGGGGTCAGGCAACATTTCTGGAGAAAGTAGATAGGAAGCATCACCTATCTATTTTCTCCATATGTGCTGCCTGACCTGCTAAGATACTTCAGCATTTTGTACCTATTTAATTTTTTTTCTTGTTTAGTTTAGCTTATTGTCACATGTACCAAGGTACAGTGAAAAACTTTTTGTGTTTTGCTATCTGTACATGATTACAATCGAGCCGTAAAGTGTACGGATACAGGATAAAGGGAATAACGTTTACTGCAAGTCCAGGAAAGTCAATTTAAAGATAGTCTGAGGGTCTCCAATGAGGTAGCTCAGGACCGCTCTCTTGTTGGCGAGAGGACGGCTCAGTTGGTGAGAGGACGGCTCAGTTGGTGAGAGAGTGCAGGTAGATGGGACTAGGGGAAAATAAATGTTCGGCACGGACTGGAAGGGCCGAGAGGGCCTGTAATTGTTATATATATCTCTATATCTATATCTATATCTATCTATATCTATATATCTATATATATATATATATATATATATATATATATATATATATCTCTATCTCTATATATATATATATATATATATGTTATATATATATAATTTAGTTTAGTTTAGTGATACAGCTTGGAAGCAGGCCCTTTCGCCCACCCAGTCCGCACCGACCAGCGATCCCCGCACATTAACACTGTTCAACACACACTAGGGACAATTTTACCTTTACACCAAGCCAATTAATTTGTACATCTTTGGAGTGTGGGAGGAAACCGAAGATCTCGGAGGTGACGGGGAGAACGTACAAACTCGATACAGACAGCGCCTGTAGTCAGGATCCAGCCGGGTCTTTGGCGCTGTGAGGCAGCAACTCTACCGCTGCACCACTGTCCCACCTAATGATGCAGTCATTTCCTTTCAAAGTTGAAAAGCTCGCAAGTTAACAACGTTTTTCCATAGCTGTGATGTTAGAGAGTAGGGCCAACTCTGTCTGAATGGCTCATTCAAGCAACAAAGTGTAGGTTAAAAAGACTTCAGATGTTGGGAATCTGAAATGTAAACAGAAAATGCTGGAAACATTTGAATGCACAGAGTCTTTTATCCAGAGTCGGGGAATCAAGAACCAGAAGACATAAGCTTAAGGTGAGGGGAAAAAAGATTTACTGGGAACTTGAGGGACAGGCCATTTTCACACACAGGGTGGTGGGTGTATGGAACAAGCTGCCAGAGGAGGTAGTTGAGGCAGGTTCTACAACAACAGAACATAGGACAGTACAGCACAGGCACAGGTTCTTTGGGCCACAATTCTAAATAAAACATTATTAAGGCAGCCAACATCAGCAGGGACCCACACCACCCTGGCCACATTCTCATTTCACTCCTGCCCATTGGGAAGAAGGTATAGGAGCCTGAAAACTATGACCACTTGGTCAAAGAATAGCTTCTTCCAAATAACCATCAGGCTCTTGAACACTACACATTAACATCAGCCATGAACTATGGACTGTCATTGGTTGTGCTAAAGGGCCTGTCCCACTTAGGTGATTTTTTTGGTGATTTGCCGGCACCCGTCATAGTCGCAGCAATTTGCCGAAAATTTTCAACGTTGAAAATCCAACGGCGACCAGAAAAAGGTCCGACTCTTTGGGCGACTACTCACCACCACACAGGCGTCACTGGTGACATGGGTGTGTTCTCAAGAGATATTTAAGTTATTGCGATAATTAATCTAAGCAGGAATCTCTGAAGGATTGTCATTGTCAGGAACAATGCTGCCCTCTGTCATTCACTGGCTAATTATACAACACTGCAAAAGCATATTTCCAAAAGAGATTTATTATCTTAGTTTCAATTGGACTTTATCTTGTACTAAATAATATACCCAGAGCATTTGGAGGAAACCTACGCAGTCAGAGGAAGAACGTGCAAACTCCACCCAAACAGCATCCGAGGTCAGTATTGAACCTGGCAGCAGTACTACCTGCTGTTCCACCATTATAGATAAAGGGTGGTAGGTGTATGGAACAAGCTGCCAGTGGAGATAGTTGAGGCTGGTACTATCCCAACATTTAAGAAACAGTTAGACTGGTACATGGATAGGACAAGGTTTGAGGGATATGGACCAAGCGCAGGCAGGTGGGACTAGTGTAGCTGAGACATGTTGGCCGGCATGGGCAAGTTGGGCCAAAGGGCCTGTTTCCACACTGTGTCATCCTATGACTCTATAAATGAACAGTCCTCCTCTCTTCCAGCTTTCGTCTCCCCCAGAAGAATCAACCTGAAGAAGGGTCTCGACATGAAACATCACTAATCTATGTTGTCTAGAGATGCTGCCTGAACTGCTTCAACACTTTGTGTCCTTCTGTGTCTTAAAATAGAATTGGTTTACTTTTGTACTTGGGGAATAGATATGTTCTAATCTGATGTGACTAATACCTGATTCTCCACAGCTCGTAAACTTCTAACCAGAAGCCCGACAGTATGGAAACCAGTATCGAGAGATAGTCAATAAATTCTCAGAAATGAGCAAACTATAGGTTGCCGATCCATATCCTTGGTCTTACTCGTAATGGGCAATTCGTTTGAACTATGAGGTGTAATATTGCAGATGTACAGTCAAAATTAATTTGACATGACAAATGTTAACTAGGATACCTGAACTGTTTTACTTCAGTTTTAGATTAAGTATTGTGCGAAGAGAAAGGGATAATTAACCTTGTGGTAGCCCCAGGGCCTTTAAGAAACAGTGCTAATTACAGGATTTTACATAAAGGAATTTAAATGATTTAGTTTAATGTGGGCCCCGTAGCAGAAGCATTCTGCGTCGCGGGGCTGGAAACTGGAAGTATCCGGAGATAATTCTGCTACCACCATCATCTATTGCAACAAGCGATGGCTCCCACTGATTGTCGCCGGAAGCTCGCGTCCTTTTCAGGACGGACGATGCCAGCGAGGTCAACATTTGAAACATGGAAGATGGACACGAAAGAAGAAGATTTAATGTGAAATCATGGTTTTCGCTGAGAACAAAGAGGGGCTGCTGAGAATGCAGTGCGACCCGACGGGGAGGCGAGAATGAAGAGGGACCCGGTGAGGGGTCACCCAGCCCAGTGGGGCCCATTTCATTGTAAAGCTTTTCACTGTCCCTCGGCACGTGTTACAATAAACTAAACTAGAGGGAGCCAGTGAGGGGGCGTCGAGAATGTAGAGCGACCCTGTGTGGGATCACCTGCAGCCACGTGTAACAACATCCCTGGTTCATCATTATGGGAAGATAAGACTGTACTAAGAATTATTTTTACTTTTGTGGGCACCTGAAACATGGCGACTGCTTTTGTTCTGCCGAGGTGAAGTCTGCTGTGTGATGTTTACCGGATTGTATGGAAACATAAAGAGTTGTACGTAAAGTATCATCGATTCATCATTGAATCTTTGAATTAAAATCTAAAGGCTGGCAAAGTGGCTCGGTGTTTAATTTAGTTTAGTTGTAGTTTGATCACTGGTCAGCATGGACTCGGTGGGCCGAAGGGTCTGTTTCCACGCTGTATCTCTAAACTAAACTAAAACTAAAATGGAATTGATTGTGGACGAGTGTAAATCAGTGCTTGATATTCCCAGTGACTAGTGGGATCCCAGCGGTATCCAATCAACGTAGATAATTTAGGAGAGTCTAGGACCAGAGGGTACAACCTCAGAATAAAAGGATTTCACTTTAAGAAGGAGATGAGCAGGAATTTCTTTAGTCAGAGGGTGGTGAATCTGTGGAATTCATTGCCACAGACGGCTGTGGAGGCCAAGTCAGTGGGTGTTTTTAAAACTGAGATTGACACCCTTGCTCATTAAAAATCTGTCAAAGGTTATGGGGAGAAGGCAGGAGAATGGGGTTGAGAGGGAAAGAAATATCAGCTGCGATTGAATGGCGAAGTAGATTCGATAGGCTGAATGGCCTAGATTCTGCACCTATAAGGCCTTAAGAAATAGGAGTAGAATTAGGCCATTTGGTCCATCAAGTCTACTCTGCCATTCAATCATGGCTGATCTATCGCTCCCTCCTAACCCCATTCTCCTGCCTTCTCCCCACAACTCCTGACACCCGTACTATTGAAGAAATGACTATGACATGAAGAGAGGCAAAGTGGTGGTGATGTGCGTCAGTGTGCGATTGGCGGAGGGTGCAGTGAGGCTCCGGGCAAGATAGAGAGGCTAAATTAATAGGTCGTGTGATGTGGAAATGTGTGAGATCACCCAGTGTGGTAGACTTAGTGCGAAAGGCAACTACCTCTAAATGCTGAGACACTGGGAAGTATTGACGTTCAGAGGGATGTGGCTATCTCTGTGTGTGAATCACTGAAACGTCACTGCAAGGAATTACAAAGGCAAGTGGGAAATAGACCATGTTTTACAAGAGGGTTTGGCTACAAGAGTAATTATGCGTAACCAAGATTATATAAACTTAAAGTAGATTTGTCTCAGATTGGTGTAGGCAGACGGCTCATGTCTGGTACAGATCCAATGGGCTGAAGGGCCCGTTTCATTTTTTTTAGTTTGTAGAGATGCAGCGTGGCAACATGCCCTTCAGCCCACCGTCTCCATGCCAACCAGCGATCACCTGTGCACTAGTAGACAAAATTGCTGGAGGAGCTCAGCGGGTGAGACAGCATCTATGGAGATCTATACCGAATGGTCTCGACCCGAAACGTCGCCTATTCCTTCTCTCCATAGATGCCGCCACACCCGCTGAGTTCCTCCAGCAATTTTGTCTCCCTTCGATTTTTCCAGCATCTGCAGTTCTTTCTTAAACACCTGTACACCAGTTCTTATCTGACTCACTAGGGATGATTTACAAAAGCCAATTAATCTCAAAAACCTGCACGTCCTTTGAATTTGGGAGGAAACCGGGGCATCCGGAGAAACCTGGTGAAATGTGCAAACTCCGTACATTCAGCACCCGTAGTGAGGATCGAACCCGGGTCTCTGGCGCGGGAAGGCAGCAACCCTACCGCTGTGCCATTGTGCCCCCCGCACTGTGCTTACAACGCTGTGTCTCAATGATTATGACCAGCTTCATTGTAACCGTGTACACCAGGGGATCTCAACCTTTTTCGTCCCGTTTACCTCTGGCAACTTTAATACTTTAATAGCACATAACTATGTTATTTCACTTATTTATGAACAACTAATGATGAACAGATACAAGAACCAAACACAGTCAGTCAATGAGAAAAGATATGTACAAATCCAGAATCAACAAACTTACCCCTTGGGTAGGCAAAGTTTACTCCCTGGGGATAAATTTATTCCAGGTTGGGAACCCTTGATGTCTAGTCTTTTCACTGACTGGTTAGCATGCAATGAAAAGCTTTTCACTGTACCTCGGTCAATAAACTAAAGTATGACAGGAGTATGTCAGGATTATTGATCAGAAGTCAACAATGAACACCCTCCCTCCCCCACCCTCATTGTCCTAGTAGTTTCACTACCGTCCTGCTGGGTTTCACTGTTTGTATCCACTCATTATCACCTTTTCCACAGCCAACAATGGACCATTGTGGGCTCCACCTTTCAGTGATTGTCATTGTTGGCTTAAGTTTGTTCTTTTCATATCTTTTTCCTTTGTACCTTTTCATACCTCAAGTTTCCCTCTCCCCTGACTCTCAGTGTGAAGAAGGGTCTCGACCCGAAACGTCACCCATTCCTTCTCTCCAAAGATGCTGCCTGTCCCGCTGAGTTACACCAGCTTTTTGTGTTTACCCTATAATAAACCCTTTCCATAGACTGACTGAATCAGGAAACCAGGTCCAATGCCCAACGCATGATCAACCTCCTAATCCTTGCACTCCATCAGGTTATAGACAATAGGTGCATGAGTAGGCCATTTGGCCCCTCGAGCAGCACCGTCCTTCAATGTGATCATGGCTGATCATCCACAATCAGTATCCCGTTCCTGCCTTCTCTCCATATCCCTTTACTCCGCTATCTTTAAGAGCCCTATCTAGCTCTCTCTAGAAAGCATCCAGAGACCCGGCCTCCACCGCCCTCTGAGGCAGAGAATTCCACAGACTCACAACTCTCTGTGTGAAAAAGTATTTCCACATCTCCATTCTAAATGGCTTACCCCTTATTCTTAAACTGTGGCCCCTGTTTCCTGCCTCTAGCGTGTCCAAACCTTTAATAATCTTATATGTTTCAATGAGATCCCCTCTCATCCTTCTACAATCGGAAATGTGCCAGCGCACCTAATGTCAGAGTTAATGCCTGCTCTTGGCTCTCTGTTCATGATCCCTCGCGAAGGTTGAAGTCATAAAGGTAGCTTTTGTAATCAGCTTCATAAATCTTGTGGTAAATCGCCTTCAGGGTGTACGCAACACTCCAGTACACTTTTGCCAAGTACTTGCATAACTACTGAAACTTCCATTCCGAATAAATAGCAGTTTTTCAAGTGTCAAGACTCCAGAGATTCAAGTGGAGCACCCTATTCTCTTGGGTGACCTCATTCTATTGAACCAGAGGTTGAGGAATTATTTCTTCTAAGCTACCAAAAGGAGAACATTTCTTTCTTCCACAAGGGGGTGGCGAGTGTATGGAGCGAGCTGCCAGATAAGGTAGTTGAGGCAGGTACTATCGCAACTTTTAAGGAACATTTTCACAGGTACATGGATAGGATGGGTTTAGAGGGAGACGAGCTGAACGCAGGCAGGTGGGACTAGTGTAATTGGGGCAGTCTGAAGAAGGGTTTCGATCCAAAACCCATTCCTTCTCTCCAGGGATGCTGCCTCACCCATGGAGTTATTCCAGCATTTTGTGTCTATCTTCGGTGTAAACCAGCATCTGCAGTTCCTTCTTACACATATATTGATCAGCATGGGCAGGTTGGGCCAAAGGGCCTGTTTTTATGCTCTATGATTCTATCTATGACTCTGAAGCTTATTTCTCGGTCACTGATGAAGGAGCACTCAGCTGAATAAACATCCTGTTTCTCATCTCACTCCTCTCCAGAACATGATATTCATACAGACGGCACCATTAACCCCACTCGTCTGTAAAAGTGAAACGTGCTGGTTCTGGCCCTGGGCAGAGATTAGTTAGAACTGCAAGATGCCAATCAATAATTAACACTGGTACAGTCAGGGTGATCTTGTACACTAGTTTTGACTCTTGAGAGGAAGAAATAACTCAATGGGGTGGCGGGTTTTAGAGCTGCTGCCTCACAGCACCAGAGACACGGGTTCAATCCTGACCACGGCATCTGTCTGTGTGGAGTTTGCACGTTCTCCCTGTGACCGTGTGGGTTCTCCAGGTACCTCCCACATCCCAAGACGTGCGGGTTTGTAGGTTAATTAACCACTGTGAAATGCTGCTAGTGTGTAGGCAGTGGATGAGACAACACAGTACTAATGTGAACGGTCGGCGAGGACTTGGTGAACTGAAGAGCCTGTATTCCATGCTGTATCACTACACTTACACTAATCTAAACTAAACTAGACTCAAACTAGACTAAACTAATCAACCAGTATCCTTTTCGCCCCAGTCAGGCAGCATCTCTGGAGAACATGGTTGACGTTTCAGGTTGAGACCCATCTACAGACTGACTCAGGGACTGAACCAGGGGCCACAGTTTAAGAATAAAGAGTAAGACATTTAGAACGGAGACGTGGAAACACTTTTTCTTACAGAGAGTGGAGAGTCTGCCTCAGAGGGCAGTGGAGGCAGGTTCTCTGGATGCTTCCAAGAGAGAGCTAGACAGGGCTCTTAAAAATAGCGGAGTCAGGGGATATGGGGAGAAGGCAGGAACGGGGTACTGATTGGGGATGATCAGCCATGATCACATTGAATGGCGGTGCTGGCTCGAAGGGCCGAATGGCCTACTCCTGCACCTATTGTCTATTGTCTATTGACTGAAGGAGGTTTTCGACCTGAAATGTCACCTGTCCAGGTTCTCCAGGGACGCTGCCGGATCTGCAGGATGTGTGCAAATTGGAGAGGAATCTGTAGATAGTGATGTTCTATTCACCTAGAGCTTCAGACATTAGAGATACAGCGCGGAAACAGGCCCTTCGGTCCACCCAGTCCGTGCCGACCACTAGCACTATCCGGCACATTTTGGACAATTTACAATTTCACCAAAGCAGATTAACCTGCATGTCCGTGGAGTGTGGGAGAAAACCGGAGCACCTGGAGAAATCCCACACATTCACAGGGAGAACGTACAAACTCCGTACAGACAGCATCCGTGGTCAGGATCGAACCCGGGTCTCTGACGCTGTGAGGCACCAGCTCCACCCCTGCGCCACCGTGCTGCCCTTATTCATATTGGTGGATGAGTTGGCAGGTTTGGGAGGTGTTTTAAAGTAGCGCAGGCAGGTGACTGCCCTGCATTTTGTAGATCAGCCACATTATGATGGAAGCTCACGGAGTCAAAGTTTAGTATCAACCCGAAACGTCACCCATTCCTCCTCTCCAGAGATGCTGCCTGTCATGCTGTGTTACTCCAGCATTGTGTGTCTATCTTAGAGTAACGGGTAAGACATCAACCAGGTGGAATATCTGTAATCAGACTTTGTCCTGCACTAAACATTATTCCCTTTATCCTGTATCTGTACACTGCGGACGGCTTGATTGTAATCCTGTAATGTCTTTCCACTGTCTGGATAGCAAGCAACAAAAAAGCTTTTCACTCTTTTTCTCACAGAGAGTTGTGAGTCTGTGGAATTCTCTGCCTCAGAGGGCGGTGGTGGCCGGTTCTCTGGATACTTTCAAGAGAGAGCTAGATAGGGCTCTTAAAGGTAGCGGAGTCAGGGGTTATGGGGAGAAGGCAGGAACGGGGTACTGATTGGGGATGATCAGCCGTGATCACGTTGAATGGCGGTGCTGGCTTGAAGGGCCGAATGGCCTACTCCTGCACCTATTGTCTATTGTCTACCTTGGTACACGTGACAAATATAATAAACTAAACTAAACTAATATCGTAAATTATAGTTAGAACTGTGCCGGAAACAAGGGAGATCTAGTTTAATCAGGTGTACCTCACCCACATAGAACCAAAGTGGCAATTAGCAGCAACATGTTACATTAATCTGTTCCTTCTTTACTCCTACTCAGGTCAGGTGTGCCACAATGTACCAGCAATCAAATCATTTATATGAGAGTTGGATTTATTAGAGTTGGATTTATTAGAAAGCTACAGTATTATCACCTGAGAAAAGCAGTAAAAATTATTAAAGGCATGTTCTGTCTCAGTCTGAAGAAGGGTCTCGACCAGAAACGTCACCCATTCCTTCTCTCCAGAGATGCTGCCTGTCCCGCTGAGTTACTCCAGCTTTTTGTGTCTGTCTGCAGTGTAAACCAGCATCTGCACATTAAAGGCATGTTGTTGGTTTGCTGCTATGTTGCCTCTCCCTTCCTTTACACGACGCCTAGCTCTTCCCCACATACTGCAATCGTCAAATGTCAAGCAGACACTTCACTGATGATGACGCCTTTGAAGTGCCAACTCTATCACTGTAACATGAAACTCTATTCAGGACTATCCGCATATCCTAATGTCTGTAATTAATGGCTGTAAATGTTTAACACGGACTGACTGCATTGTGCAACGAATGCCGGGATTAGAGGGATTCAGCTACATGGAGAAGTTCATCAATTCATAGGTTCTTGGAGCAGAATTGGGCCATTCGGCCCATCAAGTCTACTCCACCATTCAATCCTGCTTCTATGATTCATGAAAACTCTGATTATCTGGCATCCAATGGTTCAGAAATCTGTCTCGCTCAATAGTCCAAAACAAGAGCAGAAATGCAGAGTGCAGTCGTCAGGGTTAGGATCAGGGCTGTGACCATGGCGTGACCGGGACAGAAACACAGGCTGGAGTACCTGCACATTCCCTGCTTCCTTTACACTCACTGGGAAATGTATTCAACCGCTGTGTACAATGTGGAAAAAGGAATAGAATAGCCTGTTTGGGTATTAATACAAGTACATCTAATGGTCTGGAAACTCAGCCAGCTCGGCACCACCAACAACACAAGAACGCTGCATTAGTTCATTATTACCACGTGTACCGAGGTACAGTGAAAAGGGTTTTCCCGCGTGCGATCCAAACCCAGTCAGCGGAAAGACTATACTGTACATGACTGAGCAAAAAGACTATACATGTTATCATGTGTTTACTGTTGCAGCACCCCACCACTCAACCAGCCTGAAGAAAGACCCCAACCCAAAACATGGTCTGTTCATTCCCTCCACAGATGCTGCCTGACCAACTGAGTTCCTCCAGCATTTTGTGTTTTGTTTAAGATTCCACCGTCTGCAGCTCTCGTTTCCCCACTTAACAGCCGAATCAATTATCCGTCCACCAACAAAGCCTGACACGGAGTACTGACCAGTTCCACTGTAGGCATCCTTGGATCCCTCTTGTAATCACACCCTCCCCAGCCAACAATGGACCATTGTGGGCTCTACCCTTCCTCAGATCATCAATTGCTGGCCCTGATTTGTGGAACACCCATTCTCCAGCATTTTGTGTCCATCTTTTGCAGTTCCTTCCGACACATTTGTTTAGCCGGCCTTTATAGGGCCATGCCTCAGGCATTATTATTTTTTGCATTACATTGATCAATGCACACAAGATATTTCAGACACCGAAGATAGACAAAACATGCTGGAGCAACTCAGAGGGACAGGCAGCACCTCTGAAAAGGAGTGCGTAAAGTTTTGGGTCGAGGCCCTATCTTCAGTTTGAGAGTCAGGGGAGAGGGAGACATGAGATATGGAAGGGTAAGGTGTGAAAATGAGTGATCAAAGGGGACGATGCTCAAGGAAAATGTAGAATGGAAATACAGGAGTAGGCCATTCGGCCCTTCGAGCCAGCACTGCCATTCAATGTGATCACGGCTGATCATCTAAAATCAGTACACCGTTCCTGCTTTTTTCCCCCATATCCCTTGATTCCATTAGCCCTAAAAGCTAAATCTAACCCTCTCCTGAATACATCTAGAATACATCTCTTGAAATGGTGACGTTTCCTGGGAGACCCTGGGTCTCGACCCGATACGTCACCTATTCCTTCTCTCCATAGATGCTGCCTCACTCCCTGAGTTTCTCCAGCATTTTTGTCTACCTTTGATTTTTCCAGCATCTGCAGTTCCTTCTTAAACATTTGTTAGCTGAGGGGAAGATGACAACGAGACATTCAATCAGTAAAGCTTAATCAGGAGGACAGTGAAACTAGTCGGAGAACTAAGGTGGGGGAGGGACGGAGAGAGAGGGAAAGCAAGGGTTGCTTGAAGTTAGAGAAATCAATATTCGCTGGGCTGGTGAACACTATCGGAATGCATTTTCTCTTTATTCCAAACATCATGTGTTTGCCAAAGATCAGCGTGCCAGACGCACGGTGAACAGCAGCTCCAACTTCCACACATTGATTCCACGTTAAATATTCATAGAACAACATCACTTCTTCCTATTGTTTCCAAATAGATGGCAATGTCCATTCAGGATGTAACAAGACAGAGGGAAGGAAATGAGAGGGAGGGAGAGACTAGAAGGATGGGGAGGGATGTGTGGTGAAGAATTGAGTTGAGGGTGATGAGGAGAGGGGACAAGGTGAAAGGGACGTGTAGAGGAGAGAGGGTGGGGTCAGGGGGGGGGTGAGGGGTGTCAGGTGAAGGGGTTGAGATGAGGAGAGGGGGTGAGATGCAGGAGGGAGTTGAAATGAAGAGGAGCCAAGGGGAGAGATGGGAGATGGGGTGAGATGAAGTGAGGAGTGAGAGTGAGGTGAGGGGGAGTCAGAAGGAGAGGGAGTGGACCGTGCGGTGTCAGGTGTAGGAGGGATAGACACAGAGTGCTGGAGTAACTCAGTGGGTCAGGCAGCATCTGTGGAGAACATGGATGGGTGACGTTTCGGGTCGGGACCTTTCTTCACTCTGAAGGGACCTGAAACACCACCTATCGATGTTCTCCAGAGATTCTGCCTGACCCGCTGAGTTACTCCAGCACTCTGTGTCTATCGTTGGTATAAATCAGCATCTGCAGTTCCTTTTTCATTACGTTAGGTGAAGGAGGCAGATGTGTGTCAGGAGTGGGATGGAGATGGGGTAACGAGTGTCGGATGAAGGAGATGGCTGGTAGGGGTTGGAGGGAGGTGAGGGGAGGGGCAGAGAGTGGGTGGTAGGGGGTGAAGGGGATGAGGTGAGATGAGGTGAGGTGAGGGGGTGAGGTGAGGGTGAGGGGAGGTGAGGAAAGGGGAGGTGAGGTGAGGTGAGGAAGGGGAGGGAGTAAGAGATGAGGGGAGGGGAAGTATGAGGTGAGGGAGTATGAGATGAGGGGTGAGGGGAGGAGGTGAGGGGAGGGGTGGTGAGGGGAGGTGAGGGAGTATGTGAGGGAGTATGAGGGGTGAGGGGAGGGGGTGAGGGGAGGGGAGGGGTGGGGGAGGGGGTGAGGGAGGGGAGGGGGGGTGAGGGGAGATGAGGGAGGGGAGGGGAGGGGAGGGGAGAGGTGAGGGGAGGGCAGGGAGCGGTCGGCGGGTCCCTACCTCCGCAGGAACTGCACGCCATCCCCGAACCTCTCCTGGAGCTGGTCGTGGTCGAGCCTGTGCGGGCCGTCGCCGAGGGAGGAGAGGTGAAGGACCTCGGACACCTCCTCGTAGCCGGCCGTGAAGTCGTTGAAGTTGATGGAGCCGTCGTTGTCCACGTCCAGCTTGTTGAAGAGCGGCGACACCTGCCAGGTAGAGACGCCCAGCTCCCGGCAAACGCCGCAGAAATCCTCCAGCTCGATCTCCCCGGACCGGTTCAGGTCACACGCCGAGAAAAGCCTCCGCAGGTCCGGCCGGCTCATCGCGCCTGCCCCGCTGGCCAGGAGACCCCCTCCCCTCCCCTCTAACCAACCTAGGGTCACACGGAGAGTGTCAGTGGCCCCCGGGCAACAGCTCCCGGAGTGACACAGTCATGAAACTGGGGCAGAGAGAGGGGGAGAGAGAGAGAGAGAGTCACACAGTCAGAGGCAGAGAGAGAGAGACAGACAGATAGAGTACACAGAGAGTGAGAGAGTCAGACAGAATCAGAGACAGGTAGAGAGAGAGAGAGAGAGACACACACACACAGATAGAGAGAGTACAGAGAGTGAGAGAGTCAGAATCAGAGACAGGTAGAGAGAGAGAGAGACAGATAGAGAGAGTACAGAGAGTGAGAGAGTCAGAATCAGAGACAGGTAGAGAGAGAGAGAGAGAGAGATATAGAGAGAGTGAGAGTGAGAGAGTCAATCAGAGACAGGTAGAGAGAGAGAGAGAGACAGATAGAGAGAGTACACAGAGAGTGAGAGAGTCAGACAGAATCAGAGACAGGTGGAGAGAGAGAGAGAGATAGATGGAGACGGAGGCACAGCGAGACAGACAGAATCAAAGTTAGAGAGGTAGAGAGAGAGAGAGAGAGAGAGAGAGAGAGAGAGAGAGAATCAGAGAGACGGGTAGAGAGAGAGAGAGAGAGAGAGGCAGAGACAGAAACACAGTCAGAGTGAGACAGACAAGAGTCAGACGGAGACCGACCCCACTGCGGGCGGGCAGGCTTCAGGCTCAAGTCTACACTAAATCTCCGCCAGGTGAGACACAGGGCAGCAGATTTCTCTCGACGTGCTGAGCAAAGTTGTGTGAACTCTTCCTGGTTGCTGACTGCTCCTCGCCCTGCCTTCAGCTGCGCCGCGGAAACAATCCACCAGTCCAGCTCCACAAACCTCAAACAGTCTTTGACGTTTCATTCGCAGTTACCAATCGCCACTGCCCGGGTGATTCAGCCGGCGTTGGGTGAGCCGGGAGGATTCAGACCCGAGCTAATACACCCATACATTATCCAGGTGGTGCTGCAAGGGTGGAGAATGTTTCATCGTTAAAGTCGGGGCACAATGAAAACAAAACTCCCTCACCTGCTCGCAAGGATCACAGTCATAGAATGATACAGCCCCACTTGCCCACACCGGCCAACATGTCCCAGCTTCACTAGTCCCACTTGCCCGCGTTTGGTCCCTATCCCTCCAAACCTGTCCTATCCATGTACCCGGGAAACGCTGGGATAATGCCAACCTCGACTACCCCCTCTGGCAGTTTGTTCCATACACCGACCGCCCTCTGTGTGAAACTTGTGTGGGAAGGAACTGCAGACGCTGGTTTACACCGAAAATGGACACAAAATGCTGGAGTAACTCAGCGGGACAGGCAGCATCTCTGGAGAGAAGCAATGGGTGATGTTTCGGGTCGAGACGCTTCTGCAGACTGAGAATCGGGGGAAATAGAAATGAGAGATATAGACGGTGATATAGAGAGATAAAGAACAAATTCATGATAGATATACAGAAACAATAACGGTGATAAAGGAACCAGGCCGTTGTTAGCTGTGGGCTGGGTGAAAATGAATAAGACAATGAGACTTAACAAGATGACTCTGCAGCTGGTACAGCCTGGGGGGGGGGGGGGGGATGGAGAGAGTTACTTGAAGTTTGAGAAATCAATATTCTAACCAAAGATAGACACAAAAAGCTGGAGTAACTCAGCGGGACTGGCAGTATCTCTGGATGTTAGGAACGGGTGACGTTTCAGGTCGAGACCCTTCTTGTGTTTATCTTTGGTTTAAACCAGCATCTGCATTGCCTTCCTTCAAGATGCATATTGGGCTGTGAGCTGCCCAGGAGAAATATGAGGTGCTGTATCCCCGATTTACGTTTTGCCTCACTCTGACAATGGAGGAGGCTTAGGACAGAAAGGTCAGTGTGGGAATGGGAAGGGGAGTTAAAGCATTTGGCAACTGGGAGATCAGGTAGGGCCAGGCAGACTGAGCAAAGGTGTTCTGCGAAATGATCAGCCAGTCTGCATTTGGTCTCGCTGATGGGGGTCGATGGGGGGAAGAATGGGGGGAGAGAACAAAGGGGGACCTGGTGCAGGACTTTGTAACTGTGTCAGCTCCCTTTGTGTGGCGACTATTCGCATACCTTGGGAATGCAAGCAAAGAATTTCACTGTGACTTGTCACATTGTGACAATATAGTATTTATTTATTCATTCATTCATTCTTTGTGTCTCTATCCAGAAATGCTTTCTGACCTATTGGGTTACTCCACCACTTTCTGTCTTTTATAAACTGGCACCTGCAGTTCCTTGCGACTGTGTTACATGTGCCGGCAATGGTAGAATTAAATTCTTATTTGCAGCGCTGAACGGGCTCCTAAATGCAATAACATACCGATAATGTGTAATAATGAAAAAAATGGTTGAAAGGTACAGCATGGAAACACCCCTCGGCCCACCGAGTCCACACTGACCTTCGATCACCTGTTCACACTAGTTCTGTTATCCCACTTTCTCATACACTCCCTACACACTAGAGGCAATTTACAGAGGGCCAATTAACCTACAAACCCACACGTCTTTGGGATGTGGGAGGAACCTGGAGCACCCGGAGAAAACCCACTGATCACAGAGAGAACGTGCAAACTCCACACAGACAGCACCCGGCGTCAGGATCGAACCCGGGTCTCTAGTGCTCCATCAGCTGCGTCACTGTGCCACACTTAACAATAAATTAGCAACCATAGTACCAGACACAGCCCAAAGTAAATGACAGTCGCTGAGGTTAATGCAAACTCCACACAGACAGCTTTGGAGGTGATGATTGAAACCAGGAACTGGAAGCAAGCTGAAGTGTTTAACAACCAATTCACTGTTAAAGTACAAAAGGACACAAAGTGTTGGAGTAAAACTCAGCGGGTCAGGCAGCATCTCTGGAGAACATGGATAGGTCTTGTTTCAGGTCAAGATCCTTCTTCAGACTGAAAATCGATAGGTGATGTTTTAGGTCAGGACCCTTCTTCAAACAGAAGAGGGGTCCCGACCCAAGACATCACCCATCCATTTTCTCCAGAGATGCTGCCTGGCCCACTGAGTTACTCCAGCATTTTGTTTCTAGTCATGTCTCTGCTATGGGGCGAGAAGAAAGCTGGAAATTAAAAAAAATGTAATTTAAAAAACCAACGGCATCTGCGGTTCCTTGTTTCTACTCTCTAAGGTACAGTTACATTGCTGAGCAGAGAAACACAGCATCTATCTTTTCTCACAGCGCAGACGCATATACGATGATTGGAATGCTAACGTACGTTTCTGCTGGTGTTAATTGAGGGGGAAATACCTCATTCAATTTGTATCGCTGGGCTCTGGCCCCTTGTTTCCGCTTGCTAAATGATTCTGAGGTTTGGGCTCTTTGTGTGAAGAATTGTTTCCTGAATGTAAGATTTCTTGTTTGAACTCATGCCATCCAGTTTTGTGTCCACTGCTCTCTCAGTTATCTCCGTCCCCAGCATAAATCTGCAGGTCTTTCAAATTGTTTCTTATACAAGCAGATTCCCAACTCCCAGACGGTTGCTGCCTCACAGCGCCGGAGACCCAGGTTCGATTCCGACTATGGGTGCTGTCTGTACGGAGTTTGCACGTTCTCCCAGTGACCGCGTAGGTTTCCTCCGGATGCTCCGGTTTCCTCCCACACTCCAAAGATGAACACATTTATAGGTTAATTAGCTTTGGTTAAAAAAATGGTAAATTGTCCCTAGTGTGTGGGATAGTGCTAGTGTACGGGGATCGCTGGTCGACGCGGGCTTGGTGGGTCGAAGGGCTTGTGTCCACGCTGTATCTTTAAAGTCTAAAGACTGTGGCTCAGACTGGCATTCTGCAGTGCATCGATTCACTCTCTCTAACTGCCTAACGACCACAATACTGATGATTCATTCTGACCACGTGTATTAAAGCTTCATTATCACCGCCACTGAAATATATTCTGCAAGTTTAGGAATATGGTTGAACGTAAATTAATATGAATTAAATTGTTGGATTTATTAAATCTCTTTTAGCTTCATTACAGAGTCTTAGACTCCAAAGCATGGAAACAGGCTCTTCGGCCCTACTTGCCCCTGCCAGCCAACATGTCCCATCTACGCTAGTCCCACCTCCCTGCTTTTGGCCCAGATCCCCACTAAACCTGTCCTATCCAATGTGTTTTAAATGTTGCAATAGTACCTGCCTCAACTACCTCCTCCGGCAGCTCGTTCCATACACCCACCACCCTTAGTGTAAAAAGGTTGTCCCTCAGGTTCCTATTAAATCTTTCTCCCCGCATTTTAAACCTATGTCCTAGGGTTCATGATTTCCCTACTTTGGGCAAGAGACTCTGTGCATCTACCCGATCTATTCCTCTCATGATCTTATACACCTCTACAAGATCTCCCCTCATCCTCCTGCGCTTCAAGGAATAAAGTCCTAGCCTAACCTCTCCCTATGGCTCGGGTGAAGAGAGCACCTGTAATCAGAATCGAACCCGGGTCTCTGGCGCTGTAAGGCAGCAACTCTACCGCTGAGCCACCGTCCGCCCAAAATTGAATCCTTAAGGTTACAGGGAGGTATCCATCTGAGTTGTTACAACCTTCATTTTGTTCCTCATACGTAATCCTATTAATGTGAAATATTTGTAATTCTTTATGTCAGTAGTGTGTTTACTCCCTGTAGTCTTACTCCCTTTAAATCAATGTAGGGACACTCTGGGGCAGAATCATGGTTTGCTGACTCATTGTTTGTGGTCAACTCATGTTTGTTCATTTCTGGCTGACAATTACTTTATCAATGAACAGAGAGGTGAGGTTTAAATTCAGCTCAAGTGGCAGAGTCAATTCATTATCAGTCTAACCCATCTCACCCATCAGCAACTTGTCCCTAGTGGCAAATATTGGAAGGAGTGCTGAGGTTGGGTGCGGCCAGAACCAGGGGTCACAGTTTAACAATAGACAATAGACAATAGACATTCGGCCCTTTGAGCCAGCACTGCCATTCAATGTGATCGTGGCTGATCATCCCCAATCAGTACCCCGCTCCTGCCTTCTCCCCATATCCCCTGACTCCGCTATCTTTAAGAGCCCTATCTAGCTCTCTTTTGAAAGCATCCAGAGAACCAGACTCTACCGCCCTCTGAGGCAGAGAATTCCACAGACTCACCACTCTCTGTGAGGAAAAGTGTTTCCTCGTCTCCGCTCTAAATAGCTTACCCCTTATTCCTAAACTGTGGCCCTACAATGATAGGTAGGCCATTTAGGACTGAGATGAGGAAAAACATTTTCATGCAGAGAGATGTGAATCTGTGGAATTCTCTGCCACAGATGGCAGTGGAGGCCAATTCACTGGATGTTTTCAAGAGAGAGTTAGATTTAGCTCTTAGGGCTAACGGAATCAAGGGATATGGGGAGAAAGCAGGAACGGGATACTGATTGGGGTGGAAGATTGCAACCTTCACGTGGTCCGCCCTGTTTTGACGAATGCAATCAACCCGGCGTGCACAATCAATTAAGATCAAATAGAACAAGTTGTCCGACAACTTTAGGCTGTGCACGCCACACGCAAGAAGAAGAAGGAGAAGGTGTACTGATTGTGGATGATCAGCCATGATCATATTGAAGGGCTGGGGGGTTACACAAAAAGCTGGAGAAACTCAGCGGGTGCAGCAGCATCTAAGGAGCGAAGGAGATAGGCGACGTTTCGGGTCGAGACCCTTCTTCAGACTGGTCAGGGATCAGGGAAACGAGAGATATAGACGGTGATGTGAGAGATAAAAGGGCTGAATGGCCAGCTCCCGCACATATTATCTATGTTTCTATGCTTCTATAAGCCGGCAGTAACCTCTGGCAGAATGTGCCATTGTTCATCCAGCAAAAGTTTAAACTCAATAACCCGGCAGTTAATTTTAAGTGTACAGAAAACATCAACTTGATTATAATATTGATAATACTTGTCGAAACTGTCAGTTTGGTATGCCACCTAAAACAATAGCTTGGTGCTTATCATGCTAGTGACAAATTTTCCACTGGCTGGATTTGGGAAGGGAATTGTTCATGGAATTTTAGATTAGTTGTTAGTTTAGAGATACAGGGCAGAGACAGGCCCTTCGGCCCATTGTGTCTGCGCCGACCAGCGATCCCCCACACACACAAGGGACAATTTACTTTTATACCAAGCCAATTAACCTACAAAGCTGTACTTCTTTGGAATGTGGGAGGGAACCGGAGCATCCATGAAAAAACCCTCGCAGGTCATGGGAGGATCGTACAAACTCCGTACAGACAGCACCCGTAGTCAGGATCGAACCCGGGTCTTCAGCGCTATGACGCAGCAACTCTACCATGGTGCCACCTTGCCGCCCTTAAAAGCAAACCTCACAATTTTTTTAAGCTTGACACTTGAATAGCAAATTATTAATGTGCCATGATTGAGAAAGGCTGAGGAATGTTTAGTTTCAGTTTAGCGATACAACTTGGAAACAGGCCCTTTATCTTACCGTGTCCCACCAACCATTGATCACCTGTACAATAGTTCTGTCCTGCACACCAGGGACAATTTACAGAAGCCAATTAACCTGCAATCCTACACGTCTTTGGAATGTGGGAGGAAAACCCGGAGAAAACCCACGTGGTCACAGGGAGAACGTGCAAACTCCGTTCAGACAGCACCCGTTGTCAGGATTGAACCGGGGTCATCTCTGGAGAACATGGATAGGTGACCTTCTTCAGGTCCTGACTCGAAACATCACCTATCCATGTTCTCCAGAGGTGCTGCCTGATCTGCTGAGTTGCTCCAGCACTCTGTGTCTTTCTGTGTAAACCAGAATCTACAGTTCCTTGTTTAAAATCATTCGCTTGCAATAAAATAGGAAATAGGAACAAATCAACGGGAAAATCACAAGTAGATAAACACAAAAAGCTGGAGTAGCTCAGCCGGTTGGCCAGCATCTCTGGTCGAGACCCTTCTTCAGACAGTAAGGAAAATCACAGTGGCAGCTTTGAGATGTGGAACGTAGAGAGTCCTGACGATATCTTTCTTAGAAAAAGTTGGTATTGAGCCAGTGATGTCAAGTGAGCATTCTCAGAAAAGCCTGTTTAGTAGGTAACCACTCCCAAGTAGGAGCCATGGTTAAATGGATAAATAGAGAGGGCCATTGAGGTGTGTCTCCATCAGATATCCTGTGTAACTGGTTCATCTTTTCAAACCAAGTGAAAAATGACACTGTGCAACACAAAATACATCACAGCAGGAATTGCTTAATGAGATTGTTTTTATAATAAAGATATGTTGGATTGCACTCAGTAGTCATCAGAGTCGTCATACAGTGCAGAAACAGGCCCTTCAGCCCAAGGGTTATTCAGCATCTGTGGACCTGGTGTGTAATCCCACTAGGCAATATGTGGGCACGTCTAGAGATGTGACATAAAATGTTGATCCTGGCTACGGGTGCTGTCTGTACGGAGTTTGCACGTTCTCCCTGTGACCGCGTGGGTTTCCTCCGGGTGCTCCAGTTTCCTCCCACACTCCGAAGACTTGCAGGTTTGTAGGTTAATTAGCTTCTGGAAATTGTTCCTACTGTGATGGCTGTAAAACTGGGATAATACAGAATGTATTGGTCGGCACGGACTCAGCGGGCCGAAGGGCCTGTTTACGTGCTGTATCTCTAAACTAATCTAAACTCTACTCAGCAGGTCAGGCAGCGGCCGTGGAGGACATGGATGGGTAACGTTCCGGGTCGAGACCCTTCCTCAGACTGAAGCTACGAGCTGCGGTTAGTCTTTTACCCGCAAGAACGCAAGGGGTGCGGACAAGCAAGCCTGTCCCTGACCAGTTTGTAAGCACTTTAGTTTAGTTTAGTTTAGTTTAGTTTAGTTTAGTTTAGTTTAGTTTAGTTTAGTTTAGTTTAGAGATACAGCGCGGAAACAGGCCCTTTGGCCGACCAGCGATCCCCGCACATTAACACCATCCTACACCCATTCGGGACAATTTGTACATTTACCAAGCCAATTAACCTACAAACCTGTACGCCTTTGGAGTGTGGGAGGAAACTGAAGATCTCGGAGAAAACCCACGCAGATGACGGGGAGAACGTACAAACTCCGTACAGACAGCGCCCGTAGTCGGGATGGAACCCGGGTCTCCGGCGCTGCATCCGCTGTAAGGCAGCAACTCCACCGCTGCGCCGCCGTGACTGTGAATCACTTTATTGTCACATGTGACAAGGCACAGTGAAAATCTTTGCTTGTAAACCCAACGTGTACAAATACTACGGCGCTGACAAAGTTACAAAGCATGCCGGCTCCTCCATTGCCCTGTCCGTTCATTGTGGAAGCTCCAGAGAGTGCCAGCGGGGAAGGGTGAGCATTTTAAATGTCTCGAAAAAGAAAACTGGAGGAATGGAGGAATCATCCAGCACAGAGGAGAATGTAAAGCCATGGTAGTGCCGCCACTTTGAATGAATCACTATGTTTTCTCACATCCCTGCAGCAGTTTGTGCTCCACAATATTTGTATTTTCCAAGTCACCATTGAATCTGTCTGTGTAACATTGTCAGGCACTACATGCAGGATTTTAGCTCGCAGCTTAAACACATTTCAGTGCCATTCCCCAAGGCCCTTTTGCCAACCACCTACGTGGTGCAGCGGTAGAGTTTTGCCTCACAGCGCTCACAGCGCCCGAGTCCCGGGTTTGATCCTGACTACGGGTGCTGTACGCACAGAGTTTGCGCGTTCTCCCCGTGACCGCGAGGGTTTTCTCCAAGATCTTCGGTTTCCTCGCGCACTTCAAAGATGTACAGGCTTGTAGGGTAATTGGCTTGATAGAAATGTAAAAATTATCTACTCTGCCATTCAATCATGGTTGACCTATCTCTCCCTCCTAACCCCATTCTCCTGCCTTCTCCCCTTAGCCCCTGACATCCATACATCTCAACTGCCTGACCCGCTGAGTTCCTCCAACACCTTGTTTTTTTTTCTCCAGGTCCCAGCACTTGCAGTTCCTTGTGTCTCATACGGGCCATCTCTGTTTTACTGTCACAAAAACTATCTCCACACCCCACCACCTACTCCTCGTCTTACAACCATTCATACAATCCTTATGGGATTAATATTTGTTGATTAATGATAATGAAAACACTACAGACAGTACAAATTACAAAAGACTTGTGAATCTGTGGAATTCTCTGCCACAGAAGGCAGTGGAGGCTAATTCACTGGATGTTTTCAAGAGAGAGCTCATGGGGTAACAGAATAAAGGGATATGGGGGTGAAAGCAGGAGCAGGATTCTGATTTTGGACGATCAGCCATGATCATATTGAATGGCGGTGCTGGCTCAAAGGGCCGAATGGCCGACTCCTGCACCTATTGTCTATGTTTCTCTGCTTGCTGTTTACATTTCATCACCAAGGTAAGCAACATACTAATTAACTAAGAACCACATTCAGGTCAAAATGTTGTGACAATTTATCTTTGATGCTGACCATTTTAGGCTAAACGCAGGCAGGGGGGACTATTGTAGCTGGGACATGATAGCCAGTGTGGGTAAGTTGGGCCGAAGGGCCTGTTGCCATGCTGTATGTTGTTGTAATATCTGAGAAGCCCAGTTCATATTCTGACCTTAGTTCATTGCAAATGATTTGGATGAACCTTAGTTTAGTCTAGTTTAGTTTAGAGATCCAGCGCGGAAACAGGCCCATCAGTCCACCACGTCTGTGCTAACCAGCGATCCCCGTACATTAGCACTATCTTACACACACTAGGAACAATTTACAATTATACCAACCCAATTCACCTACAAACCTGTACGCCTTTGGAGTGTGGGAGGAAACTGGAGCATTCGGAGAAAACCCACGCAGGTCACAGGGAGAGCGTACAAACTCCGTACAGACAGCACCTGTAGTCAGGATCGAACCCGGGTCCCTGGCGCTGTGAGGCAGCAGCTCCACCGCTGCGCCACCGTGCCTCAGGGCATTGATTGGTAGAAGCCAGAGCGGATTTGTCACAGGCAGATCATTTATAGGCAAATCTGATCTGGCTAATTAGATGGAAGTAACGGATGAGGAAAATGGTGTGAATGTCGACACAATGATGTGAATGTTTGGCAACCTGCTGCAACTATGACGGGTGCCGGCAAGTCGCCGAAAAAATCGCGTTAAGTGGGACAGGCCCTTAACTCTCTTGACTTAAAGGAGTGCTACACTTTCTGGATAAAAATGTTGGAGAAACTCATCGGCTGAGGCAGCACCTATTCCTTCGCTCCATAGATGCTGCCTCACCCGCTGAGTTTCTCCAGCATTTTTGTCAACCTTCAATTTTCCATCTTCAACCCAACCCATTGTGTCCTCTGGCAAATGTTTGTAACCACAAAACTATTTCTTTGCAGTGTAATCATGAAAATGTTGATGATGGCTTTGAAAATAATATTGCCCGGACACCAGAGAAATATTTGCTTCTAAGATAGACACAAAATGCTGGAGTAACTCAGCGGGACAGGCAGCATCTCTGGAGAGAAGGAATGAGTGACGTTTTGGGTTGAGAACCTTCTTCAGACCCGAAGCGTCACCTATTTCTTCTCTGCAGAGATGCTGCCTGTCCTGCGGAGTTACTCCAGCATTTTGTGTCTATCTTCACTTTAAACCAGCATCTGCAGTTCCTTCCAACACAATTCTTTGCTCCTGCTCTGCTTAAAGCTTTGAGATCGTTCAGGTCTGACTATGCAGAAGGGGCAGTTGATTAGTTTAGTTTAGTTTAGAAATACAGAAACAGGCTCTTCGGCCCACTGAGTTCATGCCGACCAGCGATCTCTGCACACTAACACTATCCTACACACACTAGGGACAATTTACATTTATACCAAGCCAATTAACCTACAAACCTATACGTATTTGGAGCGTAGGAGGAAACCGAAGATCGCGGAGAAAGCCCATACGGTCACGGGGAGAATGTACAAACTCTGTACAGACAGCACCCGTAGTCAGGATTGAACCCTGGTCTCTGGCGCTGTGAGGCAGCAACTCTACCCCTATGCCACTGTGGAGAATACATTATAAACAATGGGATGTTTTTTAAATAAAATTATACTTTATTGTAGGTTTTGGGGGGGGGGGGGGGGGGGGGGGGGGAAGGGTGGAGCATTTTTATTAAAGCCTTCAATGACCAACTTTAGGTTTACTGGCAAATTTACAGCTGAAACTCAGTGAATATTAGTTGGTCATAAGGTGGGCGGTGTCAGCTTCAGAGTTATATCAGAAACACGGGGTGAGGCACACACACAATTACAGGACTAAACCTGTCGGCACTCACGTTATAATGTTCTGAAGTACACACGATGTACACAGCCCTGGCACTCTTGGTTCAACCCTGCTAACTGCGCGGAGTTTGCACGTTATCTATTCCATCACCTTCCAAAACAGAAACCTCAACGTTTAAGTTAATGAACTTGCTTTTGTTTATTGTGTTACAGAGGTACTGTGTTTACAGAGCTAAGATAGACACAAATTGCTGGAGAAACTCAGCGGGACAGGCAGCATCCCTGGAGAGAAGGAATGGGTGATGTTTCGGGTCGAGACCCTTCTTCAGACTGGTTACAGACCTCGTGTGCTGCTGCAAGTAAGAAATTGATCGTTCTGTTTTCGGTACATATAATTAATAGCCTTTCACATTGTCAGCATTTCGTGTTGCAGACAGTGAGATGTGCTTGTTCTGCTTCTTGTATGTTAGATCAAGTCTTGTTTATCTGTAGTGACACAAGGCAACAGGTAACTGCGTCCAGTCTGGCAGCTGAAACCACCAGGGGGCGCTGCATGATTGGCTGCCCTGCCAACAGTCTGTCTGTTTTTTCGTCTTTAAGAATTTTTTTTAGTGGGTGTTAAAAGTCTGTGTAAATGTTCTCTGGTTTGTTTAATGTGGGGGGAGTGGGAGGGGGTCGGGGGAAACTATGTGGGAGGGGGTCAGGGGAAACTATTTTCTCAATCTCTTACCTTGCCGGAGATGGGATTGTTTTCCGGATCTTATCTCCGGTCGCTCTGCAGCCTACCGTCGATGGAGCTGGAGGCCTCCTCGGACTGACTTTGTGCCCCACCGCGGGGCGTGGACTTAACATCAGAGCTGATCCCTTGCCTGGGATTGCTCCAACCGCGGCCTGCGGACTTACCATCAAGCACTCACAGTCTCAGGAGAGGCCGAGTCGGGAGCTCCAACGACGCAGAGGATTTCTACCAGCCCTGACCCAGGGTCCGATCGCCGGCACGGGAGAGCTGATCGGGAGGGCCCTCCACATCTATGGAGTGAAGGAATAGGTGACGTCTTGACCCAAAACGTCACCTCTGCCTCACCCGCTGAGTTTCTCCAGCATTTTTGTCTGCATTGAGAGATTAGTGTGGATGACTAACTGCGGACGGCCTGAGTTTCTGTTTAGTTTATTGTCACGTGTACTGAGGTACAGTGAAAAGCGTTTGTTGCGTGCTAACCAGTCAGCGGAAAGACAATACATGATTACAATTGATCCATTTACAATGTTATAATCTTGTATAGTCTTTTTGCTGACTGGTTAGCACGCAACAAATAGCTTGACACTCTACCTTGGTACATGTGACGATAATAAACTGAAATAAACTGTATTATTTTCCTCCCCTCCCTTCAGCCAAATTGCATCACCTCACATCTCGATATTAAATTTCATCTGTAACGTTACCTGGCAGTGTGCAAGTGAATGAGATCACAGGACACAGGAGTAGAATTAGGCCATTCGGCCCATCGAATCTGCACCCCCATTCGATCGTGGCTGATCTACCTTTCCCTCTCAACCCCATTCTCCTGCCTTCACCCCATAATCTTTGACACCCTTACTAATGAAGAATCTATCAATTTCTGCTTTAAAAATACCCATTGACTTGGCCTCCACAGCCGTATGTGGCAATGAATTCCACAGGTTCGCCACCCTCTTAGCTAAAGAAATTCCTCCTCATCTCCATTCTCAAGGTACATCTTTTTCTGAGGCTGTGCCCTCTGCTCCTACAACTTGACTACGAAGTAGAGGCATTCTACAACTTTCAAATTTTGAATTCATAAATCTTTGCTCTAATGCTGTTGACTCTTTGGGTGTAGGTCTTTGATTTAGCACAATGCTATTTTTTGCTGTAATGAATAGCATACCACTCTCTGAGCTTACAAATGCATCTTCCTACATCACCACTGTGCACTTTGTTCAACCTTAACATGTTAAATAGGAAGAGATTTTCCTGGATGATTGCTTTCTTCAAATTGATGAATGACTGTACAGTTCTCCCTAGTCTGTGTTAGCCAGGGCATTGTAGGGTGAAATCAGCCCCGGGAAATGGGCGATGCAACCTCTTGTCTAGCTCTGACATTAGTTTCCTGCTTTTTGTTAGCGATACCCCGCGTAAACAGGCCCTTCAGCCCACCGAGTCCGTGCCGACTAGCGATCCCCGCACATTAACGCTATCCTACGTGCTCTAGGGACAATTGACATTTACACCAAGCCTAATAACCGACATTACTGTACGTCTTTGGAATGTGGGAGGAAGCCGGAGCACCCGGGGAAAACCCACGGGAAGAACGTACAAACTCCGTACAGACAGCGCCGGCAGTCAGGATCGAACCGGGATCTCTGGCGCTGTGAGGCAGCAACTCTACCGCTGCGCCACCGTGCCACATGCTCACCCAGTTCCCCTTGACAGAAGTCCCCTGTCGTCTTCCTGGTCTCAGCTGAAGGTGGCTGAGACGGAATAAATGTCAAAGGCCTGACACCCTGCGGCTGGCCACAGTCCAACATACATTCCTGGAACTCTTACGTGATTACGTATCTCTCTGTAAATACATTTTTGATCTTCAGGTCCATTCTTCACTAGCGGAAACTGCTGGAGTAATTGTAGCCTCCGCCTTCTCCATTTACACAAAGTGTCATAAAATATCACGTTCACTCTGACACCAAGCAGGGACTCCCAGTTCAACTATTTATTTAGAACCTTTCATTCTATTTGAATCAATTCAATTTTACACTATAGTTAAATCAACTCACAGAAATAGCAGAGACATGGCTAGACACGGGAAGCTGGAGTAACTCAACGGGTCAGGCAGCGTCCCTGGGGAAAATGGATTGGCGATGTTTTGGGTCGGGACCTTTCTTCAGTCTGAAGAAGGGTCCCAACACAAAATATCACCTGTCTCTTCTTCTGATTTGATTTTCTGAAGAAGGGTCTCGGCCCGAAACGTCACCCATTCCTTTTCTCCAGAGATACTGCCTGTCCCGCTGAGTCACTCCAGCGTTTTGTGTCTATCTTTGGTTTTAAACCAGCATCTGCAGTTCCTTCCTGCACACTGAGATTCACCTACTTTAGCGATACAGCGTGGAAACAGGCCCTTCGGCCCACTAGGTCCACACCAACCACAATCACCTGTACACTAGTTCTATCCTACACACTAGGGAACAAAACATCACCTGTCCATTTTCAAAGTGAAGAAGGGTCCCAACCCAAAACATCACCCATCCACGTTCTCCAGAGATGCTGACTGGCCCGCTGAGTTACTCCAGCACTTTGTGTCTACTTTGGGTCTAAACCAGCATCTGCAGTTCCTTTTTATTGCACTATAGCAAAGCCACGGGCTTAGCAAAGAAAATAACAAATCACCATCAAATATTTAAGGGAGGAATCGAAGATATTTGCAGATACGAAGGTTAGTCAAGAAAGATGATCTTCCAAAGTACTCTAAATTCAGAACCATCACAGATAACAAATGGGATCCATCCATTCAATACGAGAGATGGCAAATCAAGAGCAATATGTCTTGTTAGTCTCTAACTGGTTGTCAGCAAAATATATCGTCAATTAGCAAACACGGAGGAGCAGGGCCCTGGATATCACTCAGATCCTTATAGTTCAATAACAGAGCAATTGTACATGGCAAATGGTTGCTGTTGAAGGTTGTAACTAACAGAGAATAAGAGGATAGACAATTGGTGCAGGAGTAGGCCATCCAGCCATTCGAGCCAGCACCGCCATTCAATGTGATCATGGCTGATCATCCCCAATCAGTACCCCGTTCCTGCCTTCTCCCCATATCCCCTGACTCCGCTATTTTTAAGAGGCCTATCTAGCTCTCTCTTGAAAGCATCCAGAGAACCGGCCTCCACCGCCCTCTGAGGCAGAGAATTCCACAGACTCACCACTCTCTGTGAGAAAAAAGTGTTTCCTCATCTCCGTTCTAAATGGCTTACCCCTTTTTCTTAAACTGTGGCCCCTGGTTCTGGACTCCCCCAACATTGGGAACAGGATATGTATTAACGACAGGATGTGATATATGTGGATTTTCAGAGCACATTTGATCTAGTAATTCACCAGAGCGTGGTACAGTAAAAAAGCAACATGGGTCTTCTTCTTATCGAGTCCATGTAGCAAGGTTAGAAGTTGTTCAGCCTGAGCTGGATACACTTCTCGCCGTCTGCATACAATGGCGTCTTGTGTGTGGTGGTGGAAAGATTGGTGGAAACAGGGCCGCAACGTGAACGCTCTTTCCTTGACCCCAACATGGGTCAAAAGTAATAGATGAGCATGGTTAGAGGGTTTGAAGAATAGAAATCAGAAAGTTTATCTTTAATGGGTCAGAACGTCACCCATTCCTTCTCTCCAGAGATACTGCCTGTCCCGCTGAGTTACTCCAGGTTTTTGTGTCTATCTTCAGTTTAAACCAGCATCTGCTCCGCATTTACTTGATGGACCGAAGGGCCTCTCTCCATGCTGTAATGATCTATGACTCTCTGACACTCAATATTTAAGTCAACAAAACCTCCAATGAACTGGAAAAATGAGGAAACGATTTTAATTCTCAGAGCGGAGAAGTGGTGGAAAAATCCCAGGAAATGGGTCTGTGAACTGGGGACATCCAGCAGATCCATGTGACGGAATTGCCTTTAGTACCATCCAACTAATGCAAGGATGAGAACCGATAGAGAGAGAATTAGAAAATAGAACACACTGGAACTGTGAGATGCAGCTTCACATAACCGCTGAAAATCTGAAAAATCTGTTCAAAGTATCCAACAAAATGGCAGGGTGGTGTAGCGGCAAAGTTGGTGCCTTATTGTCAGAGACTGAGGTACGATCCTGCCTCTGGGTGCTGTCTGTGTGGAGTTTGCATGTTCTCCCCCTAACCTGCATGGGTTTTCTCCGGGAGCTCCAGTTTCCTCCCACACTCCAAAGACATGCAGGTTTGTAGGTTAATTTGGCTTTGGTAAGAATTGTAAATTGTCCGTAGTGTGTGTAGGATAGTGCTAGTGGACAGAGGTCGCTGGTCGGTGCGGGCCGCAGGGCTTGCTTCCACGTTGTATCTCTAAACTAAACTAAACTAAACATTGATTGATACAAAGTGCTGGCACAACTCAGCGGGTCAGGCAGCATCTCTGGAAAATAAGGATGGGGGACGTTTCAGCCAAACGCCTTTACTTCCTGAGGAGGCTCAGCAGTTGCACCGTAGCAGACAGGAAGGCACTACAACGGGTGGTGAAAACCGCCCAGTACATCATCGGTGCCCCGCTCCCTGCCATGGATGCCCTCCACCGAAAACGGTGTCTGAGACGGGCCGGGAACATCATCAAAGACCCCTCCCACCCTAACCATGGACTGTTTGCCCTCCTACCATCGGGGAGGCGGTACAGGAGCCTCAGGTCCTGCACTAGTAGGATGAGGAACAGCTTCTACAATAACACCATCACACTGCTGAACTCGGAGTCCCGCCGATAGGTTTCTCCAGTCTCTCCGTCCACATTGTCTGCATTCTGTATCTATTTATATATTGCTATTACTACGAACTGACGCTAAACTGCATTTCGTTGTACCCATACTTGTATCTGTGCAATGACATTAAAGTTGAATTGAATTGGATTGGATTGAAAATGTCACCCATCCAGGGCCTGCATCTCTAAACTAAACTAAAGGTCAGGCAGTGTCTGTAGAGCATTTAGCTGGCATGGACTTAGAATATCCAAGGTGGATCACTCCTCTGAAGGGAGTCCGCATCACCTTGGCTCTACACCTGGTGACAGAGACTGCGCAACGTAGCAGAGACTTTAACTTTGCAGTTAAAGCAGATGGTTCTGTAATTTTGCTGGAATCAATACTAACCTGCCTGGAATTCAAGTACGCTGTTAGTGGTGAAAATTGGAGTGACCTTTCACTGGGCGTGTGCAGTCTGAATAGTGAGAATGCAAAATGGCTGGATGCTGTTCGACATTTCATGAAACCAATGCTTTGTTTTCTATGGGGAAGCTCAAGAGATTTGTTTGTTGAAAGAGCCCCCTCCTCTGGTAGCAGTAATTATTACTGTCACGTGCACCGAGGTACAGTAAAAAGCTTTGTTGTGCGTGCTACCCGATCAGGTGGGATAGTACTGGACATAAATGCAAACGTCAGACTCCAGTACAATAGGTTGAGCAAAGGGGAAGGTACAGAGTGCAGAAAATAGACACAAAAAGCTGGGGTAACTCAGCGGAACAGACAGCATCTCTGGAGAGAAGGAACGGGTGACTTTTTCGGTCGAGACCCTTCTTCAGGTCACCCATTCATTCTCTCCAGAAATGCTGCCTGTCCCGCTGAGTTACTCCAGCTTTTTGTGTCTTTCTTCGGTTTAAACCAGCATCTGCAGTTCCTTCCTGCAGATACAGAGTGCAGAATATAGTTCTCAGCATCAGTTCCATGGACAAAGTCCAATGTCCGCAATGGGGTAGAGGTGAATCGGACAGTGCCCTAGCTTGTGTGTATAGTTTCCGATTGAGAACTCTATGTTTACACAAATGTTGGCGAGATACAGTGGTGCAACTTATAGAATTGCTGTCTCACATTGGTTGGGTATTCCGGTTTCCTCCCACTTCCAAAAGGAGGTAATTGGTCGGCTGTAGAAATAAAGAACTGCAGATGCTGGTTTACACCGGAGATAGACACAAAAAGCTGAAGTAACTCAGCGGGACAATAAACTCTCTTGAATCTTGAATGTTGAGAACAGGCAGCATCTCTGGAGAGAAGGAATAGGTGACGTTTTGGGTCTGACATCCATTTTGAAGAAGGGTCTTGACCCGAAATGCCACCTGCTCCTTTTCTCCAGAGATGCTGCCCGACCCGCTGAGTAAACTTTGGCTGAAGAGAATTTGAGGGAAATAGGTTACAGGGAAAATTACTGGAGAAATGGGTGCGAGCCAGTATATTTTCAATGGGCTAAATGACCTGTTTCATGAGGTGATTTGTATACATTAATTAAAATAGATAAATGAGTTAGTTTGTGAATGGAATGCAGAGAGGATTTGTCTGCCCGCAATGTTCATGTTCAGACACTGGGTGGCGAGCCCGAGCCATACTGCAGGATCCTGAGGAACTACCATGGGTTTTAGAGGGTTGGCCATTGAAGCCCTTTTAGTGACAATATTGTACAGTTAATTATCTCCAAGCCAGTGGCACTTCGAATGGGGAGGTTCATAATTGGCAGCTGCAAGAATTGCCTGGTTTATTCTTGTGCTGAAAGTTAAAATTAGCCTTCTCCCTCAGCACAATGCCTCATTTACCCTGGGCATGGTGTCCCTCCAAACATCAGCAGTAACGGTGTGTGGGAAGGAACTGCAGATGCTGCTTTACATCAAAGGCAGACACAAAATACTGGAGTAACTCAGCCGGACAGGCAGCATCTCTGGAGTGAAGGAATGTGTGACGTTTCGGGTCGGGACCCTTCTACGGCCCTTCTTCAGAGGAATAGTTTGCAAAGCGAATACAGATACATTTCCACAAGTACAAACGTGCACAGGACATTTTATGCTCACATGTTCACAAGTTATAGGAGTAGAATTAGGCCATTCGGCCCATCGAGTCTACTCCGCCATTCAATCATGGCTGATTTCTGCCTCTTAATCCCATTTTCTTTCAAGAATTTGTCTGCCTCTGCCTTAAAATTATCCACTGATTTGGCCTCCACAGCCCTCTGTGGCAATGAGTTCCACAGATTATCTACCCTCTGACTAAAGAAGTTCCTCCTCACCTCCTTTCTAAAATGCTCATACCCTCACTAAATACGTATGTTATTTGGTCCCATTTTCTTCCATTCTCTCCTCTGATTCTTCATCCACCTCCTCAGCCCAATAACCTGCTTTGGGGCTGCAGACCTGATGCAGGGTCTTGGCCCAAAACATCACCTGTTCCTTTGCCTCCACAGATGCTGCCCGACCCACTGAGTTCCTTCCGCAGTTGATTTTATGCTTAGCGTGCCTTGGACTGTGTGTTCTTGCTGGTCCCTGGCGATGTGAGGCAGCAACTGTACCGCTGCCCCACTGTGATGCCCAGTAGATGCCGCCCACTGCATTGTCCAATGTATCGTGTCACCTTGGGAACAACCCAAACTCTCTGGACAAATGCAAATTAGGCATTGTGATGTAGCTAAAGCGAAGTGAAAACGAGTCAAGTATATGGACTAAACTCTTGAAAGAAGAGCTTTTAGTCCTTGAGAATAGATTGCTGAACTTAAAACCCCCAAAGACTCCTTGCTGGAGATATTACATTTGAACAAACTCTGCATCAAATTGAGCAATAACTTGTCATGAGGCCAAGCGTTCCTTCAAGACAGTTGATGTCATTTGCACAAGGATTTATTGCCAGGGTGGGACTGAGTGTGTGAGCTTTGAACAAAGAGTTAGGGAGTGATGGATACCGGCGAAGGAAAATTAACATTTAAAAGCAGCAGGTGACAAGACTCCAGAATATACTCTATGGAGCCTGCTGGAGAAAAAGATTAATGTCGGCGGGTTGAGTCGACTGATTTGCTCTCCAGCTTGCCCTAGCTGGTGCCGCCGAGAAGCCAAGTGCAGTTATCTCCTGTGAAAGCACACATTACACAAAACGTGAATGAATCAGTGCAATATCAGCAGGATCCTTTGCAATTAGTTTGCTGCTATGAGAAGCCTAGAACTCTCAATAAATCCAGCCTGAAGTTGCTACAGGATTAATAGTACTCCATGTCAGGCTTAAGAAACCATTCTAATTGAGTTTTTCGTTGAGGAATGAGCTTTTGAAATGAATGATACCGAACATTACCTGATGCACTGAACTGCTGTTGGTGACAATCATTTATTTTACCAGACCCTGTGGCAATTCAATTGGTACACTATGTATAATTTATCTGTCTATCCATTTCTGAATCTGTCTGTCTCTCCCTCTATGCACCCATCCATTTATCCGTCTGTCTGCGAACGTATCTACAATATATCACACATTGAAGAACAAAACTATTTATAGTCTGCCCGTTGAGGTATCAGTTACCCACTCCATTGATTTATGGAGCCACCGGCCTTTCCAGTCATCTATCCATTCTATATATCTCTATCTCTCGCACTCCAAAGACATACAGGCTTGTAGGTTAATTGGCTTCCGTAAAATTGTAAACTGTCCCTAGTGTGTAGAATAGTGCAAGTGTGTGGGGTGATGGCTGGTCGGCGCATACTCGGTGGGCCGAAGGGTCTTTTTCTGTGCTGTATCTCTAAAGTATCTATCTATCTATCTATCTATCTATCTATCTATCTATCTATCTATCTATCTATCCATCCATCATCCATCCATCCATCCATCCATCCATCCATCCATCCATCCATCCATCCATCCATCCATCCATCCATCCATCCATCCATCCATCCATCCATCCATCCATCCATCCATCGATCTATCTATTTATTCTAATCTACAAAGGTTTGGGGTCAAGATTGGAAGGTTGAGATCAATGGGGAAAATGGAGAGTGCTGGTGGAACTCAGTGGATCGGGCATCATCTGAAGGGGAAATGAGTGATTGGTATTTAGGTTTGTGAGTGATAGGAAGCAGGGCAGCCAGTGGGGGGAGATGGATGTGTCCGTGGTGTGGGTAACTGAGGGTGAATGGACCGTCCCCCTGGATGAAAGCCAAGGAAGGGAATGCGGAGGTTGATTCTTCGGAGTTAATGTGGAGCAATACCATTTTGTTCTTTGCGGTTGCAAGCTGCGGGGAAAGTGGTTTCATCTGAGGAGCATCTGAAGCAAGACACGCAACATTTGAACAGGATGGAGCAGAGCCCGAGGCATGGAAAGGTGGTGAGACAGATGAAGAGAAGCCAAGGCAGCAGATGGTGATGCGTCACGCAGAGTCTTCAAAGAGAATATATCACGAGAATGCCTCAAGAGGAGCTGGCACGGTGGCGCAGCGGTAGAGTTGCTGCATCACAGCGCCAGAGACCCAGGATCAATCCTGACCTCAGGTGCTGTCTGTACGGAGTTTGTATGTTCTTCCTGTGGCCACATGGGTTTTCTGTGGGTGCTCCGGTTTACTCCGACACTCCAAAGATGTGCAGGTTTGTAGGTGAATTGTCATCGGTAAAGAAAAATGGTTAAAATATTTTAAAATGGTCCCTAGTGTGCGATAGTGTTAATGTGCGGGGATCGCTGGTCAGCGTGGACCCAGTGGACCGAAGGGCCTGTTTCCACGCTGTGTCCCTAAATTAAACAAAACTCAAACTAAATGCCAGTTCTGTTCCCCTGGCCTACAAATGACCTATGGTGCGTGCAGTTAATGGGCTGGGCCAGAGGTGATTGTACCGTACAACAAGTTACCTACACGGTCACAGGGAGAACGTACAAACTCTGCACAGACAGCAGCTGAAGTCAGGATGAAAGCCGGGTCTCTGGCGCTGTGAGGCGGCAACTCTACCGCTGTGTCACCGTGCCACCCTTCTTGAGGCATTCTTGTGATACAATTCTCTTTGAAGCTTTCAGTCCATTTTTTAACCTTCCTAGTGCAATTGTAAGCAGCCAATGAACGCCAGCGAGCCAACCAAGACTTCTCCCCAATGACAAATTAAGGGCAAATTATTGCATTAGATTCAGTGGCACAGTTCAAAACCACCTCTGATCTAATTAAAGCAATCACCATAATCTCCAGCCTTTTGTGTACCCTCGATTCTCCAGCATCTGCAGTTCCTTCTTTAACACCTTCTTTTCACCTTTGGCTTTCATGCCTGTCTCAAAGTGCTTTGAAGTTGATGGTGTATTAGTTGGTGGTGTGCTTTCCATTGTAACGTGGCTAATGGGGCAACAACATTCAACTTCAGCACAGTCCGTCCCACAGACAGCAGTGAAGTGGTTGGTTACTTCAAGGGTTTAATGACATATTTTTTTTCTTATTTATGAGCAGAATACCAGTTCCTTTTTGTTCCTTTGTTAATTGAAGGACAATAATGGAAATGATGGGAATAACGGAAACAGTCTGAAGAAGGGTCTTGACCCAAAACGTCACCCATTCCTTCTCTCCAGTGATGCTGCCTCTCCCGCTGAGTTACTCCAGCATTTTGTGTCTTACCTCTGCGTAAACCAGCATCTGCAGTTCCTTCCTCCACAATACTGTTTTCTTGGTCATTCCAGGTGAGTTGCAGACAGAGCCAGCATTTTATTGTCCATCCCTGATTCTGCTTCAGAAGGCGGTGGTGACTCCTTTCTTGAGCTGTTGCAGTCCTTGAGGTATCGGGAACACACAATGTTATTCGCAAGAGAGTTCCACCATTTTGACCGAGTGCGATTGAAAGAACAGCGATATATTTCCACATGTTTATTTCTCACCTATATGAAGCATTCCCCCTCTCCCCCTTTTCCCATCCTAGTGGTTCTACTAGTCCCTCTGTTCACATCCATGTAGCCCCTCATTTATCACATCTTCCCCAGCCAACAATGGACCATTGTGGGCTCCACCCTACCTTGGTCATCAGTTGCCGACCCTGATTTATTCTGGCCTTTTCCTACCTCCATTCCCTCCCCACCCCGTCTACTTTCAGTCTGAAGAAGGGTTCTGACCCGAAATGTCACCCATCTTTTTTTCCAGGAGATTCTGCCTGACCCATTGAGTTACAGCACTTTCTGTCCGTCTCTGGTATAAACCAGCATCTGCAGTTCCTTCCAACACATATTTAGGTGAGCTTAGTTTAGTTTTGAGATACAGCGTGGAAACAGGCCCTTCGGCCCACCAAGTCCGCGTCTTGCAGAGACCCCCGCACATTCACACTATCCAATACACGCTAGGGACAATTTACATTTATACCAAGCCAATTAACCTACAAACTTGGATATATTTGGAGTGTGGGAGAAAACCCATGCAGGTCACGGGGAGAACGTACAAACTCCGTACAGGCAGCACCCGTGGTCGGGATCGAACCCGGGTCTCTGGCGCTGCAAATGCTGTAAGGCAGCAGCCCCACGGCTGCGCCACCGTGCTCCCCATATTTCTAAGTCAAGATGCTGTGTGTGACTTGGATGGTGACCTCCAGGTGATGGTGACCTCATGTTTTTGCTGCCCTTGTCCTTCGGGCTTGTAGAGGTGGTGTGTTTGGAAGTCACGAGACAGAACATGGTATGCCTTAAAGTTATGACTTTCCTTTGCAAATCTAAGTTATCCGCTCCTAATCTCTATAACCTTGTAACACAAATGCTTGGCACTCAGCTCCTGAACGTCCCAGAACATGCCTCTCCTTCATTGTTTACTTAATACAAGAGAGCGGAGTACATCACATGTTTTTCACAAGTGCCCCACCGAGTTGTGCCAAGTCTGACTTCAGTTAAATGTCTGGCAGGCGTTGACTTACATCAAGGTCTTGCACAACTTGCAAAACATTACGTCAACAGCATCCAGAAGGTGCTGTCCAGAAACAAGCAACAATGTGACCGCACGGTGGCGCAGCGGTAGATTTGCTGCCTGATAGCGCTTGCAATGCCGGAGACCCAGGTTCGATCCCGCCTAAGGGTGCTGTCCGTACTGAGTTTGTACCTTCTCTCTGTGACCGCGTGGGTTATCTCCGGGTGCACCGGTTTCCCCCACACGCCAAAGATACACAGGTTTCTAGGTTAATTGGCTTGCTATAAATGTAAATTGTCCCCAGTGTGTGTAGGATAGTGTTAATGTGCGGGGATCGCTGGTCGGTGTAGGCTCGGTGGACACAAAGGGCCTGTTGCCGCGCTGTATTTCTAAATTAAACTAAATAAATGATTGAATGATGGAGTAGACTTGATTGGCCGAATGGCCTAATTCTTCTCCTATAACATATGAACTTATGAACAATATTCTTCAGTAAATTATAATCCTTGCGATGTTTAAGGCACAGGAATTCAAATGAGTTGTTGCTTGCAAATTATAAGTTCATAAGTGATAGGAGCAGAACAGCACCTCATATTCCACTTGGGTGGCTTCCAACACAAGGGCGCCAACATTGACTTCTCCAATCTCTATGGGAGGACTTTGACAGTTTCTTCACTGCTACTTCTGAGCGTTGCGGTTCAGCAAACTGGAAGATGGAAGACGAGGGAAGACACCACATCTCTGGCTTCTCCATCATGTTCCACCGGGAAGAAGGGAAAGGGATTGCTATTCATTGCCGACATTTTCTGCCTTTCAATAACCCCTCACCTTGACAAAGGAACGTGACAATGGAGAGAAAATGCGTGGGAGGGAACTTCAGATGCTGGTTTAAACCGAAGATGGACACAAAATGTTGGGGTAACTCAGCGGGACAGGCAGCTTCTCCGGAGAGAAGGAATGAGTGACGTTTTGGGTCGAGGCCCTCCTTTAGACTGAGAGTCACGGGAAAGGGAAACGAGAGATATAGATGATGATGATGTGTAGATTGAAAGATATGCATATTGCTCTTTATTCATTGTTCTTTATCTCTCTACATCATCATCATCTATATCTCGTTTCCCTTTCCCATTTCAGTCTGAAGAAGGGTCTCGACCCAAAACGTCACCCACTCCTTCTCTCCAGAGATACTGCCTGTCCCGTTGAGTTACTCCAGCTTTTTGTGCCTTTCTTTGTGACAACGATGACAGCAGTAACATTGGGGGAAGTAGAATGTAATTGGGTCTGGACCTATTGCAGATTGTTTGTGTATTCATCGCTGGTGAACCAGGAAGACTCTGCCGTAGAGGAGAAATTCAATTAATGCAAACAAGTTTAAAGTTGTCATTAACCTGAGATGACAAAAGCAATTTTCAATTCACACAGCAGGTCTTGACCTCAGGGATCAAAAGTGAATTGAACAGAAATTCGATAATTAATTCCATTTGTAACAGGTCAGAGTCCAGATTGTGGCTCTGTCTGACAATGTTGGAAACTTAACCCAGGAAAACCTCCCATCTCCATCCCAAGGACACAGTCTAGCTCCTGAGAAATAAACCAGAGCTATTTGTTCTGTGAAATCTCGGCATGCAGTACAATGGTACAATTGTGGTTTAAGAAGGAAAATAATTTGTTTTGGATAGATTTTGTGCGGCACGGTGGCGCAGCTGTAGAGTTGCTGCCTCACAGCGCCAGAGACCTGGGTTCGATCCTGACCACAGGTGCTGTCTGGACAGAGTTTGTACGTTCTCCCCGTGACCTGCGTAGGTTTTCTCTGGGATCTCCCACACTCCAAAGATGTTCAGGTTTGTAGGTTAAACGGTTCGGTATAATTGTAAATTGTTCCTAGTGTGTGTAGAGTAGTGTTAGTGTGCGGGTATCACCGGTCGGTGCGGACCCGGTGGGTCGAAGGGCCTGTTTCTGCGTTGTATCTCTAAACTAAACTAGTACTTGAAGCAGACTGGTTTGAATTAATATAACTTTGCTTCTTTTGCTGCTTCTGATTATGTTAGTAGCTGCGGTGAGTTTAGACAGCAGAACAGGAGAAATGCAGCAAGATTTCAGCATCCAGCGTTTAACATGGGATGAAATGCTTTAGCAAGTCTGTAGTTATAACTATCGATGATAAAAATCAAAATTTTGTTGTTGTTTATTTTTTAGTTATCTTAGTTTGTAGGTTAATTGGCTTCGGTAAAATTGTAAATGGCCCCTAGTTTAGACCAGCTTGGAGATACAGCGCGGAAACCGAGTCTACACCAACCAGCCATCCCCACACACCAACCAGCCATCCCCACACACTAACACTATCCTACACACATGAGGGATCATTTTACATTTAAACATATATACCAAGCCTATTAACCTACAAACCTGTACGTCTTTGGAGTGTGCGAGGAATCCGGAGATCCCGGTGAAAATCCAGTCACCCGGAGAACGTGCAAACTCCGTACAGACAGCACCCATAGTCAGGATTGAACCCTAAATGGGACCTTCGAGAACAAAGGGAGAATTTATTTTATTTTTCTAGCATCTATTATCGTTCCATGCAAAAAAAAAGGATCACCAGAAAGACTATCAATGCAAACTGCAGGATGTGTGTGGAAGGAGAGGGTATAATGATACATATATTCTACACTTGATGGTACGCTTACATTTTGGGCATCTGGCATATTAAACACCACATCATTCATAAGAAATAAAGGGAGATTTCAAATTCTATTATGACTCTAATAGCCCGGTTTCTGCAATGCATGACTAAGAATGTCGATCCCATCACATTAGGTCACGATGGAGTTGATTTCAACAAAAATATGCATTTACAATGTGTCTTTCATAGTTTCATTGCAACTGGAAGAACCCCCTCTTCAGCCTGTGAAGTGCCGTTGAAGTGGAGGCCCATTGTCGTGCAGTAAATGAGCTTAGTATCAAGATCAGAGAAAACAGGAAAGCGATAATTGGAGAAAATAAAATCTAGAGGAGCTGAAAATACAAACCAGAACAAACGCTCTTCACACTGAACTAGTGGAGCAGTATCAGTAGAGAGAGGAACAGAGCCTGAATCAACAAATGAACTGTGTTCATCCCATTCAGCCCATCAAGTCTCCTCCGCTGATGGACACAAAATGCTGGAGCAACTCAGCGGGGCAGGCAGCATCTCTAGAGAGAACGAAAGGGTAACGTTTTGGGTCGAGATCCTTCTTCAGACTCAAATCTGAAGAACAGATAGGTGATGTTTTGGGTCAGGACGCTTCGTAAAGGCCCTGACACAAAACATCACCAATCCATTTTCTCCAGGGATGCTGCCTGACCCATTGACAATAGACAATAGACAATAGGTGCAGGAGTAGGCCATTCGGTCCTTCAGGCCAGCACCGCCATTCAATATGATTATGGCTGATCATCCCCAATCAGTACCTCATTCCTGCCTTCTCCCCTGACTCCACTATTTTTACGAGCTCTAAGAGTTCCTCCAGCATTTTGTGTCTAGCCATGTCTTTGCTATTTCTCCCGAGGAGAATTTCCCGTGTTTTACACAAAAAGAAGAGTGGAGAAAAGAACTCTAACCATCTGCAAACTAAACCAAACTGGATAAGTCTTATGCTCGACACGTGGCAGCATAGTGGGACGTTACATGGTCCTCTCTCTGAACCTGACATATGATTGCGTGCATTGGAAATGAAAGACGACAAATTTAGTGTTAACTTCCGAAGAGGTTTTCTGAATGCTTCCGGATGGTGAAATCTTTGGGCTATTTCTAGTAATCATTAATCCAATTATTTAAAGTGATTTGAACAATGCAAAGCCCGTTCCTTGGTGCTCATTCTGAATTATTTTTAGCGAGTATTGTCACTCTTTTGCACAAAAGCGTTGTCTGTGTGGTTGGTTGCAGCGGTAATTACAGTGGACAGGCCTTGATCATTTTTCATGTTCTCTGATGCAGGAGTAAGCAGCATTGACACCGAGATGGTTTCTACAGCATGGAATCACAGCAAAGGATGGCTTGGGGTTTAAATTGTTTGCGCATGTTTAAGCTGGTTATTTGCTGTCTGTTGTGACTCAGACAAATGAATGAACTCGAGCAGAAAAATGGAATTGGATAAGGTCAAAAATCGGACCGTCGGTGTTCCTGACGTCTAGATCAGGCATTCCTGACCACGTTGCCACTGCCACTGTGTGACATTCTGCGCATAAAACCACGAATCTGTCCACAGACACACATAGTACTGGACTAACTCAGCGGGCAGGCAGCACCGCTGGAGAAAAGGAATCAGTGACGTTTCTGGTCGAGACCCTTCTTCAGAGTCAGGGGAGAGGGGAACGAGGGATATAGACGGAACTTAGGACAAATGAATGTAAGATACGCAGAAAGCAATGATGATCAGGGGAATGTGGAGCCCACAATGATCCATTGTTGGCTGTGGGATAGATGATAACGAGACATTCAGTCTGAAGATGAGTCTCAACACGAAACCATTCTTTCTCACCAGAGATGCTGCCTTCCCCGCTGAGTTACTCCAGCTTTGTGTGTCTGTCTTTGGTTTAAACCAGCGTCTGCAGTTTATCCCTACACATAAATCTGTTTATCTGCTGTCTCCGTGTTGCATTTCTAATCAGTTTAATATTGTCACATTACCAAATGCTCTTGGAGCACGGTTGATTTTTCTTCTGCAAATCCTTATTTACTGTATGAGTGACTCAGCTGGTCAGGCAGCATCTCTGGAGAAAAAAGATGGGTGACATTTAGGGTCAGAACTCTTCTTCAGACAACATTCCTGCATCGGTCCCTCACAGCTTGTGTCAGCCCACCCTCAGAACCCTACCCCACACTAGTCTTCCCACCAGCTCCACTCTTCTAGTCTATTGTCTATTGTTCTCATCCCTGTATCCATCTCATTACTGCCACTTCCCCAGCCAACATTGCACCATCATGGATCCATTGTTGGCTCTCAACGGGAGAGTGAAGAAGGCCCCCGACCCAAAACATTACCCATCATTTTTCTCCAGAGATGCTGCCTGACCCGCTGAGTTACTCCAGCACTTTGTGTCTATCTTCGGTATAAAACAGGATCTGCAGTTTATACAACTCTTATATATTGTTGTTCTAGTTACACATATAAATGTTAATATGGTGGCTTGATGGCCAGCATGGACTCCATGGAAGAGAGGGTCCTTTTCTGTGCTGTATCAAGGATGGAAAGCTGAGGCTGTTGGTGGGGCCACATTTGGAGTATTGTGAGCAGTCTTGGGCCCCCTATCAGAGGAAGGATGACGGTAGACAAAAGTGCTGGAGAACCTCAGCGGGTGCAGCAGCATCTATGGAGCGCAGGAAAAGGCCGGAACCCTTCTTCAGACACCTTCAGAGGAAGGATGTGCTGGCGCTGGAGAGGGTCCAGAGGAAGTTTACGAGAATGATTGGGTTAACAGATGGTGAGCGATTGAAGGGAGTAGGCCTGTACTCGCAGGGGTTTAGAAGGATGAGGGGACACCTCATTGAAACTTTAGGAACAGTGAAAGCCCTGGATAGAGTGAATGTAGAGAGGATGATTCCACTCGCGGGAGAGTCTAGGATCAGAGGGCATCGCCTCAGAATAAAATGGGCGTACCTTCAAAATGGAGATGAGGAGGAATTTCTGTAGCCAGAGGGTGGTGAATCTGTGGAATTCATTGCCACAGACTGCTGTGGAAGTCAAGATATTGAGTATTTTTAAACCCTAGATTGATAGGTTCTTGATTAGTAAGGGTGTCAAAGGTTACGAGGAGAAGTCAGGAGAATGGGGTTGAGGGGGGAAATTAGATCAGCCATGAATGATTGGCGGAGTGAACTCGATGGGCTGAATGGCCTAATTCCACTGCTATGTCTCTTGTGGTCTAATCCCTTTCTGATCCCATCGTTGCAAGCATCTGCAGAACAGTATCTCAATCTAACCTGTGGACTCGTTCCAGCAAGGGGAACTGGAGAAGCAGGAAAGAATTGAAACTTACCCAATCCCTGCGGGCGGGATGCTGGGAGGTTGGGTCCTGAGCAATGTTTCTATTGGTGACAGTACGCGTTGGGACAGCAACTCAGTGCCTCAATGGTTCGATGGGGCTTTATTTGTCATTTATGCAATTGCAGAGTGAAATCCTTTTTGCATATATTACACATGGGGGCGCCGCCATTTTTGGCGTCGTTATACAAAGTCCAGAGCCCGGTCGGCCCGAGCGCCGATATCCTGGAGAAGTTCCCGCTAACCCACGTCCCTCTCCTCGAATAAAGATGTAAACTAGAAGATCACAGGTAAGAACTGGGAGCAAATGGATGTGAATAGTGATGTCTTGCAACATATCCACATCACTAAAGAGAAGTTGAATTATAGAGCCCTAGAGCATCTGCTAAAAAGGTGAAAACTAGAATAAGGTTAAAAAAAAGTTGAAAACTAGGCTTTAAAATTAGAAAAGTTAAAAATTAGATTTTCACATTTTTCAAATTTTAAATTATAAGTTTTATGACAGAAAGATGAATAACATTTAAGAAATAACTCTTCAGGTGGTCATGTTGTCCCTTGCCCATGTACAATAAGGTATAATCCCACCTTGCTTGGAGCAGCATCACAGGCAATGACAGAGATGTGTACCAGCACGGTGGCGCAGCAGTAGAGTTGCTGCCTCACAGCGCCAGAGACCCGGGTTCAATCCTGACTATGGGTGCTGTCTGTATGGAGTTTGCACGTTCTCCCCGTGCGTTTTCTCTGGGTGCTCCAGTTTCCACCCACACTCCAAAGATGTACAGGTTTGCAGGTTCATTGGCTTCAGTTAAATTGTAAATTGTCCCTAGTGTGTAGGATAGCGCTAGTGTACGGGGGGTGATCGCTGATCCTTGCAGACTCAGTTTCGCTCTGTATCGCTAAAGTCTACAACCACACTGCCAAACCCACACCATTAGCTCGCTGATCCACAGATTATTCTTTGTAGTGACTCATCGCCACTTATTTAAAGGCAGTTAGGCATGGCAATTAATTCCACCTTTGCCAGGGACAGCCAGACAATGAAAAGTGAATGGGTGAATCAAAAGCATCACATCAGGCAGAGAAGATAATGGGCAATTCTAGTTGACTCTGTGTTGAGCCACAGGAGGTAGATGAATATTTCCCACCAGTACTTACTATGAAGAACATCATGGGAGCAAAGGGAAATCTTAGAAACATAGAAAAAAGGTGCAGGAGTAGGCCATTTGCCCCTTCGAGCCAGCACCGCCATTCAATATGATTATCCAAAATCAGTACCCCGTTCCTGCTTTTTCCCCACATCCCTTGATTCCGTTAGCCCCAAGAGCTAAATCTCTCTTGAAAATATCCCGTGAATTGGCCTCCACTGCCTTCTGTGGCAGAGAATTCTACAGATTCACAACTCTCTGGGTGAAAAAGATTTTCCTCAACTCAGTCCTAAATGGCCGACCCCTTATTCTTAAACTGTGACCCCTGGCTCAGGACTCCCCCAACATTGGGAACATTTTTCCTGCATCTAGCTTGTCCAATTACTTAAGAATGGTATGTTTCTATAAGATCCCCTCTTATCCTTCTAATACAGTGAATATAAGCCCAGTCGATCCATTCTTCATCATCATGTCAGCCCCGCCAGCCTGGGCAATAACCTGGTGAACCTACACTGCACTCCCTCTGTAACAATAGTTTTAGAACATGTCCACAGTGTTAAAGAGAAGTTGCTGACTGTCTTCATCACGCAGTCATACGTACGGCATGGAAACTGGCTCTTCCACCAACTTGCCTGCCCCCCCATCATTCCTGGCAGCTCGTTCTGGGACTTACCAAAACCAGTCACGCTCATCTCCCTTAAACGTTGTCCCTCTCACCTGAAGGCGATGTCACTAGAGTTTGATATTTCCAACCCGGGAAAAAGGTTCTGATATTACAACATCTAAAACACATTTAGACAGGTACATGGGTGGGAAAGATTTATGTGGATATGGGCCAAATGCAGGAACGGATCCAAGTACACGGTGTATTCAGTGGGACAAGTTGGGACGAATCGCTTGTTTCCATACTGTGTCACTATCCAACTCATCCAGGTATGACTTTAGACTTTAGACATACAGCGCAAAACAGGCCCTTCGGCCCACCGAGTCCGCGCCGACCAGCGATCACACTAGCATTATCCTACACACTTGGGACAAGTTACAATTTTACTGAAGCCAATGAATCCTACAAGCTTGTACTCCTTTGGAGAAACCAGAGCTTCCTGGAGAAGACTCACGCGGTCACGTGGAGAACGTACAAACTCCGTGCAGACAGCACCTGTGGTCAGGATCAAACCAGAGTCTCTGGCCCTGTGAGGTAGCATCTCTACCGCTGCGCCACTTTATCCGCTGTGTGGATGAAATGTGAAATTCAACTTTTTGGCATGGAAATAAGGGATTCTTAGTTTACATGCTTAACTGGGGGCCCATTCACTGCCTGTCTAGTATCCACATTCACAGGTAGTTTCTTCCCAGCTGGAATCAGGCAACTGAACTGTCCTCACACCAACTAGAGTGCTTAATCTTCTACTAAATGGTATTCCCTTTATCCTGTATCTGTATGCTGTGGTCGGCTGGATTGTAAGCATGTAAACTCTTTTATTTGACTGGACAGCATGCATGGAAGGTTTTTCACTGTACCTCGGTAAACGTGACGATAACTGAAACTAAACTCAAGTAGAATTTCTCCGTCAATCTGCCCATTGCGATCCCCAGCCCACCCTATCCCTGCCTATTTCCTCTTCAATTCCAAACTTGCAAAGGCCAAATTGCCAAAACTCAATCACAAACACCAGTATCAAAATACAATATTTTGAATTTTTTTATTACAAACAAAAGGAAATAAAGTGCCTTTTTAATAATACAATACAATTACAAGGTTAACATACAAAACACTAAACAAGCACAATTGTTGCTTCAGTGCTACCTAGAAGGCTTGGCAATCTCTGGCAATATATTTGATATAGTCTCCAAAAGTGTAGTCTCTCATTTGCATCAGGTACTATAAAAAGACAGATTTCTCCCCAAGCGCATTGATTCATATTTCCATTTTACAAAAGGTAAGATGATTCGTCTAGATCAATATGTTTTAATACTGGATTAAATCCCACTCTTTTCACCCCCCCCCCCCCCCAGTCTAGTCTACTACACTGAACAACAGAGACAGTCATACCACATGCCTATCTGTAAGGACACAGAGTGCCACGGTAACTCAGCGGGTCAGGCAGCATCTTTGGAGACTGTGGATAGGTAAAGTTCCAGCACTTTGTGTCCTTTTGTGTGTTAACCAACGGCTGCAGTTCTTTGTTTCTACACCCTGTCTACCCATATCTCCACTTTCAGGGAACTCTGCACCTATGCCAATGGTCTCACTGATCTACATCCACCTCCAGGGCTCGTCTATTTACTATGCAAGTCCTGCCTCATTTAACTTATCAAAGTGCAACATCTCGCACTTGGCATATGAAATTTAATCTGCCATTTTTCCGGCCTGTCTCCACTTTTATTAAAATATTTACATAATTCAATGTTAATATTCAATCATTAGAATGCATTAACTACCTGCATCCATGGTTGTGTCTGTACAAATTGGTCATATTATAAATAATAATAAGCAACTTTGGTATACTGTAGAATATGCTAAAATGTTTTTTTTTAAGCAGCTGCAATTATACACCACCCTATTAAATCCATAGGAGGCCTCAAAGTGCTTTATGACCAATAGATTAAAGATAGATGTTGAGGATTGTGCACCAAGAATGCCTTGGATCACCTTCCATCTCGATGTTTAGTTTAGAGATGTAGCAGGGAAACAGGCCCTTCAGCCCACCGACCAGCGACACTAACACTATCTTACACATTTATACCAAGCCAATTAACCGACAAACCTGTACATCTGTGGAGTGTGGGAGGGAACCGATGATCCCGGAGAAAACCCGCGTAGGTCACGTGGAGAACGTACAAACTCCGTATAGACAGCACCTGTAGTCAGGATCGAACCCGGGTCTCTGGTGCTGTAAGACAGCTACTCTACCGCTGTGCCACCCAAAATCCACCCAAACTAATTATTTTCCTTCTTAAACCATGATTGTACCATCATAACAATCACACTGCAGACACCAATACTAAAAATGCTCTTCAATTTTAAAATTGGTCACGAAAAGCTTCACAAGTATCAAGGACGATGGTGAGAACTGTAGAAAATGTCAGAAAAATAAAATCTTAAAATACATTTTATGTTTGGTCGTTGCTTTCAGATAGCATTTGATTGTAAAAACAGACACACAAGAGAGCAGCGAGTGATGTAGATTAGTTTCATTAGCTTTCATTAATATAGACTGCCAAGCCTACACTTAACACAGTGAAAATGCCAAACAGGAAGGCGACTTTCAGCTGGGATTATTACACTCTACGGCAATTTACAAAAGGCAAATAAACACTTGGTAACAAAACACTTAACAGGTGAAGAATTCTGCCTGTAAAGGTAAAGGGATGATGGGGAACATGTTTCATCACAACTTACAGAAAATCCACAAACACAATCGATATAATATTTACATCATGTGTGCAAAGAGCCTGAAATTAAATGACAATGTGCAGGCGCTGATACCCAAAAGAAAGATTTTATACATAGTGCATAGGAAGGCAGAAAATATCAATAACCAGTTGGAGTATGTTGGAAGGAACTGCAGATGCTGGCTTACACCGAAGATAGACACAAAATGCTGGAGTAACTCAGCGGGTCAGGCAGCATCTCTGGAGGAAAGGAATAGATGCCGTTTTGGGTTGAGACCTGTCTTCTGAATCCGTTGAGTTGCTCCAGCTTTTTGTAACTATCAAATATTGATATATTTCATTCTTTATAGATACCAATGGCCCCAGTTTATCTGGAGGTACCAGGAACTGCAGATGCTGGAATATTGAGCAAAGCACAAAGTGCTGGAGGAGCTCTGGGTCAGGCAGATGACGTTTAGGAGTCGAGACCCTTCTTCATTCTGAATTGTCCTTTTGCATACGTTTCATTCATTTGTTCTGTGCATCTTTCCATGCCTCGAGTTTCCCTTTCCCCTGACTCTCAGTCTGAAGAAGTGTCTCGACCCGAAATGTCCCCTATTCCTGTTCTCTTGAGATGCTGCCTGACCAGCTTCTTGCATCTAATAACCAGTTGGAGATTGGTGGTTTGTGTTTAATTAGAGGGTTATAACATAAATAGTAAGATTCAGTACAAGAATTATACCTTTCGTGAAACTTTGCTTGAATGTACCTTTGTAAAATTATATTTAAATTATAATGTTGTTACGTTTGTTTTTATGTTAAAAAAAACCTCAGGTATTCACTACTAAAATAGAACATTGCATGCACACCGATTTAAAAATACTCAGATCAATTAAGAACAGCTTTGATTCTCAAGGGGAGGTTTGTGCCACAGTGGTAATATTATCTCAGACACCTTTCTGATATCTTGTCACATTTCTCAGGTGGATGTTTAGGGGAAGATGGTGCGACAGCTCTCCAGTCTGGCAGTCAGGAGCAACCAGGTTAGAGATGTCCAATTATTAGGGTAGATGGAGGGGTTGGGGGAAGAGCAAAGGCAGGAGATGAGACCTACAACAACACCATCATAGATAGAGGCAAAATGCTGGAGTAACTCAGCGGGACAGGCAGCATCTCTGGAGAGAAGGAATGGGTGACGTTTCGAGTTGAGACCCTTCTTCGGGCTATTATGGGCCACTGCGAGATCTCCTGAAGTTACACCCACTCTGAAGAAGCCCTCCTCCTCTCTCCAACGCGAGTTCTATGAGACCCTCCCTCACTGCTCCCTCTCCGTGACTCCAGCCACTCCCCTACTCTACACCCATGTTCTGTCCCAGCATCGATCACTTGCCGGGTTTTGGCCCGTCCCCCTCCAGTCTTCTCCCCCCTCACACACACCCCCTCCCCCCATCACAATGAGTCTGAAAAAAAGTCCTGTCCCGAAATGTCTGCTATCCTTGTCCTCCCGAGATTTAGTTTAGCTTGGAGATGCAGTGCGGAAACAGGCCCCTTGGCCCACCGGGCTCACACTGACCAGCAATCCCCGCATATTAACACTACTCTACACTAGGGCCAATTTACATTCACCAAGCCAATCAACCTACAAACCTGTACGTCTTTGGAGTGTGGGAGGAAACTGAAGATCTCGGAGAAAACCCACGCAGGTCACGGGGAGAACGTACAAACTCCATACAGACAGCGTCCGTAGTTGGGATCGAACCCGGGTCTCTGGTGCTTAATTCGCTGTAAGGCAGCAACTCTACCGCTGCGCCACCGTGCCGCCCCGTTGCCTGACCCGCTGAATTACTCCAGCACTTTGTGTTGCGCTCCACCAAGGGAACACAAGGGAAGAAGACAAAGGATTGGGAGGAAATGTTCATAAGTTATAGGAGCAGAATTAGGCCATTCGGCCCATCGAGTCTACTCCGCCGTTCTATCATGCACCCCTGACACCCGTTGATAGAGCTGCTGACAGTGAGATAAAATTGGATGAAAGTAGGCTTGGGCTGAGCAATAAATTAGTGGTGTGGACCTATTGACCCAAGCAAGTAGAAGCAATGAATGTTCAGATCATCCAGGCTCTAGATGAATAGCAGGACACATTTAAAAGACTGAATAGTCTATTCCCATCTCTCTGTATCTGTGCTGTAAATTCTATGTAAACTTGCATAACATTTGAGATCAGATAACGTTATCTTCTCTGGACCACAATGAGCAAGCAACCGGCTGCGTTACACAGTTTAAAACGCGGTGATCTATAATTGGAGTGTGTCTGTCCATACAAATACCATTCCATCCACTTACGTCACAATCTGGCTCGGGATAGTAAAGGCTTCCCATCAATATGCACAGCTTGTTAAAATGAAACCACATTTACACTTGGACATATTTTTCAAACATCTTTTCACACTTTCACGCTAGTGACGTTGTTATTTGTGCATCCTTGTCGGAATATGTGAACTGTGAAAACACTTGCCAGATAAATCAGGTTCATTAGAGAAGAAACTGGAAAGAAATTGTGAATCTAATGGGCCTGTCCCACTTGGGTGATTTTTTAGGCAACCACAGGCGACTAGTTTGTCGCCACATATTCTCTGGGGGTCGTCGGGATTAGTCTCCTCAGTCGCGCAAAAAGTCGTAGCGTCTTCCTTGTCGCCGCTAAATTTTCAACATATTGAACATTTTTTGGTGACGGTGCGTTTGACGCCAATGAGCGTAGCTTGACTTCTCCTGACGTAGGTGCTGACGTAGGTTGTCGCCAGGATGACGTAGGTTGTCGCTGGTTTTTCGGCGACCTGCTACGACTATGACAGTCGCCGGCAGTTGCCTAAACAACCGCCAAGTGGGACAGGCCCATTATTGTAAGTCTTAGAAAGAAAACAAAATCCCGAGACTGAGATTTACATGTAGAAACAAAGAACTGCAGATGCTGGTTTACACTAAAGGACACAAAATGCAGTAGTAACAGCGGGTCAGGCAGCATCTCTGGAGAACATGGATGGGTGACATTTCAGATCGAGACCATCTTCACACCCTTCTTCAAACATGCGTGGCTGAAGAAGGGTTTTGACCCAAAACTTCACCTATCCATGTTCTCCAGAGATGGACACAAAATGCTGGAGTAACTCAGCGGGACACGCAGCATCTCTGGAGAGAGGGAATGGATGTTTCGGGTCGAGACACTTCTTCAGACTGAAGGCCCTGACCCAAAACATCACCAATCCATTTTCTGCAGACTGCTCTAGAGATGCTGCCTGACCCGCTGCTTAACCCCAGCACCTTGTGTCACACTTACATTGGAGGGCTGTTGATGAATCCTTATGTGGGATTAATATAGGGAAGCTCACCAGATAACTTATACATACCACCCTGACAGAAATAGTTTACCTTAAAATAACTATCACAGGAAGGGCAGTGCTTAACAACTTTGGTGTTGTGTGGAGTTTAGTTTAGTTTAGAGTAGTGTAGTGGAGTTTAGTTTAGCTTAGTGAAGTTTATTGTCACATGTACTGAGGTATGGTGTGTGACCGCACTGGTTTCTTCCCACAAGCCAAGAACATATGAGCAGGTAGGTTACACAGGCACTGTAAGTTGTCCCTTGTACGTGAGTGCAGTGTGAGTGGTATTCAGTGCCAGGATGATGGGGACAATGATAATTTGAAGAATATTTGACAAGTTGGGGAGAATAAAATATACCCGGTGTACTTCTGTATTTGATCGTCAGTGTGCCAAGGGGCTTGTTCTTGTGCTCTTTGATACTATGACTTATCATTGATATTCCAAGCTGCTGAGTAACACAAACTGCAATCCCGCGCAAGGCTTGTTCGAAAAGGTAATGTAAAGACATTGGGCTTTCTCATCGTGCATTTAATGACATCAGACTTGATATTGGGCCTAAATGCTCCTGTTTTAGTTTTGCCCGTAGAGTTTGGCGGCATGGTAGAGTTGCCTCACAACCCCTGCAGAGCCTGAGACCCGGGTTCCATCCTGACTACGGGCGCTGTCTGTACATTGTTTGTACGTTCTCCCCGTGAACTGCGTGGGTTTTCCCCGAGATCTTCAGTTTCCTCCCACACTCCAAAGATGCACAGGTTTGTCGGTAAATTGGCTTGGTAAATGTAACAGAATTGTCCCTTGTGTGTGTAAGATTATGTTAATGTGCGGGGATCACTGGTCAGTGTCGACCCGGTGGATCTGAACAAGGGTCTCGACCCGAAACGTCACCCATTCCATCTCTCCAGAGAAGCTGCCTGTCCCCCTGAGTTACTCCAGCATTTTGCGTCTATTTTCGGTGTAAACCAGCGTCTGCAGTTCCTTCGTGCACAACTCTACCGCTGCATGCCGTGCCACCCCTTCCGGGGAGTAGCGTCATGTTGACAGTTCACATCGGCTCGAGTGCCTCGTTAACCAAGTCTGCGATCGTCACATCGCTCGCCGCTGCCCAGCTTCACCATTTATGAAATGTTTAAGGACACGTCACTACATTAAAGGCCCTATAAAGATGCAGACTGCCGCTCGCTTCCCAATGAAGCCACAGAACTTCCCAATGTATCCTCCGTCCAAGGACACATCGTCACATTTGTCTCTCTATGGCTGCAGATTGAAATTCTTCGGTTTTGTGATCCATTATAATTATTTCGTAATTGTGACCCATTATACTTTTACTGACCTAACTAAGATGCCAACTTGTTCTCATGCATGTTTGTCAATTATCAACCATGTGACCATTCTCTCAGGTACATGGACACTACACATCGCTTGACCCATGGACAATCTGTGCAAATACTGGAGCGTATTTAGCCAAGTACACAGGCACCCCGCCTGCTTGTTGTCATTGTCCACAAATGCAAGAACGTACCACATAATAACTAGTCCTTTTGTTTCTTTTTCAACCGTATACATACAAAAGGTCCTGTCAGACTAGAAATAAATCACTCGTATAATTTTCGAGTGACCCTTTTCTTGAAATCACAGCCTTTTCTTTTTGACAAATTTCTCCCCGTCTGCAAAGATATGTTACAATTGTTGCTTAAACACGAGAAATGTACTCAGACTCTGTCCGCTACATGATGAAGATGCTCATCGGCAGCGAGTCATCAGTCTGTCCACGTCACATAAAGGTTTTGAGTGGATTTCCTCCTACATTTGGCAATATTGTCAGAGGATACTGGTTGAGACAGTCCATACAGTCCCCAATAACTGCGGTGAAATGACTTAATGCTACAAGCGATGTTTGGTTATGTCTCGTACAATCAATACAGGTAGTCTAGCCACTTCCACCAACTCCTAGTGTGACCTCTGAATACCTGCTCCAGTTCATTTGGCACAGGCCATTGCTTAAATTCCACTCTCACAAGTCTTGCAATTAATCTCCATCCCACCAAAAAATACACAAAAAGCCAAAGTGATGGTGGCCCGCGAGCCCAAGTTGGGGAAGGTTGTGACTCATGCGCTGCTCCATGCAGTTTGGCCGGCGATAACAGACACACACGTTCACTGAAGCATGACCGGGACATTAGTAACCATCCATGCTTGTGGTTAGCATACTGAAGGGGTAGACTAAATGGCGCAGTACAAATGTTTCTGTCGTTCAAGCTGCCGAGCCTTGTGCTTTCCAATTCTCTGCGGTTGGTCCCTTTACCCAAGGCTATGTTGGCATGTGTGCTACCTCAGCCTGGCCCGTGATACCTCACACCACCGAGTCTTTGATCTCAGGCCCGATTCTCACGCGCGGCTGCAGGCAGTGTGCCGATATCTCCACGTACAGGTTTTTTTGGTTGGTTTGGTTGTTTGGGGTCTGGGTGTAGCCAGGGTCCTTGGCACCAACTGTGTTTACCAGCACTGGCGTGCTGCAGATGTGTTTGTCATTCAGGCTCTGGTAACCTTTGTGGTGGTCGGAGGCCGCCACCTGCACCGGGTTTCCGTTCAGCGGGAGGCTTTCGTGTTGGGTCTCAACCTTCCTGGGTTTCTTCTGCGGCACGTTGGAACACTCGCCATCCTTGATCAGCGACTTCATCCTGTCCTTGTTGCGGTACAAGAAGACCAGAGAGGCGACGGCCACCGTCAGCCCGAAGACCACGCTCACGGTGACAAACTCCGTCCAGTAGCTCTTGCCGTTGGTGTGTTGGGAAAAGCGGCTCTCGCTGCTGAGAGGGTTGATCACGATCCCGGAGCCTCGGCTCAAAACCGCGATGGACTTCCTCGACGTGCGGGAGGTGGTGGCTTCGGCCGAGAGGTCCCACCGCACGCAGTAGTTGGCGACCAGCAGCCTGAAGTCTTGTTCGATGGCCCAGCACTCGAATACTCCCAGTGGCTCCGCAGTGGCGATAATCCTGCCGTCCGGCAGCACCAGGGAGGCAGTGTCTGCCGCTACCCCGTTGTGCACCCAACTCCTCACGGCAAAGTTCGACTGCACACTGCACGGCAACACCTTAAAGTTGTTGGCTGGCACGGTGACCATCACACAGGCAACGGGTCCTGTCGGCAACAGAAACAGAATTAAAGATACATCATAAAGCTCTTGCCACTAGCGTAGACGCAGAAGGGCTTATAAACAGTTCAAAATTCTCTCCATTTAATTCACATCAAAAGTGCCGACAGTGAGGTCCATTTGTTTGCAACACAGCCATGAAATGCCCCTTAAATTTTTAAATTGTCACCACAACATTAACGGTCAACGTATGATGAGCATTTGAAGGCACTGGGGCATCGACTCGCTGGAGTTTAGAAGGATGGGGGGGGGGGAATCTCATTGAAACGTACTGAATAGTGAAAGGCCTGGATAGAGTGGATGTGGAGATGTTCCCACTAGTGGGAGAGTCTAGGACCAGAGGGCACAGCCTCAGAATAAGGAGGAATTTCTGTAGTCAGAGGGTGGTGAATCTGGGGAATGGGTCAATTTCGATACCCAAGTCAATGGGTATTTTTAAAGTGGAGATTGATAGACACTTGATTAGTAAGGGTGTCAAAGGTTACGGGGAGAAGGCAGGAGAATGGGGTTGTGATAGATCAGCCATGATGGCACGGTAGACTAGATTGGATGGGCTAAATGGCCTAATTCCCCCTCCTATGTAGTCCTATGGTCCTATTGGTAATGGGGAGATGATGAGTGCAGATCTTGAGATCTTGGAGTAACTCAGTGGGTCAAGCAGCATCTGAGGAGGGAATGAATAGGCAATGTTTCAGGTTGGGAAACCGCTTCAGAGATTCGTGAATAATTTGGTACCTAACATTAAACCCACTGACGTGTGGTTCAGTGGAAAGAATATTCTAAACTGTGTCTTCAAACTCTATTTACTTCATTCCTATGGGACATTTCTGGCAGAGATCTGACGTGGGCATGAAAATAGAATTTACACTTTTCACCGCTCAACATAGAATAAGTAAACAAAAGGCCCTATAACTAACTCAATGCAATGCTGATCTCACAGCAAATCTCTTTTGCTGGATATATACAGTTGCACAAAAATAAAATAGTGTACTTGAAGGGGAAAACAAAAAATTGTATTTATTTCGCACATTACTGAATGCTTTATGAATGAATGAATGAATGGAAGAATGAATGAATGAATACTTTATTGTCACACGTGACAAGTCAGGGTGATATTCTTTGTTTTGCGTACACAAGGTATGCAAAGAGTGGCCACATAAAGGGCTGTGACATAGTCACGTGTGTCGCTGTGGACGGTACGCCCTTTGCCACCCAGTTTACATGGACAATGGCGGAGAGTCACTGCACCTCACAGAAGCATTACTAGGCAATAAATGGCCTCTGCACGAGACCAAAAGCGAAGACAAATTCATGCGCTTTACGCATCAGTGGAAGGAAGAGAGGGGGCAGAGGAATGTGGGGGGAATTCTTCAGTCAGGGGCTAAAGAGCTGAAACTATATCAATCATTGATGAAGACAAGGTCAAAGAAAGGTGTAAAGAGATGTCCACGTTGGAGCAGCAGGGAGATCCTGGACTATTATAGGTAGGAAGTTTAGTTTAGTGATACAGCGTGGAAACAGGTCCTTTGGCCCAGCCAATCCACGCCAGCAATACCTGTTCTATCCTACACACTGGGGACAAACTCCAGAGGCCAATTAACCCACAAACCTGCAAGTCTTTGGATTGTGTGTGGAAACCGGAGCACCCGGAGAAAACCCACGCGGTCACAGGGAGAACGTGCAAACCTCATACAGACAGCGCCCACAGTCAGGACTGAACCCAGGTCTCTGCCGCTCTAAAGCAGCAACTCTACCGCAGCGCCACTTTGCTGCTCAGAGGTGGACTGGAGCAATGACACGGAGGGATTTGAGGATGAGGATTTTAACATTCATCGACTGGTGGACCAGAAGCGCAATCAGGAAGGGTGGAGCCCACAATGGCCCATTGTTGATGGGGAAGGAAGTTGTGATAGCAAAAGGGATACATGAGCTGTGGAACTGGTAGGATTACCGAGGGGAGAGGGGAGAGGGGAGAGGGGAGGGGGAGAGGGGGAGAGTGGAGGGGGGAGAGGGGAGAGTGGAGGGGGGAGAGGGGAGAGGGGAGAGGGGAGGGGGGAGAGGGGAGAGGGGAGGGGGGAGGGGGGAGAGGGGAGAGGGGAGAGGGGAGAGGGGGGGGGGAGGGGGGAGGGGGGAGAGGGGAGAGGGGAGAGGGGAGAGGGGTGTGGGGAGAGGGGGGAGAGGGGAGAGGGGGAGAGGGGGGAGGGGGGGAGGGGGGAGAGGGGAGGGGGGAGGGGGGAGGGGGGAGGGGGGAGGGGGAGAAGGGAGGGGGGAGAGGGGAGAATGCAGGAATTACTTGAAATGAAACAAAATCAATGTTCATACGGCTGGGGTGCCAACTCATCCCTGTGCTGAGCATGCAATCGTTAAAACAGTTGCAAGACGACATGACCAAACATAAATAACCATCAGATCGACACAAAACGCTGGAGTAACACAGCGGGACGTTATGGGTCAAGACCCTTCTTCAGACTGCTGACCCTTCCTCCAGACTGAAGAAGGGTCTAGACCTGAAACGTCACCCATTCCTTCTCTCCAGAGATGCTGCCGGTCCCGCTGAGTTACTCCAGCATTCTGTGCCTATCTTCAGTTCAAACCAGCATCTGCAGTTCCTTCCAACAGACCATGCGGAGCTGAAGTGTGAGGAGCACTTACGGTGTGGCCGCCTCGTCCTGGGGCCCAGTGGTGAATCAGACAGGCTGTCGGCAGTGTTGGCCTGGCCTCCCGTTCTCAATGTCCTGTTTCCAAAGCCTATAAACAGAATATTCTGCGTAAGTACGACATTAGCTACGGGGGCAGAGACTTAGACTGTAGGCTTTAGTGATACAGTGCGGAATCAGGCCCTTCGGCCCACAGAGTCCGCGCCGACCAGCGATCCCCGCACACTAATGGCCCTGTCTCACTGTGCGAGTTGACCCACGAGGTACCCCGAGTGACAGACTCGTGGCTGTGCACGAGACTGCAAGTTTATGATCAAGTGTGTAACCGAGTTCCCACGGGTATGTCATTGCTGCGATGTTCCTAGTTCCTCTCCCGTTACTCTTGAGCCAACCGTGAATGAAGGTATGTTTTAATAAAGCAACAATGTTAAAATACATCTCCATCCTGTGGTTTTGAGTTATTTCAGCGCGGCGGCATCTATTGATATGACCTACAATGGGAAAATGCGCATCCTCCAGTAACCAAGCATTTCTTGTTGTTTTATGTTTTTAAATACTTTTTTGCAATGGATCTCTATTTTAAATAATTTTAAAAAAGGAAGCAGCCCGGGTGACTGACATTGAGCGGCCGCCGGGACCCGACAGCAGACACACACACACACACACACACACACACACACACACACACACACACACACACACACACACACACACACACACACACACACACACACAGAGAGATACACACAGCAGCTGGCCACCACTTCAGAGGAATGAAGCAGCTCGGGTGACTTTGAGCGGCCACCGGGACCCGACAGCAGACACACACACAGATACACACAGATAGACAGAGAGGGAGAGAGAGAGAGACACACACACACACACACACACATAGAGAGAGAGATACACACAGACAGCAGCTAGCCACCACTTCAGAGGAATGAAGCAGCTCGGGTGACTTTGAGCAGCCACGACACACACACAGATACACACAGATAGACAGAGAGGGAGAGAGAGAGACACACACACACATACACACACACACACATAGAGAGAGAGATACACACAGACAGCAGCTGGCCACCACTTCAGAGGAATGAAGCAGCTCGGGTGACTTTGAGCGGCCACCGGGACCCGACAGCAGACACACACACAGATACAAACAGATAGACAGAGAGGGAGAGAGACACACACACACAACTCAGCGGACCAGGCAGCATCTCTGGAGAAGGAATAGAGTCGAGACCCTTCTTCAGACTTACCCGAAATGCCACCCATTCCTTCGCTCCAGAGATGCTGCCTGTCCCGCCGAGTTACTCCAGCATTGTGTGTGTCTATCTCCGGTGTGAACCAGCATCTGCAGTTCCTTCCCAATCCCACACTCTCGGCCCCGGGGGGTGGATGGAGCATCACACGTGGACACATCCCACCCACCACCCCAGACAGGTCTTTAAGCCGTTCATTGAGACAGAGTGAAGCCACGGGGCAGGCGCCTCAGTAATAAAGGACAAGTGGCAGAAAGGCCGAAGATAGACACAAAATGCTGGAGTAACTCAGCGGGACAGGCTGCATCTCTGGAGCGAAGGAATGGGTGGCATTTCGGGTAAGTCTGAAGAAGGGTCTCGACTCTATTCCTTCTCTCCAGAGATGCTGCCTGGTCCGCTGAGTTACTCCAGCATTTTGTGTCTATCTTTGGTTCAGTCTTTACTCGAGCAAAAGAACAGATTATTAAAGTTCCCACGGTAGACTCACGAGACACTAAATAAACGCACGGGGCCACTACGTTATTACAACGAGTTTAAATGTTTCCATTTTTAACTTGAACAGTTAATTTGACTCGTGGAAAAAATCAAACATGTTTGATTTTTTTCACGAGTTAACAAGTTTCCCGAGTACCTGCCGTTAGCGCCACGAGTCGATAAGTTGCTCGTGCGAGTTCCGACGTTCCCGCTACGTGATCACCACGAGTGAAAACTCGGGGTCACTCGTGGGCCAACTCGCACAGTGAGACAGGGGTTTTACACTATCCTACACACGCTAGATATTACCGAAACCAATAAATCTGCAAACCTGCACGTCTTTGGAGTGTGGGAGGAAACCAGAGCACCCGGAGAAAACCCACGCAGGTGACGGGGAGAATGTACAAACTCAGTATAAACAGCACCCGGGCCTCTGGCGCTGTGAGGCAGCAACTCTACCGCTGCGCCACCGTGCCGCTCAGAGGTATACAGGAGCAAGAACGTGGAGAGTTTTGAACATGAGGGGGGGGATTTTAGCTTTCAGTGACAGCAGGACGGGGAGTACAATCAAAGGATGTTTGAGTTTGAGACGTCAGAGATCAGTGTGGAGTGACTATATGTTGAACAATGACAAACTGATTTTAAGAAATAGCATAAAGGAGCAACCTAACCATTTAACCCACTTAAATCAGTGCATGGATAAACAGCTGCCTGCGTTTGGCCCATATCCCTCTAAACTTTTCCTATCCATGTACCTGTCCAAATATCTTTAGTACCAGCCTCAACTACCTCCTCTGGCAGCTCGTTCCATACACCTACCACCTCTGTGTGAAAGAGTTATTCTTCAAGATGCCCTTTGAGTGAAGAGTGCTCAATATTTCCAATTAGAAACGTAGAAAATAGGTGCAGGAGTAGGCCATTCGGCCCTTCGAGCCAGCACCGCCATTCAATATGATCATGGCTGATCATCCAAAATCAGTGCCCCGTTCCGGCTTTTTCTCCATATCCCTTGGTTCCATTAGGCCTAAGAGCCAAATCGAACTCTCTCTTGAAAACATTGGCCTCCACTGCCTTCCGTGGCAGAGTTACATCTTTGCTTTCCAACAGCGCACCATCAATGGGCTCTTTACACAAGCATACAATGTGGTCAGTTAGAGATTAATTGCACCAGCAGAAAGTATTTTCAAAACAGATGGAGTCTGCAGGTTTCCGGAGGTCAGAAAATCCAATTGTTTAGGAAGATCAGCTGCCGCAGTTACACTCAGTCCAGAGTCACGGGATATCTTCAGTTCCTCACGTTTCTCAAAGTAATGCATACCTTTTCACTGGTACCTTACCATCCATTTTTCACTGTCTGCTGGGCATCCACCAGCATATTCCACCTTGTTTTCCAGTCAATATCATGACCAACGGTGGTGAATCTGTGGAATTCTTGGCCACAGACAGCTGTGGAGGCCAAGTCAATGGATATTTTTTTGGTGGAGCTTGATAGATTCTTGATTAGTACAGATGTCAGGGGTTGTGGAGAGAAGGCAGGAAATGGGGTTTGGAGGGAGAGATATATCAGCCATGAATGAATGACAGAGTAGACTCGATGGGCCGAATGGCCTCATTCTACTCCTAGAACTTATGAACTCCTTGTCGCTGAAACCCACTAATCCAGGCATTCATTGTACAATGCAGTCAATCTGTGTTAAACATATACAGTCATAAATTTCAGACATTAGGAAATGTGGACGGTCCCAAGTACAGTTTCATGTTACAGTGATAGACGTGATGGGCCGAATGGCCTAATTCTGCGCAAATATCGTATGACCTTCTCAACGCCCCTCCGTCAGAGATTGGGATGGTTTGTGGTGGAGCTACTTACGGGTCTATGGGCAGTCCCCGTATGTCACTGCATTTGTTCCTGTCCCAGGCGCAGTGAGGGTCCCGGGCTAGAATACACTCGCCACAGCTGTGGTAGATGCTGCAATTGGAGACAGGCAGCTGCACCACTCCAGAGTACGAACTCGCGTATAACATGCCCTGTGGAGCGACAACATGCAGTCATAGAGTGATACAGCACGGAAACTGGCCCTTCGGCACATCTTGCCCACACCGCCCATCGACACTAGTTCCACTTGCCTGCGTTTGGCCCATATCCCTCTGAACCTGTCCTATACATGTACCTGTCCAAATGTTACTTAAAAGTTGCCTCAACTACCTCTGCTGGCAGCTTGTTCTATACACCTAACACCCTTTGCATGAAAACGTTACCCCTCGGGTTCCTATTAAATCTATCCATGCTCACCTTCAACCTATGTCGTGTGGTTCTCGATTCCCCTACTCTGGGCAGGAGACCCTCGGCTTGCCTCCCAAACACAGCCTAGGGAACCGAGTTCATGATCATTCATAATATCGCAGAGTGATGGCGGAGAGAATAGAGAATTATGCGAGGAAACCGGACCACCCGGTGAAAACCCACGCAGGTCACGGGGAGAACGCACAAACCCCGTACAGACAGCGCCCGTAGTCAGGATCGAACCCGGGTCTCTGGCGCTGTGAGGCAGCAGCTCTACCGCCACGCCACCGTACCACTAACACTCTTCGAAAGACAACAGCACCTTGTGTCCATGGCACACCACACTGTCATCCTGCCAAGTAGCATAAAGACAGTTGCACAGCAGATGAGAAGGGTTGATGCTGCAGCCAGCTATGCCAGCAATCCTGTTGCCTGACATATTATCAATGAGGTGTGAGTTCAGTTACCGAAACAGCAATCTAAATTTTCTCTCTGCGACCCCTTTAATATAGTTTTATACAGCGTAGAAACAGGCCCACTGAGTCCAGGCTGACCAACAATCACCCATATACTATATAAATATAAGTTTATTCCAGTTTTGCATCCTACACACTCGGGACAATTTACAAAGAGCCAATTAACCTATCGGAGCACCCGGAGAAATGCCATGCGGTCACAGGGAGAACAGGCAAACTCCGCAGAGACAGCACTAAACCGCAGTCAGGATCAAACCGGGGTCTCTGGCGCCGTGAGGCTGAAGCTCTAACGTGGCGCCACACTCCCCACTGCTCATCCCCGCTCCTGCTTATTAAACCACAGCTCCTGGTGGAAGAGCTTTGTAATATTACTGTCATTGATAGTGGGGGGAAAACGTTGAAATGAAACCAGATAGCTTTTCACAGAACGGGCAGTGTCGCGGCACTCATTACTATGTTGCCCGAGATGCAACATAGTTTATTTATTCTCCTCGTGGGAAACAAAGAGACATCTTTAATAAAACCTCTACCTGTTTTGAATCCAGAATCAGGTTCTGCACTGGTTGTGGTTCGGCAAACAAAGTAATCTCCTCTATAATGTGCACCTTATCATTCACGTTTATGGCTTTATGCAATATCCCAGTATCTGTCAAGTAAACAAGAAATTATATCACCGTAAATATTTTAAGTGCAAAATTATAAAAAAGATCCAGAGGCAATATTTTCACACAATTTAAATATATTTCATCTTAAATCTATGCAATGGGCACTTGTTATTAGGATGTCATGTTCCGGTGCGGATCTGAGGACATCTCCCACATGCTATCTTAAAAAGCTATCTTGAAACATTAAATTATTTTCATCTGTTCACCACGTGACAAATTATTGAATTACTAGCCTTGAAAGGCAGGATTTTATTAAAAGTCATCAATTAGTCCATAATTTGTGCAGACAGTGGTCTAAGACAATGACATTTACAGGGACTACCCTCTTCTGTAAAGAGATTGAGGCAGTTATATTTTTCACTTGGTTTCAGCATCCAGCTTTTAACATGGGGTGAAATTATTTAGCAAGTCCGTAGTATGATTATGGATGAAAACAAATCAGATTTTTTTGTCGTTTATTTTAGATTGGTTTAAAGATACAGCGTGGAAACAGGCCCCTCCACCCACGGAGTCCGCGCCGACCAGCGATCACCCGCTCCCTAGTTCTATGCCATCCCACTTTCTTACACACTCCCAGCACACTAGGGGCAAGTTACAGAAGCCAATTAACCTACAAACCCGCACGTGTGCGGGAGGAAACCGGAGCACCCAGGGGAAACCCACCCACAGGGGAGAACGTACAAACTCCGTACGGACAGCACCTGTAGTCAGGATCAAACCCGGGTCTCTGCGCTGTGAGGCAGCAACTCTACCTCTGAGCCACGGTGTCACTTTGTGCATCTGCTAGTTATTTTGTGCTCATTTGAACAGAGACTTTGTGATGAAAAGTAACGAAGGAAGTGCTTATCACCCATGGGTATTAAACCGGTGTTTCTGATATCATCCCCTCCCCTCCTTTTCACAGCAACGTAGGGCAGCGTGGTGGTGTGGCGGTTGAGTTGCTGCGTTACAGGGATCCAGGTTCGAATCTGACTACAGGTGCTGCCTGTCCCGCTGAGTTACTCCAGCACTTTGTGTCCTTTAGTGTAACTGGTGTTTGATGGGGTCAACACTGACCCGATGGTCAGCGGGACAGGCAGCATCGCTGGAGAGGAGGAATGGGTGACGTTTCGGTTCGAGACCCTTCTTCAGACTGAGAGTCAGGGACAGAGAGAGAGAGAGAGAGAGAGAGAGACACCGAGATATGGAAGGGTGAGGCGTGTAAACGAGAAATCAAAGGGGATGCAGATCAAGGAAAATGTAGACTGGATCACTGCTTGCTGAAGGGAAGGTGACAACGAGGTGTACAGTCAGTAATATTTAATCAGGAGGACAGTGAAACTAGTCGGGGAACAAGTGTGGGGGAGGGACGGAGAGAGAGGGAAAACAAGGGTCACTTGAAGTTAGAGAAATCAATATTCATACCGCTGGGGTGTAAGCTGCCCAAGCGAAATACATGATAGCGGTGTTCTGTCCGATTGCTAATGAGCCATAGCCAGAATCTTATTACTGAGCAAATATTGCATTTAAAGTGGAATGTCAGCCAAAGGCAAAGTGGAATCAGTGTGAATTGCAGGCGGGGGATTGAGCTCAGCGCTATCACACAAGTTCTCGAGTCCAGCTGCTCCACACACAATGTTATACACAATTATCAGTGACCAAGAGCCATTCTGTGCTTCTAGCTACCAAGACGACTTAGGCACTATCTCCCACACTCCAAAGACAAACAGGTCTGTAGATCCAAGGAAGGGTCCCGACCCGAAACGTCACCCATTCCTTTTCTCCAGAGATACTGCCTGTCCCTACCTTTTGTGTCTATTGTCGGTTTAAACCAGCACCTGCAGTTCCTTCTTACACAGATTTGCAGGCTGATTGGCTTCTGTAAAATGTCAATAGTTCCTAGTGTGTGTGGGACAGTGCTTGCGCATGGGTGATCGATCGCAGGTTGGCGTGGATTTTGATTAGAATGGGTGTCAGGGGTTATGGGGAGAAGGCAGGAGAATGGGGTTAGGAGGGAGAGATAGATCAGCCATGATTGAAGGGCAGAGTAGACTTGATGGGCCTAATTCCACTCCTCTCACGACTTTCTGACGGTGGGCTGAAGGGCCTGTTTCCGCACTGTATTTCTAAAGTTTCAAGTCAAGTCCAATCTCTGGTCTGAGTGTCGTCCCCAATGTTCCTATTGGTGACTAATCTACACGGATGACTCCTGAGCTTTCAACAAGCACCAGGGTGTAAACATCTTTATCATGTCTGCTTTATCGACACTTTCCCAGAATTAAATGATCTCTCACTGATTACCTCTGAAAATAAATCACTTGGTTTTCACTTTTCTAATAAGGCATGAGATGATTCAGCCTTTAGTAATGCTTCATGCCTCTGAGCACATGCAGTGTTTTAATGGCACACCTACTGTTATCGAGTGTTCTCTGCTCCCAAAACAGAAGGATGAAGCAATGCACAACAGTGATCGCCTCATAAAAAACACAAATAAGTACAGGCCCTTCGGCCCACAATCCAAGAACAGGCCCATCTGCCCACAAATTCCATCCATGTTAAACTAATCTCCCGTGTCTGCACATGATCCATATCCCTCCATTCCCTGCGTATCTAAAAGCCTCTTAAACGCCACTATTGTATGCCCTTCGGCCCGTCAAGTCCGTGCCGACCAGCGATCACCCCGTACACTAGCACCATCCTACACACTAGGGACAAATTAGAATTTTCCAATTTTACTGAAGCCAATTAACCTACAAGCCTGCACATCTTTGGAGCGTGGGAGGAAACCGGAACACCTGGAGAAAACCCACGTGGTCACAGGGAGAAACTACAAATTCCATACAGACAGCATCCCTAGTCAGAATCAAACCCGGGTCTCTGGCGCTGTGAGGCAGCTACACTACCGCTGCGCCAGGTTATTTACATCTGAAGAAGGGGCTCGACCCAAAAGTCACCCATTCCTTTTCTCCAGATATGCTGTCCAACCCACTGCTATTCCAGTTTTTTGTGTACATCCAAGTCATTTACATATATTTCACAAACAATAAACTTTCACTTTTCTAATCGAGCATGAAATGATTCTCTAATAGTTTGTGTTGCTGATTTTAATTGTTACATCCACTGTATTGATAGTTTTCTGGTCCCAAGACAGGAAGCAGAAAGCGATTTGCAACAGAATACCACAGTAAACAAGCCGTTATTTCTCTGAGTAACCCTTACATCCCCTCTTTCTCTGTCCCTCCCCCACCCGGCTAGTTTAATTGTCAGTATTCACCTCCCCCACAGTCAACAATGGACCATTGTGGGCTCCACCTTTCCTTGATCATCATTGCTTTTTGCAAATCTTTAATTCATTTGATCTATATCAGCATCTATATCTCTCGTTTCCCTTTCCCCTGACTCTCAGTCTGAAGAAGTGTCTTGACCTTAAAATTGTCACCCATTCCTTCTCTCCAGAGCTGCTGCCTGACCCACTGAGTTACTCCAGGAAAGGTGGAGTTTAGGGCCTGTCCCACTTGCCGATTTTTTCGGCGACTGCCGGTGTCATACACCGCGCGTCAATATGTCATCACACCGCGTCACGGTGCGACCTTTTCGGTGACCTGATACGTCAGTCAATGATGCAGGCAGTCGCCAAAAAAAATCGGCAAGTGGGACGGCCCTTAACAATTACAGCATTTGGTGTTTATCTTCGGTGCAAACCAGCATCTGCAGTTCCTTCCTTCACATTTAATTTCAGGATTATCTCTGTGAAACGACTGGCGTGTTAGTGGAGGTGCCGTCTGCATATCCCGCCATACCTGTGCCCACAAACAGAACGTCATACTGGCCCCGGATGGTCTGGACCCTGTCCACAACCAATTCTGTGTACTTAACGTGCTTCTTCATCAGCAAGGGATGACTCTTGATACTCTCTTCCATCAGAAAATGGTTCTTGGCAAAATTCAATACTTTGTCTGGCATTTGGAATGAAGAGGTTATGTTCATGGCTCTCGCCCTGTCCGTGATACACTGAGAGAGGGAGAGATAACAAAATGCATGCTTACATTAATTAATTGACATTTAATGCTAACATTTCTTTGATTAGTATGGGTGTCAGGGTGTATGGGGCGAAGGCAGGAGAATGGGGTTGAGAGGGAAAGATAGATCAGCCATCGTTGAATGGCGGGGTAGACTTGATGGGCCGAATGGCCTAATTCTGCTCTTATCACTTATGAACAGCATCCAAGAGCCGCTTGTGTTTGAGATCAGATATTACACGGTGCTGGCTTGTCCAGCAGACAACAGGAGTCAAAGAGCCAATTCCACAGAGATTTCATACTGTGAATCTATCAATGGAAAGTGACAGGAGGCAGCCAGTTACTGCACACACACTTCTCCCTACACACCCTTCAAGCAACTAATGGGCCCTTTAAATAAAGAACAGCCCATTCATCCAGCCACGAACCTGTCAAAACATCCAGAGTGCCCTGTATGGGATTGCACGAGCCCGCATCCTCGATCCCCTTGTGAGGACGTGATTCACATCACTGGGGAATGGCGGAACTTGGTGTTTTTGGATCAGGCACAACCTCAGACATATGGACATAGGTTTGGTCAGGAAGGGAAGATGGAAGACACAAAACGCGGGACAGGCAGCATCTCTGGAGTGAAGGAATGGGAGAGGTGAACTCAAAGTACAGAAGTACACACAGTGGCGCCGATCTGGGAACCAAAATTTAGTTTTGTTTATAGTTTAGAGATACAGTGTGGAAACAAGCCCTTCGACCAGCGATCCCCACAAACTAATGCTATCCTATATACTAGGGACAATTTACACACACTCGGGACAATTTACAATTTTACCAAGCCGATTAACCTACAAACAATACAATACAATACGGCTTTATTTGTCACATTGCACATAAAGTGCAAGTATATAAATTTGCCAGCAGCGGTACAATGATAAAGAACACACAAAAACACACTAAACATTTAACACAAACATCCACCACAGCATTCATCACTGTGGTGGAAGGCACAAAATTGGCCAGTCCTCCTCCATTTTCCCCCATGGTCGGGACCTCAACCCTCCGTAGCCGTCGCTGTGGGCGTCCCGATGAGCAGACAAGGTAAGTCCAGGTAAGTCCTGAATCGGTGCCTCCCCACTGGAGACCGCGGCTTCAGGCTGGTGTAGGCCGCAGGCCGGCGGTCGGAGATTTAAAGTTCGTGCCACAGCCAGAAGCATCGCAGACCGCAGGGCCGGCGGTCTGGAGCTCCCCTCCAGGGATCCCTGGTGTCCTGCACATCTTTAAAATGTGAGAGGAGACCGGAGCACCCAGAGAAAACCCGCGCAGGTCACAGGGAGAACGGACAAACTCCACACAGACAGCACCAGACAAGGTAGTTAAAGTTCAAGAACCTTTTCCACGCAGACATTAAGAAGCCGCAGAGATCCTCCGAGGATCGGATCTGAGTGATACTTACTGCGCCAGGTCTTGGCTCTGGGGGATTCTGGTTGTAAGGATACCACTGCTGTGTTTCTCTGTTCACCTCCATGTACCTCCCGGAGAAGGCTCTCACAACGTCAGCCATGGAGAAAGCACAAACTGCGGACGACGCAGCCCCACCTTTATACCTGAGTGGAGAAACAACAAATAAGTTCTATGCTCAAGCATGCGTTGCCATCTCCAGTTCCTACAATAATGTAGCTCCAAAGGTATTTATATATTATTGCATTAAATAGAAACCCCTAATCAAGTCATATGGTCATATAAGGAATAGGAGTAGAATTAGACCATTCGGCCCATCAAGTCTACTCCGCCATTCAATCATGGCTGATCCATCTCTCCCTCCTAACCCCATTTTCCTGCCTTCTCCCCATAACCATAACCTCTGACACCCATACTAATCAAGAATCTATCTATCTCTGCCTTAAAAATATCCACTGACTTGACCTCCACAACCTCTGTGGCAAATAATTCCACTGATTCACCACCTTCTGACAAAATAAATTTCTCCTCATCTCCTTCCTAAAAGAACGTCCTTTAATTCCGAAGCTATGACTTCTAGTCCTAGACTCTCCCACTGGTGGAAACATCCTCTCCACATCCACGCTATATAGGCCTTTCACTGCTCTGTATGTTTCAATGAGGCCCCCCCTCATTCTTCTAAACTCCAGCGAGTACAGGCCCAGTGCCGACAAACGCTCATCATAGGTTAACCTACTCACTCCTGGGATAATTCTTGCAAAACTTGTAAAAGTAAAAGACTTGTAAAGGTCACAATATTTAAGACAAATTGCAACAAACCCATGGATATTGAGGAAAAAAAAGTCACTAATATTGCAAGGTGCAAAGAACTTAGATTTTAATATTTAATTTCTGCCCTGCCCAGTTCCATCCTTAATGGAAGTTCAAAATCATATTTTGAAAATCCAGATTTTATTGAAAATATCCTGTGGATTCAGCCTATCCTGAACTAACTGGAGAGGTGACAGCTACTAATTTGTATTTCAGAAAAAAGCAAGTAACATTCACATACCACTGGGAACTAAAGACTCCATAAAAGGTTATGTTTTTCCAATGTTCTTTTCCCGGAGACAGAACAAACATATCCTGAATGACATTAAATGGGAAGCCGTCATCTGGGAGAGAGCAGGAGAGCTGGGCCTTCAGGAACGTTGTCCACCTTTTCTGAAGAACTCGCTCGCCTCCAATGTCTCCCTAGGGAAAGATATATCACGGATCATTATCGCAGCCAGGAAGCAGGCACAAGAGATAACACACCAGATCATAACACTGTTGGACTTCAAAACCCAGCTACATAAACGTTATTTATGTTAGTCCCTTTATCCTGTATCTGTACACTGTGGGCGGCTCGATTGTAATCATGTATCGTCTTTCTGCTGACTGGTTAGCACGCGACAAAAGCTTTGTACTGTACCTCGGTACAAGTGACAATAAACTAAACTGAACGGAACCAAAGTAGACGCAAAATGCTGGAATAACTCAGCGGGCTTTGGTCCTGGTCTTTTCTCGCCTCCAGCTGTTTCACCTCCCCCTCCACTCCATACTTTCAGTCTGAATAAGGTTCCCGATCCAAAATATCACCCATCCTTTTTCTCCAGAGATGCTGCCTGGCCCACTGGGTTACTCCAGCATTTTATCTCCACCTTTGGAATAAACCAGCATCTGCAGTTCTTTATTTCTACATAAAGTAGGCACAAGGTACAAGCTGCTGGCTTATAAAGTGCTGGAGTGACCCAGCAGAGTCTGAAGAAGGGTCCCGACCCGAAACGTAGCCTCCAGAGATGCTGCCCGTCCTGCTGAGTGACTCCTGCACTTTGTGTTTTTTAATATAGCTACATAAAGATTTAGAAACACAATATCCGCAGATATCTTGCAGTGGGAATACTTTCTATTCACTGTATCAGAATACCTTAATATTTTGAAATATTGTTCAAATCACTTCCTTAACTTGCTACAAATCAAGTACAAGATTCTATAAGAAGTATTAAAGTTTTACAAATGTATCTATTTCTTATGCACAAAATCATCTACATCCTCTTTTCTTATCAAAGTGATTTTATTCTAAATTAAGAGGGCTGCTCCTCCCAATAACCATTTTCACTAGGGGTGTCGGTAGGAAGCGTCTCGACCAGAAACGTCAACCATTCCTTCTCTCCAGAGATTCTGCCTGTCCCGCTGAGCTACTCCAGCGTTTTGTCTCTTCCAACCAGTTTCACTACATTTTTTTGCAACCTAGTGTAGTTTGCTCTACTTATGACAGCATTGTGGTCTCTGGGACATCCATTCAGTTTGTCAGTCAAAAGTTAATTTGTGTTTGGTATTCATTGTATAAAATTGGTTATTTGAGCTGTAAATTCTCGTCTTTCCTTTCACTCCAATGCAAATGCTTTTTAATGGTGCAAAAATATGAATTATGTTATGAAAAATGAAGATTGAGGGGGGATATAGAGACTTACAAAATTCTTAAGGGGTTGGACAGGCTAGATGCAGGAAGATTGTTCCCGATGTTGGGGAAGTCCAGGACAAGGGGTCACAGTTTAAGGATAAGGGGGAAGTCTTTTAGGACGGAGATGAGAAAATCGTTTTTCACACAGAGAGTGGTGAATCTGTGGAATTCTCTGCCACAGAAGGTAGTTGAGGCCAGATCGTTGGCTATATTTAAGAGGGAGTTGGATGTGGCCCTTGTGGCTGAAGGGATCAGGGGGTATGGAGAGAAGGCAGGTACAGGATACTGAGTTGGATGATCAGCCATGATCATATTGAATGGAGGTGCAGGCTCGAAGGGCCGAATGGCCTGCTCCTGCACCTAATTTCTATGTTTCTATGTTTCTATGTTTTATATATAAAATGTATTAATTATATTAGGGGCTATGGTGTCAGGTTTTCACGTTTCAAAATGTTTCGAATTTATGATGTTGCAAAAATATTAAGTAAAAAATAAAATGCCAGTGTCAGTGTCAGATTTTTCAAATTTCAAAACGTTTCACATTTTTAAAGCTGCAAAAAATATTACTGGAGTTTAAAAATAAAACGTATTAATTAGATTAGATGGTGTGCTGTCAGATTTTGAAATTTCAATATGTTGAGAATCTTAGTCACAAAAATATCACTGAAGTTTCAAAAGGAACATTTATTAAACTAATTAGATGGTGTGCTGTCAGATTTTCAAATTTCAAAATGTTTAGGATTTGTTATCATTGTAAAACTGTTACTGAAGCTTAAAAGTATAATTTATGAATTAAATTGGGCTGTCAAGGCCTCGAACAGTTTATAGGACGATGATGGCAAAATAGACATCAATAGCAAGGAATGATCTGCACCTTTTTGTCACCTACTGCTCCAGTATTTAATCATTCATTTCTTAATTTTGGCTTCTGGTTTAATTGTCATTTCCACTTTACGATATCTGATCGTTTCTCTGCCTTTGTCCATTTAGTGTGCTTCAGAACCACTGTTCCCCCTTAAACAATCCTTCACTATCTCCACCCCTCCTCCACTTCCCATTTATTTTCATTACAACCAGAAGGTGCAGTAAATGTTAGCACAGCTCAGGAGAAATCAATGGTGGCTGCTTAAGCAGTGGTACTTTGTCATGTGACGAGCTGCCTCTGATTATCACATCAATGTTTAATAGTTCAGCCGACTTAAGGGTGAAATTTGGAAGACCGCTATTATCTCGTTCAATAATGCAGCTGAAAAATGACAAAGCCTTTTGAGGTATGGAACAGCGACTAATGGGACTGACAGAGTCCGAATGACAGATAAAGCTATGCTTCTTACTACCGACTGGGCGAAATAAGGGAACAACATATTAAACGAGACAGCGCAATTCACTGGCTTTAATAACGATTTCACCGTGACTATTACTAGGTCACAGGGATTTGGAAAGATAAAACTTGATAAATCAAGTCAATTTGATCAAATCTTCATCTCCAATTACAGAATAATAGAGAATCTATTGATAACTTCTTTGCACTGTGCACGTTATCCAAGGCCGTGTGACATGTACAGCACACCAACAATTCAAAACGTCCAATGGCATTATATTAAACGTCATTATTTCACTATCCAGCTATTAAAGGCGTGTACCGCCACCTTTTTGACACTGATCTGAAGTATATGGTGGATGTTCCCAGATGGAGGTGTCCAACACTAGAGGGCATCGCCACTGCTATAACAAAGAAATTGCAGAGAGCTGTGGACGTAGCCCAGACTATAGCGCAAACCAACCTCCCTTCCGTTGACACCATCTACACTTCAAGCTGCCTCGGCAAAGCCAGCAGCATAATCAAGGACCAGTCACACCCCGGTCACTTTCTCTTCTCCCTCTCCTGGCGGGCAAGAGGTACAGAAGTGTGAAAACGCGCGCCTCCAGATTCAGATCCCAGCTGTTATCAGCCAAGTGAACGTCCACCACCACTAGAGAGCGGTCCTGACCTCCCATCTACCTCATTAGAGAGTGTTGGACTATCACCGTCGATGCTCACTGCCCTTTTCACAGTTTACACGGACGATTAAACCTTCTTGCAGATTTTAAAATAAGTGCCCTGAATTGCCCACTGTGCAATCTGCCACTGTTTGTAATTAGACACAGTTTCCTTTCAGCACACTATTCCTGCACCATTTCCCACCTCCTACGGCAAATCCACTCTAGATTCTCTCTACCTGCTCTTTAACAACCTGCTCAATCTTTCCTTTCCCCCATTTATGGAAACCTAATTCATTGTTGCAACAGCTAAATTGTAACAAGTCTATTCCCATCCTAATAATGGAACATTTTCTTGAATGACTTTCTCTGATAATTGTTTTTGTAGAAGAGTTACTGTCTTTTTATTGTTGGTCTGGCAGTGACAATTTCCCAATGATATCATTAGTTCTTCGTTTGATTTTTATGAGGTACTGATGAATTTAAAATAAAACACATTGGGCAGTGGTAGAGTTGCTGCTTTACAGCGCTTGTAGCACCAGAGACCCAGGCTCCTTCCTGACTGGTTAGCGCGCAACAAAGCCTTTCACTGTATCTCAGTGCACGTGACAATAACTAAACTAAACTAAACTAACGTCCTTTTATTCTGAGGCTGTGGCCTCTGGTCCTAGACTCTTCCACTAGTGGAGACATGCTCTCCACATCCACTCAATCCAGGCTTTTCACTGTTCGATGATACAAGTGTCACAGGGTTGGAAGAAGATCGTACAATGGTTGCCTTGTGATACACAATTCTTAAGGCTTTAATTGGTGGAAGAAGGCCATCAACGTTTATATTATATAAGGGCGGCACAGTGGCGCAGTGGTAGAGTTGTTGCCTTACAGCACCAGAGACCTGGGTCCCGAGTTTGATCCTGACTGCTGCTATGGGTGCTGTCTGTATGAGGTTTGTACGTTCTCCCCGTGACCTGCGTGGGTTTTCCCCGAGATCTTCGGTTTCTTCGCACACTCCAAAGACGTACAGGTTTGTAGGTTAGTTGGCTTGGTATAAATGTACAATGTCCCTAGTGTGCGTAGGGTAGTGTTAATGTGCGGGGATCGCTGGTCGGTGCGGACTCGGTGGGACGAAGGGCCTGTTTCCGTGCTGTATCTCTAAACTAAACTAAACTTGAACGATTCCCAGCTAACATCTCGGCTGGTTTTACTTCCCGTTGTATCTGCTTGGTGCCTGGACTTTCATTAGTGTTGTAGAGGATAGAATAGTGAGGGCAATTCTGTGCGGTATTACATTTTGATTTTAGAAATATTGACAATTTATTTTATATATTGTTCTTGAGTTCTCAGACTCCAACAGTCGGTGTGAGCTCAAATCCTTTTAATTATTAGTTGAAACCCTTGATAGTCCATGCCCTGTGATTTCTGCTCCACCACCTTGTCAGGTCCAGATAAGTTCATAAATAAGTACCTTCTAAGAGCAGAATTAGGCCATTCGGCCCATCAAGTCTACTCCGCCATTCAATCATGCCTGATCTATCTTTCTCTCTCAACCCCATTCTCCTGCCTCCCCCCCCCCCCCCCCCCCCGCATACCAAGAAAGACACCCCTCTCTTCCGACTGAACTTACGTCACAAATTCGGGCTATCCGGGAAACAATCGTATTCTCTAAAAAATCAAATTCTTTGCCAGTCTCACTGAAGAAGAAATAGATCTTTCCATCATCCGTGCTGGGATTCTCCTGGATAAACTCTGAACCCACGAACGTTGGATCTGTGAGTCGGGAATAAAATTAGCGGTTATAAAAACATTCAGTTCATGAATTAAGCACGGAACTGCAAACAATCTTGACATTTAATTAAAATTACAAATATTTTCACAGTTCACTTTGACGTTTAACATTTCTTAACTGAAGCACAAAGTCCATCATGAAGCTAATTGAGGTGAGCGTTACAGGTTTGTTTAACCATCGAACACTAGCCGTGTAGAAGTGCAAGGTTTATATTGCGTTCTGTGGAGTTCAGTAACGTATGATCTTCTGAATCCTAAAAGGGTCGTGTGTAATGTTTCTGTATTAAACCAGGGCTTTAGGTTAGTTTAATTTAGAGATACAGCGTGGAAACAGACCCCTTTGTCCCACTAAGTCCGGGGCGATTGGTGGTCTCTGCACACTAACACTGTCCGACACACACTAGGGACAATTTACAATTTACAGAAGCCAATTAACCTGCAAACCTACACGTCTTTGGAATGTGGGAGGAAGCTGGAGCATCCGGAGAAAACCCACGTGGGGAGAACGTACAAACTCCGTACAGACAGCACCCGTAGTCAGGACCGAACCTGGGTCTCTGAGGCAGCAACTCATGTGGTTCTCAACTACACCAACATTATAGATCTCTGCACATCTGTGACAATCTCTTTCCGTTAACATTGAGCTTGGCTTGGTGATCCAGGGCAAGCAGCGATGTAAAGATGATTGATATGTTCTTGGAGTAATAATATAATCTAAGAGAAAGTATTTGCTGGCGTGTTCAGCAGGACCACTGCCCATATTTCCATCTGTATGTTTCTGCATCTAAACGCGGGTCTAGTGGACTGTGAGACTGGGCGGCTGCAACAATGGACCACTTTTTACATTAATCCTTCCATCCTTCCTCAAGGGTGGAAGACCCTTCATGGAATGGGTGACGTTTCGGGACGAGACATTTGCTGCGTGGAACTTACCCTGGAGCCAATTGAGAGAATTCTCAGTCTTTAACGGTGGTTTATTCCCCAGACTTCTGGAAATAATTGGTTCATTGCCTTGAAACTGGCTGACAGTTCCTGCATACAATTCCTCCTCTGGAAAAATAAAGACAAATTAATACCAAAAAAACATAATTTGTATTTTTAAAATTATTCTTGTATTATTTAATTAATAATCTTGCCATTCCTGAATATCTCATGTTAAGGGCATGTCCTACTTACGGGGTGACGTCCTACTTATGCGACGTCACCCCGCGACAGTTACAATTATACCAAAGCCAATTAACCTACAAACCTGTACGTCTTTGGAGTGTAGGAAGAAACCGGAGATCTCGGAGAAAGCCGAATCAGTCACGGGGAGAACGTACAAACTCCGTACAGACAGCATCCACAGTCAGGATCAAACCCGGATCTCTGGCGCTGTAAGGCAGCGACTCTACCGCTGCGCACCGTGCCGCCTACCATTAGCAGGGGATTATCCCATGTTTTGTGATATTGTACATGATGAGCAGTTTGACACACATCGATGCTTTTATCAATTATTTTATTTAAGAAGGAACTGTAGATGCTGGAAAAATCGAAAATAGACAAAAAATGCTGGAGAAACTCAGCGGGTGACGCAGCATCTATGGAGTAAAGGAGTAGGTGACGTTTTGGGTCGAGACGCTTCCTCAAACTGATGTTATTTTATTGTTATTTTGACCACGATGAATAATTTCAGCATTTCTTAGTTTCACCCCCCACCCCCCAAACTGTCCCTAATTGAGTGTAACAAAGTTTAACAGAGAGCTCTGGGAACAGAACGGCCTGTCTGAAGGTTCAGCATTTGAGCAGCAGAATTCTTCACTGGGGATAAAATGCCCATTGCTGTGGCTTCCAAACCCCAAGCACATTGCAGGCAATTATAACAAGTTATAATGAACTACAACGATTTAAAACCCACTTCTACTCACCAACCATAATTGCAGTTGACTTATAGGTTGAGTCAAAAGGACATCGATCTTTTCCATCCTCCATTAAAAGATTACCATGGGCAACTTTTCACAAGAGAGAAGTCCGCAATTTGCTACGGGGAGAGGATCGTTTAGTTTAGAGATACAGCATGGAAACAGGCCCTTCAGCCCATCGAGTACTCGCCAACCAACGATCGCACGTACACTAGTTCTGTTATCCAAGTTAGGGGAGATTTTGCAGACGGCCAATTAATCTAGAAACCCAGAGTGTGGGAGGAAGCCGGAGCTCCTGGAGAAAACCCACGCGGTCGCAGGGAGGATGTACAAACTCCGTACAGACAGCATCCAAGGTCAGGATCGAACCCGGATCTCTGGCGCCGTAGGGCAGCCACTAACTGGGATAACACAGAACAACTCTACGAATGCGCCACTGTGTCACCCCAACCTTCAATTCTGCTTTGACATAATAATATTTTGCCTATGAACATCTAAAGGTATCAGAGTGAACACTTACAATATAAGCACAGGTAGGGCTGAAAGCATATGTCCCACAAACGTAGACATGAGTCCCGTTCAGCTGCAGCAGGATCTTCATGTAATTGAAGCAGTCACTCTGCAAAGAGACAAATATCAAGTTTATTTCACTGAGAGACCGAGACATCGCTGAACAGTTTCTTTCCGCAGCAAGACTGCTTACCGATAGACTCTTCCCTTTAAAGTGACATTCCTTCCTCTTCTGCTCTGGAGCTTCCCAAACCACCTGCAGAGAGAAGGATAATGCGGTCAACCATCCCCCAACAACATCATAGACGGGATTTGACAAGACGCTATAAAACATTTGCTGTACAATTAATGCACCAGCATTATTCTGCTGTTCAGACTGCAGTTATCAGGCAACTGATCCATCCAATCACAACTAGAAAGCAGTCCTTAACTACTATCTTACTCATGAGCGGACTTTTACTGGCTTTACCTTGCATTAAACGTGACCCCCTTATCAAGTACACTGCGAATGGCTCGATTGCAATCATGTATTGTCTTTCCGCTGACTGGTTAGCACGCAACAAAAGCTCTTCACTGTACCTCGGTACACGTGACAATAAACTAAACTGAAACTGAAATGGAAACAGTCAGGAACAGAGAATCACAGCATGTGGGAAGGAACTGCAGATGCCGGTTTACTCCAAAAAAGCTGGAGTAACTCAACGGGTCAGATAGCATCTCTGGAACAATGGAATAGGTGACGTTTTGGGTTAGGACCCTTCATCAGACACTGTCTGGTGAACCTAATATATTCATAAAATCATAAGTGATAGGAGCAGAATTAGGCCTTTCAGCCCATCAAGTACTCTGCCATTCAATAATGGCTGATCTATCTCTCCCTCCTAACCCCATTCTCCTGCCTTCTCCCCATAACCCCTGACACATGTACTAATTTCTGCCTTAAATATATTCATTGACTTTTGGCCGGCTGTGGCAACAAACTCCACAGATTCACAACATGATCACATTCTAGTCAACTCAAGTCACTTTTATTTCTATAGCACATTTAAAAAACAACTCTCGTTGACCAAAGTGTTTTACATTGGTGGAGGTACTAACGTTATACAACATTCTTCAGACATCTCAGGTTCTTTATAAAAAACATTTTAAAACTAGAATGTAATTATTTGAAGAGATGAAGAAGCCAGTTGTAGCTGCAGAAGAAATAATGTGGGGTAAAATGCAGACAGTGAGGAGAATCATCCATGGGTTTGCACATGTTTGCAGCAAAGTGTCTCTGTGAAATGTGGATGATAATTCAGGATTGTTAATTGGTCACACTTCACTGACTGACTTCAGCCAGCCAGACATCCAGTTAACTTCAGAAGCAATTGCGTCTGCTCTGTCAGGTCTGGGCTGGGGCAGTCGAGCAGAATCTTCCAATCGGGACACAGAAAGGATTAGGATTCACATCCTTTGGGATGCAGAGGTGCTCGTGGGCTCTGCGTGTGTGTACGAGTGTCAGACACAGCAATCTCACCAGTCACTCCCCCTGCCTGCCGCAAGGCATCTAATGAGGTGGAAAGGTGGGGGGTAGTTTGATGAAGCATTGTGACATGAATAATAATGAGACCCTGAGACGCTGGGCCTGGACGTACAGGTCTGGCAGCTGACAGCAGCTTCCATTTGAACTGCAATTCAACAGTGAAATTCCAACTCCCAATGGATTGGAGTCTGCAGTCAAAGGACCAAGAGGTGGCACGGTGGCGCAGCGGTAGAGTTGCTGCCTCACAGCGCCAGAGATCCGGGTTCCATCCTGACTATGGGTGCTGTCTGTACGGAGTTTGTACGTTCTCCCCGTGACCACGTGGGTTTTCTCCGGGTGCTCCGGTTTCCTCCCACACTCCAACGACGTACAGGTTTGTAGGTTAATTGGCTTCTGTAAATTGTCCCTAGTGTGTGTAGGATAGTGATAATGTGCGGGGACCGCTGGTCGGTGCTGACCTGATGGGCCGAAGGGCCTGTTTCCTCGCGGTGTCACTGATCTAAACTAGACCCCTTAAGAAACCGTTCCAATTCTCCCCCCAAATATGCTACAACAAGCAAAGGTAAACGCTCTAAGGGTCACATATTCATCATCCGCCAGTGTCATATCTTCATTTTAGTTTAATTTGTTATTGTCACTTGTACCGAGGGACAGTGAAAAGCTAGACGGACACAGAGTGCTCGAGTAACTCAGAGGATCAGGTAACATCTCTGGTGAAAATGGAAAGATGTTGTTTCGGATCAGGATCTTTCTTCACTCCAGAGATGCTGCCTGATCCACCGAGTTAAAATATTCCTCACAATTGAGAAGAAACTGTCAATTGGATCAATTGGCATTGAGTGGGCAGAGTAAGGAAGGTTAATTTAGTGCGGAGAAGTTTAGTTTAGCTTCTCTACTGTTATCATGTACACCGAGGTTTGCACGCTGTCCAGTCAAAGACCATAAATGACCACAATCAAGCTGTCCGCAGTGAACAGATACAGGATGAAGGGGATTACATTTAGTGCAAGATTAAGTCCAATCCAGAACCAGGGGCCACAGTTTAAGAAGCAATAAGGAGTAAGCCATTTAGAACGGAGACGAGGAAATATTTTTTCTCACAGAAAGAGGTGAGTCTGTGGAATTCTCTGCCTCAGAGGGCGGCGGAGGCAGGTACTCTGGATGCTTTCAAGAGAGAGCTAGATAGGGCTCTTAAAAATTGCAGTCAGGGGATATGGGGAGAAGGCAGGAATGGGGTACTGATTGCGAATGATCAGCCATGATCACATTGAATGGCGGTGCTGGCTCGAAGGGCCGAATGGCCTACTCCTGCACCTATTGTCTAATTTATAGATAGTTCAAATAAATACTTTCAGATAAATGTGAATGTACCTCATTCTTGAATTTGTTGGGAGCAATATCTAAAACATCCAGAGAGAAGACAGCATCTCTAGCCCCGACATAGAGGGCTCCTCCATCAGCACTCAACAACAGCTTGGTGTAGTTGTGTACTCCGTCTCTGTTGAACAGTTTGACCACTCTGTTTGTGTCATCTGTAAAAGAACACAATCACGGGTTAGAGCCAGCTGAGTTAGAACGTGGGGGGGGATGTGGATGAGAACGAGGAGAGAATTTTAAAAAGTACAATCCGTGTAAAAGGGATGGTTGGAATGGACATGTGTAGGAAGGAACTGCAGATGCTGGTTTAAACCTAAGAGAGGCACAAAGTGCTGGAGTAACTCAGCGGGTCAGCCAGCATCTCTGGGGAACATGGATCGGTGATGTTTCAGTTCGGGACTCTTCTTCAGTTACATGCCCATGTTCTCCAGGAATGTCTGACCCGCTGAGTTACTCCAGCACTTTGGGTCATTTTTTGTAAACCAGCATCCTCAGTTCCTTGCTTCTACATTTGTTCAAATGCCAGTCTGCAGAAGGGTCCCGACCGATAAATCACCCATCCATCGAGATGCTGCCTGACCCGCTGAGTTACTCCAGCACAGTGTCCGTGGGGTGACGCCTCTATGGTGGTGAGTAGTCTCCCAAAGAGTCGTACCTTTTTCTGGTCGCCGCTGGATATTCAGCATGTTGAAATACTTCGGCAACCTGCTACGACTATAACGGGTGACGGCCAATCGCCAAATAAATCGCGTAAGTGGGACAGGCCCTTTAGGGTGGCACGGTGGCACAGCAGTAGCATTGCAATCTTACAAGACTGAAGAACATTGAGATGGAAGCTGACCTAAGGCATTCTAAGTGCACAATCCTCAACATATACCCCTAATATTTCAAAAATGGGCGGCACGGTGGCGCAGCGGTAGAGGTACTGCCTCACAGCGCCAGAGACTCAGGTTCAATCCTGACTACGGGTGCTGTCTGTACGGAGTTTGTACGTTCTCACCCTAACCGCATGGGTTTTTTGGGTGCTTCAGTTTCCTCCCACACTCCAAAGATGTACAAGTTTGTAGGTTATTTGCCTTGGAATTATTGTAAATTTTCCCTAGTTTGTAGGATAGTGTTAGTGTTCAGGAATCGCTGGTCGGCGCAGGCTCGGTGGGTCAAAGGGCCTGTTTCCGTGCTGTATCTCTAAACTAAACTAAAATTTCCAGTACTTTCAATCTTGTATTGTTTCATCCTGCTCTAGTGATGTGGAGTTGTCTGCTGAGATGTTGAATGATCCATTGACATTCTCTCTAACAATAATAAGGGCTTCAGCTTCAGCCTAAGTGCATACCACTTGTGGTTTGTGGCACGGAGCTACTGCTGTGCTTACAGATCAGAATCTCAAATTGAAGCCTTCCTTTAATGTACACTTTGGCATTTGCCAACAATGTGCGTGTGTGGTGTTGTAAGTGCAGTGGCCCACGGAGGGAATGTTCCACGTCATCGTGAACCAGTTGTGGGCAATCACCAGCTTCTTGCAACTAGTTGGAAGCTCACTGAGATCCAATATTTAATCTGTCTCTTCCTCTGCAGACGCTGCCTGGCCTGTAAAGATTCCAGCTAATCGTATAGTCAAGTCATCCAGCTTTTGGTGTAAAACCCTCTTGGCTCGACCAACCCTCCCATATTTGTAATGTCAGAGTCGGTGAGGCTAAATGCAAATTGGAGGAACAGCATCTCATATTTCGCTGGGCAGCTTACAGCCCAGTGGTATGAAGACTGATTTCTCTAACTTCAGGTAGCCCCGGCATTCCCTCTCTCTCTCTATCTCTCCCCCACCCAAGTTGCACCAGCTTCTCATTTTCACCCAACAATCAGCAAACAAAGGCCTGTTTCCTTTATCAGCGTCACATTTTTGCACATCTTTCGCTAATTGTTCTTTACCTCTCTACATCATCGCCTATATCTCTCGTTTTCCTTATCTCTTACCGGTCTGAGGAAGGGTCTCGTTCCAAAATGTCGCCCATTCCTTCACTCCAGAATGCCGCCTATCCCGTTGAGTTACTCCAGCATTTTGCCTCTATCTGTTGTTTAAACCAGCATCTGCAGTTCCTTCCTACATATTTGTACTGGTGACCACTCCAGAAGCAGCAACAATGAAGACCTTCCCACCATCTCAACAAAGATCATGGGGTCGTCAACAGAAATGCCCAACAAGGTCATAAGTACCTGGAGCAGAATTAGGCCATTCAGCCCATTGAGTCTGCTCCGCCATTCAATCATGGCAGATATATATTTACCCTCTGAACCCCATTCTCCTGCCTTCTCCTCATAATCTTTGACACCCGTACTAATAATGAAGCTGTCAACCTCAACTTTAAAAATACCCAATGAATGGCCTCCATTTATTGTCTGTGTCAATTAATTCCAAGATTCACCACCCTCTGACTCTTATTTCCATTCTAAAGGTACGTCCTTTTATTCTGAGGCTGTGTCCTCTGGTCCTAGACTCTCCCACCAGAAGAAACATCCTCTCCACATCCAATTTATCCAGGCCTGTCCTAGCAGGCCCGATAGATTTTGTGATGTTGCACTCATACAATCCTTGTACATCGATAAACAGATATAGTTACCTCAACGAGTGTTTTCTCACAGAGTGGTGAGTCTGTGGAATTCTCTGCCTCAGAGGGCGGCGGAGGCAGGTTCTCTGGATGCTTTCAAGAGGGAGCTAGATAGGGCTCTTAAAGATAGTCAGGGGGTATGGGGAGAAGGCAGGAACGGGGTACTGATTGGGGATGATCAGCCATGATCACATTGAATGGCGGTGCTGGCTCGCAGGGCCAAATGGCCTACTCCTGCACCTATTGTCTATTATCTATAGTGTTTCTATTTATATTGCCAATGGAGGCACGGTGGTGCCGTGGTAGAGTTGCTGCCTTACGATCCTGACTACGGGCGCCGTCTGTGCAGAGTTTGCACATTCTCCCCATGACCTGTGTGGGTTTTCTCCGGGTGCTCTGGTTTCCTCCCACACTCTAAAGACGTACAGGTTTGTAGATTAATTGGCTTTGGTAAAAATTGTAAATTGGCCCTAGTGTGTGTAGGATAGTGTTAGTGTACGGGGTGATCGCTGGTCAGCATCGACTCGGTGGGCTGAAGGGCCTGTTTCCACGCTATATCTCTAAAACTAAACGTGTTGAAGATGTGACCTCACACTGTGACGGCCGGGACTTTATAATGTTCGGATCGTTAACCAGCCACATTTTTCTGTTGACAGAAGTTACAACACTAATGCTGAGTGACATTAAGCAGAATGTTTCAGAGAAACAATTAAAAATGAGGCACTTCCTTCCAGAGTGTTCTTCCATACTTGAATCGTGTAGAAATCCTATTGCAGTAAAGTGCTGCTTTCCATGCAAGTCAACAAGGGGAAGCCAGCTGCTGTTGACATCTGGAATGCATTCCAAATGACAAGAGAAAGATTTATCAAATGCTGAACTTACACTCCAGGGAAGAACTTACACTCAGAGTCAGAGAAAAATGTGGGGAATATATATATATATATATATATGTATATCTCTTGTTCCCCACTCCCTGACTCTCAGTCTGAAGAAAGGTCTCGAACCCAAAACTTCACCCATTCCTTATCTCCAGAGATGCTGCCTATCCCGCTGAGTAATGACGTCAGCCCATTGGGCTAGTCCCATTTGGCCCATGGCCTTCTAAACCCTCCCTATACCGACACAGCCATGTGGGACTAGTGTATCTGGAACATGTCGCCCAGTCTGGGCAAGTTGGGCCGAAGGACCTGTTTCCTTACTGTATCACTCAATGACAAAAGGAGGGCACTGGACCCAATGGATACAGTCCCTTTAGTCCCCTTCCTATCTTCGGTTTAAACCAGCATTTGCAGTTCCTTCCTGCACATAATGTCTTTCCAACATCAGGATGTTAGAAGAGGGTTCTCTACCGACCATGGCAATCCAAAACAATAGCCACTCCTGAAATGTAGGAGCCACAGCTGTCGAACTACGGAGGGCAAGTGATAAATATTAACCTTGACTCGTAAAATAACTCCAGGGACGTTCGCTAAGTCGAGCCTCAGGATCTTCTCAGATCTCCAAGACTCAAGATGGTTTAATTGTCACATGTATCGCTTCAATGAAATTCTTACTTGCAGCAGCAGACCAGACCTGAATGCACAGGTCATAGGGGCAGCATGGTGAGGCAGCGGTAGAGTTGCTGCCTCACAGCACCAGAGACCCGGGTTTCATCCGGACTACGGGTGCTGTCTGGGTGGAGTTTGTATGTTCTCCCCGTGACCTGCGTGGGTTTTCTCCAGGTGCTCCAGTTTCCTCCCACACTCCAAAGATGTACAGGTTTATAGGTTAATTGGTCTCAGTAAAAATTGTAAATTGTCCCTAGTGTGTGTGTGTGTGTGTAGGATAGTGCTAGTGTGCAGGGATCGCTGGTCGGCGAGGACTCGGTAGGCCGAACGGCCTGTTTCCACTCTCTAAACACTAAAGATAACATATTATTTAAAAAGAGATAGACACAAAAAGCTGGATTGACTGCGGGTCAGGCAGCATCTGTGGAGAAAACATTTTGGGTTGAGACCATTCTTCAGACCCCTTTGGCTCGACCCAAAACATCACCTATTCCTTCTCTCCACAGATGCTGCCTAACCTGTTGAGTTACTCCAGGTTTTTGTGTCAATTTTCGTTGTAAACCAGCATCTTCAGTTCCTTCCTACATATATTAAACAAAAATCAATAAAGAAATAACCCCAATATTAGTGCAAAGAGAGCCCAACATGCTGAGAGCAACCAATGACAGTCTACGGTTCACAGTTCAGTTAGTGTTCAGGGGTCTGATGTTTGATGGGTGAAGTAAATGAAAGTCACCAAACCTAAAACTCACACAAAGTATTGGTCCATTAGTATTTCCAATGGAAGCTAAATGCACCACCTCAGGGGAACACTCCGAAACATTTCAATGCCAGACACATCCACCACTGTTCGCTTCCTTCTCTGCATCAAGCAGAGCTACAGGCTATCACTGCATCACAACCCCTCATGTGGAAACCACTCCCTACACTTCACTTCAACAGTATGTTGTCGGGAAAAGCACCCAATTATCACGAGCCATTATTTCAGACTCTCTCCATCCCGTCTGGGTTAACCCTTTAGGTAGGCACAAAATGCTGGAGGAACTCAGAGGAACAGGCAGCATCTCTGGAGAAGAAAGAATGGGTGACGTTTCAGGTCGAGACCCTAATCCTTCAGCTGCCTGGCGTATATTGGCAGCCACTGTGCAGTGAAGTTAATAAGATGATCACAGGCTTTAGATTCAAGATCCAAGAGAGTTTATTGTCGCGTGTCCCAGATAGGACAATGACATTCTTGCTTTGCTTCAGCACAACAGAACATAGTAGGCAGGAATACAGAACAGATCAGTGTGTCCATATACCATTATATAAATATATACACACATGAATAAATAAACAGATAAAGTTCAAATAAACAGATAATGGACTATGAATGTTCAGAGTTTTGTATGAGTTGAGTTTAATAGCCTGATGGCTTTGGGGAAGTAGCTATTCCTGAACCTGGACGTTGCAGTTCTCAGGCTCCTGTACCTTCTACCTGAAGGTAGCAGGGAGATGAGTGTGTGGCCAGGGTGGTGTGGGTCCTTGATGATGCTGCCAGCCTTTTTGAGACAGCGACTGCGATAAATCCCCTCGCTGGAAGGAAGGTCGATGATGGACTGGGCAGCGTTTACTACTTTTTGTAGTCTTTTCCGCTCCTGGGCACTCAAGTTGCCGAATCAAGCCACGATGCAACCAGTCAGCATGCTCTCTACTGTGCACCTGTAGAAGTTAGAGAGAGTCCTCCTTGACATAACGACTCTCCGTAATCTTCTCAGGAAGTAGAGGCGCTGATGTGATTTCGATATAATTGCATCTGTGTTCATGGACCAGGAGAGATCATCAGAGATATGCACGCCCAGGAATTTGAAGCTCTTGACCCTTTCAGCCATCGACCCGTTAGGAGCAGAATGAGGCCATTCAGCCCTTCAAGTCTACTCCGCCATTCAATCATGGCTGATCTATCTTCCACTCTCAACCCCAGTCTCCTGCCTTCTCCCCATAACCCCTGACACCTTTACAAATCAAGTATCTCAACCAGAAAAATATCCATTAACTTGGCCTCCACGGCTGTCTGTGGCAATGAATTCCACTGTGGTATGAAGTCAAGTCAAGAGAGTTTATTGTCATGTGTCCCAGATAGGACAATGAAATTCTTGCTTGAATATTGATTTCTCTAATTTCAACTCTTGCTTTCCCTCTCTCTCCATCTCTCCCGCATCCTAGTTCTCCAACTAGTTTAGTAGTGGTCTGAAGAAGGGTCTCGACCCAAAGCGTCACCCATTCGTTTGCTCCATAGATGCTGCCTCACCCGCTGAGTTTCTCCATCATTTCTGTCCACCTTCTGACACAGTGAGTCTGTGAACACGTTTATTCCCACTAGAACTGTTCTGGTAAACAAAGCAGGATTCACAAAAGAGCAAGATGGATTTTGCAATCATATCTAAAGTACTGCAACCTGTTCATTACACAGTTCCAACACTGCCACATCTAATCTGCTTCATCTGTGTCGCACAACTCGTAATCGTCTGCTGAGCAAGTGAATTTCAAGTCTCTTTGAAAGGAAAGTCGGCTTCACAATAATAGATTCTCTAATCGCTCTGCACTGAATGGAAACGGTCTCAGGTTTAAATCAGATAAGAGCTGGAACAAGGGCGAGTTCTTTGTTCTCTCCAGCAACTGATGTGGTTATTAGCAGGTACAGTTCTCAGCTTGCCCAGCATCATCATTACCCAATCTCACTCCAGCCCAAGCATGTCCAGATGCAGGAGAAATCTTCTTTGATAGGAGTCATCGCTGACAAATATCGGTGGTGTGTGGGTGACTTGGGCAGGGGTCAGAGAGGCTGAGTCACTCCAGTCTGAGACACTGAGTCAGCTGGGAGCTCAGCAGAGGCAGTGGTAAACCTTCACCCCCCTCTACCGATGTTTAAGAAGGAACTGCAGATGCTGGAAAATCAAAGGAAGACAAAAATGCTGGAGAAACTCAGCGGGTGAGGCAGCATCTATGAAGCGAAGGAAATAGGCAACGTTTCGGGCCAAAACGTTGCCTATTTCCGTCGCTCCATAGATGCTGCCTCACCTGCTGAGTTTCTCCAGCATTTTTGTCTTCCCCTTCCACCAATGCTCTGCAATGCAATGCAGATGCAGGGAAAGTAACAGAGGCCAGTTTAAGCTTTAGATGTTGGAGATAGAGCACGCAACAGGCCTCTCGGCCTACACCGACCAAGTAAGTGCTGCAAGTAAGAATTTCATTTCTTCTATCTGCGACATATGATAATAAATAAAACACTCTTGACTCTTGACCAGTGATCCCCATAAACTAGCACTATCCTACACACTAGGGACAATTTAAAATTTATACCAGAGCCAATTGACCTACAAACCTGCACGTCTTTGGAGTGTGTTGAAGACCTAAGGGAGAATGTACAAACTCCGTGTGTAGGAAAGAACTGCAGATGCTGGTTTAAATCCAAGACAGACACAAAATGCTGGAGAAACTCAGCGGGACAGGCAGCATCTCTGGAGAGAAGGAATGGGTGATGTTTCGGGTCGAGACCCTTCTTCAGACTAGCAGGTGAGCAGATGTGTAGGTTGAGAATATGAATGAGATTATGTATTATAATGTAGGCTAATGGAAACATCCTGCAATTTAATATGCATCCTGCACTTGTGGAAACATCTTCTCCACACCATTCTATCACATCAAAACATCACAAATAAAGGTGACCAGACCCGAACACTTCACTGGACAACACCGGTTGACATAGATGCTATTGGAGGTTGTCGCCAGGTGTCGTGGTTGAATTCCATTAAAATTAGTCCCTGGCAGATGCCTAAAGATTCGCCTTAGTGGGACAGGCCCATTAGATTTAGCTCTTCGGGCTCAAGGAATCAAGGGATATGGGAGAAAAAGCAGAAACGGGGTACGGAGTTTAGATTTTAAAATGCTGGAGAAACTCAGCGGGCGAAGCAGCGTCTATGGAACGAAGGAATAGGTGACGTTTCGGGTCGAGACCCTTCTTCAGACTCAGATTTTAAATGATCAGCCATGATCATATTGAATGGCGGTGCTGGCTCGAAAGGCCGAATGGCCTACCCCTGCGCCTATTTTTCTATGTTGCCCTTAGGTGCTGTCTCTCTCAGCTAGTCAGAAGCAGCAGCAGCTTAAGGAGTGGAGTGATGAGGTCTTCTAATGAACACTACAGCTCCCTGTCAGTGGCCGGGCTGTGACGAGGGTGACAGCCACATCATAAACTATTAGACATCATTCAAACTGCAATGACAGCCTTCGCCTGGAGTATTTCTTGCACAACAATCCCAAACCGCTGTCAGATAAAAGTCCCTTTTAATATTCAGGCTGGTCTTGAAAGGCATAGCAGTGAAAACATACAGTATATATTTGGGAGTTCCATGTCCAGGAGGATGCGACGATGTCTCTACATGCAATAATCATTAATTAGTAACCAATTATTAAAAGGACTCCACTCCTAAACCATGGGAAACATTACAAGGAAAGTATAGAAAAACTATTTAGTTTAGTTTAGACATACAACATAGAAACAGGCCCTTCGGCCCACCGAGTCCGCACCGACCCCCAACACTAACATTATTGTATTGTATTATGGTGGTGGGATCTGGTTTGTTTTAGTGTAGTGTAATATTATTTTTTTAATAATGAATACATTTTTTGAATTAAAAAAAAAAAAAAACACTAACATTATTCTGCACACACTCGGGACAATTTACAATTTTACAAAGCCAATTGTAAACCTGTACGTATTTGGAGTGTGGGAGGAAACCGGAGCACCCAGGGAAAACCCACACAGGTCACGGGGAGAACGTGCAAACTCCATACATGCAGAACCCATAGTCAGGATCGAACCCGGGTTTCTGGCGGTGTAAGGCAGCAACTCTACCGCTGTGCCACTATAACATCTCCACCTAAACTAAGGGACATACCTTTAGGATGGAGATGAGGAGGAATTTCTTTAGTCAGAGGGTGGTGAATCTGTGGGATTTATTGCAACTGACGGCCGTGGTGGCCATCGTGGGATATTATTAATGTAGAGATTGATAAGATTCTTGATTAGTACAGGTGTCAGTGGTTATTACATATCCCTTGATTCTTTTCCGATCAAAGATCCACTCATCTTTGTATTAAAGACCTCAACCTACTGCATTGTGAAACAAATTCACAGTGTGATGACAAGGGATTGAGTGATGCATGTCACACCATTCAACCACCTTGCCACACATGAAACTGTAAAGGGCCTGTCCCATTTACGCAATTTTTTTGGGCGACTGCCGGCACCCGTCATATTCGCAGCAGGTGGCCGAAAATTTTCAAAATGTTGAAAATCCAGCGGTGACCAGAAAAAGGTACGACTCTTTGGGCGACTACACACGACCATACATCACCCTGCAACAATTTAATTTATTGCCTCCTACAGAATGATTTGGAAAAATAAATGTCAAATCTTTGAAGTGTCCTATAAATTGTGCGGCAGAAATCAATGAATAGCAATAATCAGGGACAAGAGCCTTAAAGATCATCGAGGTATTGGAAAATCTCTCAGCAAACTAATCTTCACTCACTTATACTGCAGGGTTTTCACGTGGGCGTGAATCTTGGGAAGAACTACTGCTCTTTCTCAAGTAATTTCTTTGACAATTTTAGCAATCATTAATTCGTTGGAAGAATGGCACATGATGAACAACTCTCCATGCGGCCATCAATATGCATGAAGTTAAGCTCTCTACTAAATGTTTACACAACCATTAAAACTGTGATTATCGGTGAAATAGCTCATGAATTGCCAATACCACTTCAAGATAGTATTGATCTGTCTCTTTCATTGATCTACCGTCCACATCCTGCATCCGTTCAGTTTACGTAAAGATTGATTTCATGCATGCACTGAAAGGGAGGGGCAGGTTGCACAAATCATTAGATTTGCCAATTGCTTAACTGGAGGATGAGATTAATTGTTTCACCCTATGTGTGGGGAGGACCTGCAGATGCTGGTTTAAACCGAAGATAGGCACAAAATGCTGGAGCAACTCAGCGGTTCAGGAAGCATGTTTGAAGAGAAGGAATGGGTGACGTTACGGGTTGGGTTCCTTCTTCAGACTAGTTTGAAGAAGGGTCTCGACCCGAAACGTCATCCATTCCTTCTCTCCAGAGATGCTGCCTGTCCCGTTGAGTTACTCCAGCATTTTCTTTCTCACTACATCCCATGTTCAGAGGTTTGACTGCGTAGAAAAAAACAATTTAATTGAATTGTCAGTCTACAGGCTTTACTTTACCAAGACCTGACAGATACAGCGTGGAAACAGGCACTTCGGCCCACCATGTCCGCACTAGGGACAATTTACAATTTTTACTGAAGTAATTTAACCTAAAACCTTTACGTCTTTGGAGTGTGGGAGGAGACCCGAGACCCCGGAGAAAACCCACGCAGGTCACGGGGAGAAGGTACAAACTCGTGGTCAGGATTGAACCTGGGTCTCTAGCGCTGTGAGGCAGCAACTCTACCGCTGCGCCATCGTACTGACACTGTGCCTTGGTGTTTACACTGTGGGCACTTGATAAATGGTTCTTTAATCTTTAATGTGCATCCCATCATTTTGATATCTGGTGCAGGAAACGACTAATAACTTAAAATGTTACTGAGCTAGAGTTCAGCCTGAGCTATGTTGAAACAGGAGTGATCCCTGACCGATATCTTTATTTGAGTGGCATTATATCCATCCATTTTATCGCTGTCAATTTTGTTTATTCATTCACAGGATGTAGACATCATAATTACTGACCATCCCTATCTTCCCTGTAACATTGTCTTCTTCAGCTGCTTAGTGTAACTTGGCACAACTAAACGCATGAGGAAATTTAAGAAGCAATCACAATTTGGTTTAGTTTAGTTTGGAGATACAGCGTGGGAACAGGCCTTTCATGCTGACCAACAATCACTCGTTCACTAATTATATCCTGCACAATTTATAGAAGGGACAAAGGAGGGGGAACGGCATGGTGGGACCTCCGTGAGGGAGGGCGGAGGGGGAAGAACAAGGGGGAAACTGGCGCGAGGGCGAGGGGAGGACAACCTGTAACTTTGGCTGCACCCTTTATGAGCGACTATTTACATGCCCTGGGTATGTAAGCAAAGAATTTCACTGTGACTTGTCATCTGTGACAAGGTGTTCAATTCAATTCACGATCGAACTTGGTACCTGAAATTGTAGAATTCAATGTTCATATCCCACACTGTTGCAAGCTATCCAAGCGGAATATGAGGCGCTGCTCCTCCTGTTTGCATGTGGCCTCACTCAGGCAATGGGCGAGGCCCAGGAATGAGAAGAGGCGTTGGCAACCGGGAGATCCAGCAGGTCTTGGCAGACTGAGCGCAAGTGTTCAGCAAAATGCTCACTCAGTATAAGCTTGATATCACCGATGTAAAGGAGACCACATTGGAAACAGTACAAGCAATAGATTGTTTTTTTAAACCTCCTTGCAAAATCAATGGCCCTTGAAAGGCTGCAATTTTAATAATATACTTTGCACAAAATCTAGCCTCCATTCCCTGAGCAGCCCTGTTGTAAGTCAGTCTTTCGAAGCATTGCATACACAAAAGCTGACACCAGGCTCCTGGAAATAATTGAGTTACAATTTTACTGGAAAAGCTAATAAACCAAGGTACCATTAAACCTCCTAAATGAATGTCCTCCTGGGGAATAATTATTAAGTGGGTACTCTATTTCAGTTATTGGGTAATTAAATGTGGCATTATTCTGTAAATTAATCCATACAGGGTGACTCATTTTACGTCATGCAGGTACGCTTAGTCAGGCTTCCTGCTGTGACTCACTGCTCCAGTCTGAAGAATGGTCTCGACCCGAGATTTCACCCATTCCTTCTCGCCAGAGATGCTGCCTGTCCCGCTGAGTTGCTCTAGCATTTTGTGGCTCTCTTCGAGTTACTCCCTTTGTTCATCTCAATCCCTCCCTCGACCTGCTTCCATCTGCCCAGAATCTCTCATCATCTGCTTCCACCTACCAGCTAATGGTATCTAGAAACATAGAAAACAGGTGCCATTCGGCCCTTCGAGCCATTCAATAAGATCATGGCTGATCATCTAAAATCAGTACCACGGCACGTTCCTGCTTTCTCCCCACATCCCTTGATTCTGTTAGCCCCAAGAGCTAACTCTCTCTCTTGAAAACTATCCCCCAACCCTACCACTACATGCTGCTAGAAACACACATCACCTCTGTCCCCTCTCAATCCTGATGCAAACTCGCAACCCTGAATATTGACCATTACTATTATACAAGGGCAAGAGTTCCAGGTATGATTATGATTTTTGAGAACACTATCATAATATAATGGTCCAGAGATGCTGCCTGTCCCGCTGAGCCACTCCAGCTTTGTGAGTCTATCTATAATGCTAATCAATGTATGTATAACCGTAGAGAACGCCGGAGCAACTTTGCACAGTTCTTGTTGTGTATGCATTTTTTAATTCTGCATTTTGATTAATAAAAAGAAATGTTACCTTTTGTTAATTGACCAAACCGATCATGATAGACACAAAATGCTGGAGTAACTCAGTGGGACAGGCAGCATCTCTGGAGAGAAGTAATGGGTGACGTTTGGGATCGAGACCCTTCTTCAGACGGAGAGCTTCTTTCTACAACATTATCATGACGTGCGCATGGATAGTGTTATTGGAATCAATAATGAGACCTCTGCCTTCCAGCGATCTGAAGCTTAATACAACTGTGAGCTTTGCAGCTTGTGCTTTTCTGTCATCCCAGCTGTGCGTAACTGGCATTGCAGCAGGTCCTGTAATTAGATGTTAAGCCTCGGAGCTCAAAACTCGGCACAGCAGAAGTCTGCAACTCACCTGGGGCTGTGGGCCATGGATGACTATTGAAGCTTTTACAACACAGATTGACAGATTGTTGCTGGGAAAAACACAAAGGGATAGAGCACAAAGACAAGAGAAACAGGAGCTGGTGATGAGGTTAACTGTGAGCTGAATGAACCATAGGGCAAACCTGAGGATCATCTCCTGTTCCCAATACTCCTGCGTTAGACTGCTGGCAGGTTGTGTCAATATTCAGGAGATGCTTCAGAGCTCTTGGTTATACACACACTCCCCGACGTACGCAACAGCCGACTTGCGTAAACCCGCACTTACGCAAACGATTCTGTGCCCAGACCCTCGTGCAGCCAAGGCAGTTTGTAAATCCCACAACACTGTACGAAACAAGCAGGCAATGGCGGCCCTGCTTACCCAGAAAGCCACGGAGCCCAGAGAGCACCCTGGACGAAGCCAGACGCCTCTGAGACGGTTAATGCTCCCATTGATGGACACACAGTGCTGGAGTAACTCAGCGGGACAGGCAGCATCTCTGGAGAGAAGGAATAGGTGACGTTTCGGGTCGAGACCCTTCTCCAGATTCAGTCTGAAGAAGCGTCTCAACCCGAAACCTCACCCATTCCTTCACTCCACAGATGCTGCCTGTCCCGCTGAGTTACTCCAGCTTTTAAGTCTATTTCTGGTTTAAACCAGCATCTGCAATTGCTTTCCTAAACATAAGCCTTGCGTTAGTCAGGGAGTGCCTGTCCAATGAATGATGAGGCCTACTCCAGTGAGATGACAGGAGTTTATCTACTTTAGACTTAAAAAAAAAACTCATGGTTTCGGAGAGAAGGAACACATTTTATTGTTGCTACATTGCCGAAGGTTTATATAGATGCTGTCAAAAGCATAAAATATGCTCTTGGTCTGTTTGAATTCACAAACTGCACTGTTGGCTTTTTCCATTGTTCAATAAACTTGTAAAGATTACATTTTCTGGAATAGAATAATGGGCGAGTTTTAAAAGCTGTTACAAACAGCCAGAGGTTGAGGAAATGGAAGAACTAACCACACATTCCATCGTCAAGTCTCGCTTCATGTACAAAACATAAATTCTGCAGCGATCGAGCTGCCATTTAGGTAGAGTGGGGGTGGTAATTGGACATTTATTGCTGACACTAATCTTACACGGCACCACCTGCTCCCGTTCAAAGCAATATCCATCTGACATGGCACTCGGTGAGTGGGGATGTGTAGGAAGGAACTGCAGGTGCTGGTTGTAAATCGAAGATAGACACAAAACGCTGGAGTAACTCAGCGGGACAGGCATCATCTCTGGAGAGAAGGAATGGGTGAGGTTTCCGGTCGAGACCCTTCTTCAGACCCAGTGAGTCGGTCAGTTTAGTACATTGTCGCATGTACCCAGGTACAGTGAAAAGCTTTTGTCGCGTGCTAACCAGTCAGCGGAAAGACAATACATGATCACAATCGAGCCATTCGCAGTGTGCAGTGTATCACAGCACATTTACATCACCTATTCTTAAATAGATACAGAATGCTGGAGTAACTCAGTGGGTCAGGCAGCATCTCTGGAGAAAAAGGATGGGTGACGTTTCCTTTCTACCCATCGCCTCTCCATGTTCTCCGGAGATGCTGCCTGACCCGCTGAGTTACTCCCCCACTCTGTGAAACGTCACCTATCCATGTTCTCCACAGATGCTGCCTGACCCGCTGAGTTACTCCAGCACTCTGTGAAACGTCACCTATCCATGTTCAGAGATGCTGCCTGACCCGCTGAGTTACTCCAGCACTCTGTGAAACGTCACCTATCCATGTTCTCCACAGATGCTGCCTGACCCGCTGAGTTACTCCAGCACTCTGTGAAACGTCACCTATCCATGTTCAGAGATGCTGCCTGACCCGCTGAGTTACTCCAGCACTCTGTGAAACGTCACCTATCCATGTTCTCCACAGATGCTGCCTGACCCGCTGAGTTACTCCAGCACTCTGTGAAACGTCACCTATCCATGTTCAGAGATGCTGCCTGACCCGCTGAGTTACTCCAGCACTCTGTGAAACGTCACCTATGCATGTTCAGAGATGCTGCCTGACCCGCTGAGTTAGGCAGCAGAAGGGTCTCGGCCCAAAACTTTGCCTATTTCCTTCACTCCATAGATGCTGCCCCACCCGCTGAGTTTCTCCAGCAGTCTACCTTCGATTTTCCAGCATCTGCAGTTCCTTCTTAAACAACCTGCTGCCTGTCCGGCTGAGTTATTCCAGCACTCTGTGTCTCTTCTCAATCTGTGTTAACTTGATTTGAGCAGAATAACTTTGAGAAACGGAATGCCTTACAGTCGCATGTGACAAGACACAGTGAGATTCTTTGCTTGCATACCCAATGTATGTAAATAGCGCCTACCTACGGTGATGCCAAATTTACAAAGCACGCCGGCTCCTCCTTTGTTCTCCTCCCCATTTACCCCCCCCCCCCCAGTGCAGGTCAACCATTGCCCATTGTTCTCACCCCCCCCACGCCAGGTCCTTCATTGTTCTCCCCTCCCATCCCACGGTGGTCCCCCACGCTCTCATCGACCACGGTTCGACGTGCGAGGCTCGGGTAAAACAAATAAATGAACAATTAAGGTGCTCTGGTAGTTTAAACTGCACTCCGCTGGCTGTTATCAGGTCTTTCTTTCCTAATTGCAGTCCCATTACAGATAACACCGCTCCCCAGCGCTTGTTCTCAGCGTCTGCCTGGCAGGCTGGCCTAATATTGAAGTGCAGTCACTTGGAGAGTGGAATGCAGAGGTAGAGTGGTGTGCAATAGTGGGGTGACCTTGTGTGAACACAGCAAGTAAACAAAACTCTCTGGTTACACATTAGCGACTGCATTTGGGAAACTGCAACAGAGCGGGGCCGCAAAATCCAAACATTTGGTGAGGAAACGGTTGAGTTAAAGAAATATCATAAGCCACAAAACCAAGCAGATGAGTAGTGTAGGAAGGAACTGCAGACGCTGGTTTAATCCAAAGATAGACACGAAAAGCTGGAGTAACTCGGCAGCGTCTGCGGAGAGAAGGAATTGGTGCTGTTTCGGGTCGAGACTCTTCTTCAGACTGGTAGATGAGCAGGTTGAGAACTGGCTCGATTAAAATGCCGTCTGGAGAAGGGTCTCGACCCGAAACGTCGCCCATTCCTTCTCTCCAGAGATGCGTCTTGTCCCACTGAGTTCCTCCTCTGTATCTATCTTTGGACAGGTCGACCAGATGGCCTGCTAACATGGAAGGTTGGCTGGAGCAACTCAAGCAATGTTGCTGGAGAACATGGAGAGGTGCCATTTTGGCACAGGGTCTCTCGAATGTCACCTAAGGGTTTTGACCCAAAATGTCACCAATCCACATTCTCCAGGGATGCTGCCTGACCCACTGTGTATTCCTGAGGGTGTCTTGTGCATCTGTGCCAGAGAGCACATTAAACAATTAGCAGATGCAGGACGCATCAGAAAGGGCAAGTGCTTGGCCCCATTTTAGCTCTTTGCCCTCCTTGCACCAAGTCCGGTTTATGACAGGACTGTGCAGTTAAAAACAGATCCATTAATTTCAGAGGGCAGTCTGGTAAGTGTTGAAACAGCGAACAACATCTCCGTAAATTCAACATCACTTCTGCATTTACCAAGTTGCCTATCAGATTCAAATCAGGTTAAAATTGAGCACTTTGTCTATTCCCTCAGGCAGTAGTTGTACACCCATGTGCTGAATTATCTCAGATGTATCGAGTTGCTGGGACAGGCGTGCCCTGGGTGCACGGGTGTTTAAATCATCTTTACGTTCCACGGCAGAGCTAAAGTCACCAACACCAAGATAAGTGTCCAAAGGAAATGCTTTTGTTTCAGCATATCGGCACTAATGTCGCTAGTTTCTCTTTCTGGTGTCAGCTATGGGTGACAAACTCCGTTAAACCAGAGTTCAGGTCACACTCTAGATAACCGAGAACAAAATTCTAGACTAAGAGCGGCACGGTGGCGCAGCAGTAGAGTTGCTGCCTCACAGCGCCAGAGACCCAGGTTCGATTCCGACTACGGGTGCTGTCTCTACGGAGTTTGTAAGTTTTCCCAGTGACCGCGTGGGTTTTCTCCGGGTGCTCCGGTTTCCTTCGAGAATCCAAAGATGTACAGGTTTATATGTTAATTGGCTTTGGTAAGATTGTACATTGTCCATGGTGTGTGTAGGATAATGCTAGTTTACAGAGATCGCTGGTCGGCATGGGCTTGGTGGGCCGAAGGGCTAGAGAAGCCTCCTTTCCTAGTGACTATTCTCCAGCAAAACTCCCAGACACAAGATGCAGGAGAAATAACTTGACAGAGAGATAATAACAAAACAAAGAGAACATCTTGAAGCAAATTGAATTTGCATGGGTGGATCAGTTACCATGACACCCAAGCAGCAAAGGTTCCTCCCAACTTTCACATCAGGTTATGTATTTCCTGGTTGGAGCCTGCATGAACAGAGATATTGTAAAAAGCTTCAATATAACAATTATATTAATGGTCCTCAGTAGTTTAGAGATACAGCGCGGAAACAGGCCGTTTGGCCCACCGAGTCTGCGCTGACCAGTGATCCCCGCACATTAACACTATCCTGCACATACTAGGGTCAATTTTACATTCATACCAAGCCAATTAACCTACAAACTGTATGTATGGGAGGAAACCAAAGATCTTGGAGAAAACCCACGCAGGTCATGGGTAGAATGTACAAACTCGGTACAGATAGCACCCGTGGTCAGGATCGAACCCGGGTCTCTGGCGCTGGGAGGCAGCAACTCTACCGCTGCGCCACCGGGCCGCCCACTGTTTGACTTGAGTCTCACACAGAGTATTGGAGGAGCTCAGCAGAGGGACACAATTCTAGTTTGAAATCCATTAAAAGAGGCAAGTATAAGTATTATACCACTAAGTGCTGACTTGCTCAGACATCCCGAAATATATCATAGAAGTGACTTTTGAGCGCACTTAGATATTTATCAACAAAATAATGTTGCATTGGGTAAGTAGCCCTGGAGTATTTCTTTTACAAATGAAAACCCCAGCAGAACAATATACTAGATGCATTAGTGAGTTACTATTGAGTATTGCTTGCAAAAATGCCCCCATTATAAAGCAGAATAGGATTGGAAAATACATTGAACAGGCGATTCCTCAGAGCAATACGGCAACAAAGAAATCTCCAGTCTAATTTCATTTAACCTTAATGGAATAAATCCCAGATTTCATCCTCTAATGCGCTCCACCATCCAGCTTCCTTCTCTAATTGCGATGGTTCAAAGGTTCTTTATTATCACGTGTAAAGATGCACAGTGAGATTATTTTTTTGCAGACAGTTCAGTAAAGTATCGCCATTCCCAAGCACAATCCCAGATTAGTATAAAGAGCGTAGAAATAGTCCACTGAGACGCATGCAAGAGTCGCCAGGTTTTGAGGCAATTCCCGAAAGTTAGTCGGGTCCGCGCGCTTGGTCTGCTGGAGCGGTGCCCGATTCAGGCGAGACCCAGCCCGTCACCCTCTATCGTCCTCTACGGTTCTCTTGGGGGGTGGGGGGGGGGACTTTCCTTCTGTGCTAGAAAGCTACGAGGATGACTTTCCTCCTCGTAGCTATCATCATTCTCCCCAACTAAACTGGAAACCTGCAGGTCTTTGGAGTGTGGGAGCACCTGGAGAAAAGTACAACGCTGGGGAGAACGTACAAACTCCGTGCAGACAGCACCCAGGGCGAGGATCGAACCCGGGTCACTGGCGCAGCAAGGCAGCGACTCTACCGCTGCGCCACTGTGCCACTCCATCCAGCTGTCATTCCTTGTTAAGCAATCTGCCTCAGATTAACAATAGAGCAATAATTACCCTGCCAATTATGGCTATCCCATACTGAGGCTTTAAGATTACTGTGAGAGTTTGATTTCCGGCGGGCTGGAGGGGATTTTCCAACATTGGGAAATCTAGTTGCCAGTATTAGACACGGATGCCCTCCAGTTGAATGGGATTAAAGGGGGTTTTCACAACATATTGACACAGTTATATATCTGGTGTGGAGGCTGGTTATTATATTTCACTGCTCAACTGCTCCATATTTCCTGACAGCATCCTCCTCATCATTCTGGCTGCGTCTGGAGGATGTAAATTCCTTCCGGAAATTGAAAATCTTCATAAGACATCTTTCAAAGTAATCTCATATTAAAAATCTTCAAACTCTATCCACATTTCTAGTTGCTATTGCATATATTGCAGCAACGTTCACCGTGTTCAGTCTGCACGCACGCACATACACACATGGATAAACACAAACACATGTAGACACACGTACATGTAGACACACTCATTCAATGCAAGCAGTCACACATGTACATACACATGTGTACATATACATGTATACACACACGTACACACACACACATATCGATTCCCATCGCCATTACAGATTATTGGCACAATTGTTCACCAGGCGTAACTGGGAGAATTAAACAAGAGCAGCAGTGTCAGAAGATCTGCCTAATTCCTTAATGCTTTCATCCCCTTATCCTGCTCGCAGCACCCATCCATCCCCAGCACCCATCCATCCCCAGCACCCACTACAGCACCCATCTCCGGCATGACAAAAGAAGATCCTTAGCCCGACTCCAGCTTTCAACCAACAAGGGATTGTCGGAGCCAAGAATGGTGAGGAATGCACTTTCTGCTGGTTATGGCTTGGCCCAGAATTGACTGAAATTGTATAGAAACTACAAATGAAAAGGTGAAGCTGCATTTAAGAAGCAAAAATAGAAGCCCTGGGAATGTGAGGGTGCTTCTGTGGCTGGCAGCTACATGTTTGAAAGTACACAGATTAAACTAAACATAGAGCCAGCAGGAATGTATCAACCAGCCGTTTACTGAGGCTGAAGAACATATCACTTACAAAAACATTTCCCTGGAACCCTCTTCACCCAGTCTGTGTTTGCCGTTGCCTCTACACGGTTACATTAACCGGCACTTGCTTAGAACCTCTAACGTGCAGGTTTACTTGCCAGCTGTATCAGACAACTGAATCATCCTACCACAACCAGAGAGCACTGCTGAACTACTATCTACCTCTTCGATGTCACCTCAGACTATCCTTGATTGGACTTTGCTGGCGTTACCTTGCACTAAACGTTATTCCCTTATCATGTATCTGTACACTGTAAATGGATCGATTGCAATCATGTATTTGTCTTTCTGCTGACTGGTTAGCACGCAACAAAAAGCTTTTCACTGTACCTCGGTACACGTGTCAATAGACTGAAGGGGGGAAGGAATGGGTGACGTTTCAGGTCAAGACCCTTCTTCAGACGTTAACATCATGGCAGCATTCAATAACGGCAGCAAACCCTTGCAGTCTCTACCCCATCTCAAGAACATCTTTGTCATTCATTAGGTTTATATCATCTTTTAGTTTAAGTCAGTTCTATACAAACCCATGCAGGAGTGCATCCGACTTTCAATTGGTTGTGCATTAACTTTCCTTATTAGTTTTGTTTAGTTTTGTTTAGTCTAGTTTAGTTTCTCTTCAGACAAACATGGTGAATAACCCTGAGCGTTTTCAGTACATAGTGATAAAGATGCCTGCCAGTAAATTGGTTGTAGACAGAGTTGCAGCGGGTAGAGTTGCTGCCTAAAGGGCCTGTCCCATTTACGCGATTTTTTCGATGACTTGCCAGCACCCGTCATAGTCGCAGCAGGTCGCCGAAAATGATTGATCGGGTTTTAGCTTGCACTAAACGTTATTCCCTCAGCATAAACTTTATTTTCATGTTTCATGTATCTTGTGTTCAATGGCTGTTGGCAGATCCATTTCCCTCCTGGGATAAATAACGTTCTTGGTATCTTGAACTGAACTGAAACAACTCAAACTCGGATGCGCTCCGGCATGGGTTTGCATTGAACTGAGAAACTAAAAGATGATATAAACCTAATGAATGACAAAGATGCTCTTGAGAAGTGGAAGAGACTGCATGGGTTACAGATACAGCTCACTGCCATGATGTCTCGACAGCCAGGTGATTATCGATCCCTTCCAAAGGACATTGGCAGTCAGCCAAGTCCTGAGATGCTGATTCAATGCCTGCACTAGAAAGAGTGAAAATGTCTCGACCTGAAACACCACCCATTCCTTCTCTCCAGAGATGCTGCCTGTCCCGCTGAGTTACTCCAGCATTTTGTGTCTACCTTTGATTTAAGCCAGCATCTGCAGTTCCTTCCCACACACTGGTCAGAGTGAGCTGGCTTCTCTCCATCGACTCTTGCTCCCATTACTTACAGTCATATAGTTACTGGTTCAAAGTCTCAAAAATAGGGTTGGGCCACCTTGCACTGAGATGAGGGAGGAATCTATTCACTCAAAGGGTGAAGGATCTTTGGAATTCTCCATCCTAGAAGGACCAGGCACTGGTTGTATTTAAAATAATGTGGATAGATTTCTGGGGTTTTGAGGAATCAACAAACATACGGATCGACATTGAACGTAGAACAGCACGGGAACGGGACAGTGTTCCATGATGCCACGGGCGGTGGAGTTGCTGCCCTTACAGCGCCAGAGACAAGGGTTCAATCCCGACCACGGGTGCGGTCTGAGTTTGTATGTGACCGCGTGGGTTTTCTCCGGGTGCTCTGGTTTCCTCCCACACTCCAAAGACGTACAGGTTTGTAGGTTAATTGGTTCCAGTAAAGATTGTAAATTGTCCCTAGTGTGTAGGGTAGTGCTAGTGTGTAGTGTGTAATGTGTGTAGTGTGTGTAGTGTGTGTAGGGTAGTGCTAGTGTACCAGATGATCAATTACAGGGTGTAGGGAGTCGGCATGGGTTCGGTGGGCCAAAGGTGTTTCCACGCTGCATCTCTAGACTAAACTAAACCAATGCACATGATATATCTCCCTGCGTTCTCTGCATATCCATGTGCCAATGCAACAGTCTTTGAAACACCATTATCGTGCCTGCCTCCAACAGCCCCTGGCAGCGAGTTCAAGGTACCCACAACCCTCCATATGAAAAAACCTGCCCCACACACCTCCTTTAAACTTTGCCAAAGAATTCATTTTCAAAGCAAGCCTGCAAATTACCTGTGAATGAGGTTAAAAAAAAAAAAACTACAGGCGCTGGAAAGCCAAAATTAAATTAAAAAACACTACTAAACATTCAGCGGGTAGACAAAATGCTGGAGAAACTCAGCGGGTGAGGCAGCATCTATGGAGTGAAGGAATATGTGACGTTTCGGGTTGAGACCCTTCTTCAGGCTTCAGTCTCAACCCGAAACGTCGCCGATACCTTCTCTCCATAGATGCTGCCTCACCCGCTTACTCCAGCATTTTTGTCTACCTTTGATTTTTCCAGCATCTGCAGTTCCTTCTTAAACTAAACATTCAGCAAGTCAGGTGTCACCCGTGAAATGTTTCAGGTCAAAGATGTTTTGTTTTCTCTTTTCCTTCCGCTGATAAAATGGATACATGGATAGGACCGGGCCAAATGCTGGCGGTGCAACAAGTGTAGCTGGGACACGTTGGCTGGCATGGGCAATTTGGACCAAAGGGCCTGTTACCAGACTCTACTCGATGAAAACATCACTGACGTAAACTGCGTTTTCTCTCTCCATAGATGCTGCCCGACCTGCTGAATGCTTCCAGCATTTTTGCTGCTTGCTCCAAATTACAAGAGGAATTGGTTGGCGTTTTGTTAACTTGACATCCATGTCCCTCAACTAAAAGCCACAGCGACGGCACTGCTTTTAGTGGCGGCCAGCGACCGCCTGACAACCTTCCAAAATTACACGGGAGCACTGGCAATGTGAGGTTTTAATGCATAAACTAACCACCGCATGCTAGTCGATTGTACAGAATGCCCCAGGCTGCTTCAAGGTACAGGGTACACAAAAAGCTGGAGAAACTCAGCGGGTGCAGCAGCATCTAAGGAGCGAAGGAGATAGGCGACGTTTCGGGTCGAGACCCTTCTTCAGACTGGTCAGGGATCAGGGAAACGAGAGATATAGACGGTGATGTGGAGAGATAAGGAACAATGAGTGAAAGATATGCAAAAAAGTATCGGTGATAAAGGGAACAAGCCATTGTAAGCTGTTTGTGGTGTGAAAATGAGAAGCTGGTGCGACTGGGGTGGGGGAGGGAGATGGAGATGGAGGGAATGCCAGGGCCCGAGGGCTGAGGAAGAGGTGGGAAGGGGAGGAGACAGCAAGGGTTAACAGAATTGAGAAAATTCAATATTCAAGCCCAAAGGATGCAGACTCCCCAAGCGGAATATGAGGTGCTGTTCCTCCAGCTTGCGGTGTTGCTCACTCTGGCCGTGGAAGAGGCCCAGGACCGAGAGGTCGGATGTGGAATGGGAGGGGGAGTTGAAGTGCTGAGCCACCGGGAGGTCGGGTTGGTTATTGCGGACCGAGCGGAGGTGTTCGGCGAAGCGATCGCCAAGCCTCCGCTTGGTTTCACCGATATAGATCATCTGGCATCTGGAGCAGCGGATGCAGTAGATGAGGTTGGAGGCGGTGCAGGTGAACCTCTGTCGGACCTGGAAGGACTGCTTGGGTCCCTGAAAGGAGTGGAGGGGGGAGGTGAAGGGACAAGTGTTGCATTTCTTGCGGTTGCAAGGGAAAGTGCCCGGGGAAGTGGTAGAGTGGGAGGGGAGGGAAGAATGGACAAGGGAGTTGCGGAGGGAGCGGTCTTTGCGGAAGGCAGACGGGGGGGAGATGGGAAGATGTGGCGGGTGGAGGGGTCACGTTGGAGGTGGCGAAACTGGCGGAGGACTATATGTTGTATTTGCCGGCTGGTGGGGTGAAAGGTGAGGAGGTACAGTTTGTTTACTGACAATAAATTGCAATGGATGTCGCCGCCCACTAGAAATGAAACATTAATATCAGCTTGAACAAATAACGCTTGTAGATTCAAGGGCAATCGCTCTCCTCCACACACATGAATGGGTTCCTCACATTATGGTCAAAATATCATACGTGGGGAATGACACAAGAGTCGAGACAGCAAAACCAAGACTGGACTATACCCCACAGCCAGGCAGCAATTTGCACATTCTGTGTCTCTCCAATGTCCCTCTAAAACAATACAAGTCGGGGTGGCAGGGTGGCGCAGCGTTAGATTTGCTGCCTCACAGCACCAGAGACCCAGGTTCGATCCTGACTGCAGGTGCTGTCTGAACGGAGTTTGTACGTTCCCCTTGTGACAGCGTGGGTTTTCTCCTGGTGCTCCGGTTTCCTCCCACACTCCAAAGACATACAGGTTTTTTTTTAGGCTTCGGTAAAATTGTAAAGTGTCCCCAGTGTGTAAGAAAATGTTAGTTTACAAGGTGATGGCAGGTCGGCGTCAACTCAGCGAGCCGAGGGGCCCGTTTCCGCACACTACCTGTAAGCTCTAAAGTCCAACTCCGACCAAAGGCACAGGAGGCTCAGGCGTCTGCAGCACCGTTACATCACACTGATGCGACTGGAAGCTTTATGGAATTTTGTTTTTTATGTAAATGGCACCAAAAATGCCATGTGTACAAAATCATGAGAGGAATAGATCGGGAAGACACACGCCGTCTCTTGCCCAGAGCAGCGGAATCGAGAACCGGAGGACATAGGCTTATGGTGAAAAGGGGGAAAGATTTAATAGGAATCTGAGAGCTAACTTTATTATACAAGTGAAGTGGGTGCATGGAACGTGCTGCCGGAGGAGGCAGGTACTAACGCAATGTTTAAGAAACATTTAGACAGGTACATGCATAGGACAGGTTTAGAGGGATATGGGCCAAATGCAGGCAAGTGTAGATAGGGCATGTTGGTCGGTGTGGGCAAGTTGGGCCTGTTTCTATGACTCTGTACTTTTTCCAGAAAAGCATGAAACCGTTTGGCCCTATTTAATGAGTTGGCATCTTTTGCTGTGACCTCCATGTCAGGAAACTAATTACAAAACAGCTGTCAGATACAGCAGCCTTGATGATAGGGTGTATATTTATAACTTTGAATGGATGTCCTGCCAGAATTTTAAAATTAGACACTCATCGATTTTGAACAGCCTAATTGTACCAGTTTCTCTCCTCTGTATAACTGTCACAGACGTAAATGAAAGCAAAGACTTGCCTTAAATAGCAAAGACTACAGCTTCAGGATGTTCATAAATTCAAAAGTGATTGGAGCAGAATTAGGCCATTCGGCCCATCAAGTCTACTCTGCCATTCAATCATGGCTGATCTATCTTTCCCTTTCAACCCCATTCTCCTGCCTTCTCCCCATAACCCACGACACCCGTACTACTCAAGAATCCATCTACCTGTATCTCAAAGCACAATACATTAATACAATAGACAATAGACAATAGATGCAGGAGTAGGCCATTCATGCCATTCAAGCCAGCACCACCATTCAATATGATCATGGCTGATCATCCAAAATCAGTACCCTGTTCCTGCTTTTTCCACATATCCCTTGATTCCGTTAGCCCCAAAAGCTTTATCTAACTCTCTCTTGAAAACATTCAGTGAATTGGCCTCCACTGCCTTCTGTGGCAGAGAATTCACAACTCTCTGGGTGAAAACGTTTTTCCTCATCTCAGTCCTAAATAGCCTAACCCTTATTCTTAAACATGGTGAAAAAATTTCCTGCATCTAGCCTGTCCAATCCCTTAAGAATTGTATATGTTTCTATGAGACCCCCTCTCATCCTTCTAAATTCCAGTGAATACAAGCCCAGTCAACCCATTCTTTGACCAGATAATCTATGAAGGGATGATCGCTGGGCTGCGTGGACTATGTGGGCCAAAGGGCCTGATTCCATGCTGTATCTCGACACTAAACTAGATCTCTCCCGATAGCTTTGCAAACTCTACCTTTCAGAAACGTATCCATTTCATTTTGGAAAACAACATCTGAATCTACCTTCATAAAACAACACTGGTATTCAACCTGTGAAGACATGTTTCCTTGGGTCACCCTTGAAGCTTACCCATCACATTAATCCCTTGACCGCTCCACATGTAGGGACAGTTTCTCTCAAACTACTCTGATAATACTATTAATGATTTTAAACAACCTCTTTCACATCTTTGTTCCAAGGAGAACAGCTCCAGCCTACCCACCCCATCCACATACACTTATCCTGGAATCATCATTAGACATTAGAGATACAGTGAGGAAACAGACCCTTCGGCCCACCAAGCCCATGCCGACCAGTGATCGCCCCGTACACTAAAGGGCCTGTCCCACTTTCCCGAGTTACTCATGAATTCTCCCGAATTTTCCCCTTGATTCAAACTCAGAGAATGTCCGTAACAAGTCCGTAGCAGTCCGTGGATATCATCGTAGCGGCTCGTTATGCCAGCCGTAGGCACTCGGGCTATCTTTTTACTCGTATACATTTTTCATCAGGCCGAAAAAACGTCCCGATTTACCCGATGCCCCGAGTACGTACGGCTGGCATAACAAGCCGCTACGATATATCTACAGACTCGCTACGGACATTCTCCGAGTTTGAATCAAGTGGAAAACTCTGGAGAATTCGTGAGTAACTCGGGAAAGTGGGACAGGCCCTTAACGCTATCCCCCCACACACACACACAAGGGACGATTTACAATTTTATCAAAGTCAATCGACCTACAAACCTGTACGTCTTTTATGAATGTGGTAGGAAACCAGAGCACCTGGGGAAAACCCACGTGATCACAAGGAGAACGTACAAACTCTGCACAGACAGCACCCGTAGTCAGGATCGAACCTAGGTCTCTGACACCATGAGGCAGCAACTCTACCGCTGTGACATTGTGGCAATCCGCACTAATCCTCAGTGCCTGAAGAAGGGTCCCGACCCTAAACGCCACCTATCCATGTCCTCCAGAGATGCTGCCTGACCCGCTGAGTTACTTCAGCACTCTGTGAAACGTCACCTATCCATGTCCTCCATAGATTCGGCCTGACCCACTGAGTTACTCCAGCACTGTTTGAAACGTCACCTATCCATGTCCTCCATAGATTCTGCCTGACCCACTGAGTTACTCCAGCACTGTTTGAAACGTCACCTATCCATGTCCTCCATAGATTCTGCCTGACCCGCTGAGTTACTCCAGCACTTTGGGTCTTTTTTTTTTTAAACACAACCACAAAACGTCTACTGTTGCATTCTTAGTCCTTATCGGAAGTCTCCATGTGCAACACGTACACAACTCGTTCAGCTAAATTCTATGAATCATGTTGATTTCTGTTCTGAGCAATAAACTGTGCCAAAGTTGAATATCTATTTATCTAAAACTCACTGCTCTGCCTCTGCTCTGAGTTCATTATGTTTTATCTGTTCTGTGCCAAATCTCTGTACAGACTTGCTCGGAGAATCACTCACTGTTGCATGCACCTTCACTCAATCTCCTCACCTCTTATCACCCCACTCTGAGGCTGCTGACAATTAGTCACCGAGCTTTGCATGCAGGCTTGGTGGTGAAATCACACTCCCGCACCCCCCCCCCCCCCTCCCCACCCACCACCTCGTCAGCCCAAGATCACGGCGAATTTCCTATTAAACCTCAGCTGGAATGCAGCATCCAAAACAGAGGGGGAGACACATTAAACAATATCCTCCAAAAGCAGAATAAGTTTGTTAGATTTTTTTTTTACGACAGAATAGAATCTTCCTTCATCTCTGCCGCAATGGTACAACATTTAAAAAAAAAGTTTACTTTAGAGAGACAGCCCGGAAACAGGCCCTTCGGCCCACCGAGACTGCCCCGTCCAGCGATCCCCATGCACTAGCACTATCCTACACACACCAGGGACAATTTGCAATTTGATCGAAGCCAAATTAACCTGCAAACCTGCTCATCTTTGAAGTGTGGGGGGAAACCGGAGCAACAAGAGAAAACCCACACGGGTCACGGGGAGAACGTACAAACTCTGTAAAGGCAGCACCCATGGTCAGGATCGAACCTGGGTCTCTACCGCTGCGCCACCATGCCGTCCCCACTATTAGCAATAATGAGCGTAACCGCAAGCGATAATAAATATCATCCAATAGTCAATTCAATTGACAACACGACTGAAAGATACCGTGGGTACTAAAGAGTGTAAAGACATTTTGCCTCAGCAGAGTGCTGCGTAACCTGTTGTGTATTTACTACAGACACACAGTGCTGGAGTAACTCAGCGGGACAGCAACCTGAAATGTCACCCTTCCTTCTCTCCAGAGGTGCTGTCTGTCCCGCTGAGTTACTGCAGCACTTAGTGTCGATCTTCGGTTTAAACCAGCATCTCGAGTTCCTTCCTACACACTCGACACATCACCTTGGACAGGAGCGAGTGGGCACACTTACTGTGAGTGAAGACAATTCTCGGGATCTGCTCTTGCTGCGTGCTGGTGAGCTGGTGAAGTGCCGCTGTGTACAGAGTAGCAGTCAGTAGCAGGTAGCTCAGGCAGCCCAGGTTCATGGTGGCCACACAAAGGCAGCAGCTGCCCCCAGGCTGGTCCTCAGAGTGTCTGAAGTGGATATGTGATCTGCAGTAAGGCACGGCCGCACGTCCTAGGACACCGTAGACACACCAGTGGCCAGCAAGGCTGTCGTCACCTTCCCCAACCAGTGCCCGCAGCTCAGGTGAAACTTAAGCAGGCGTGCTACTTCTCCAAGCTGAACCTGCAACAGAAACAGCAAGCACGGAAAGGTTAGAAACAGCTCGGTTACAGGAGCAACGTGATCATGTGTTGAAAACAGAGACTGCTTGAACATTTCTTAACCTGCTCACAAGTTGGCTGGGTGTCTGATAGCAGCCACATGTTACAGTGTGCACACTCTATCAAAACATTGCCACCTCGCCGTATCCTACAGCAGGCTCCCTGCCCGTACAACAACACCGCTCCCTGCCTGCTGTAGCAGATCTCCCTCAAACCAGGTTAACCTTGCATTGACTTCCTCCCCTGCAGTAACTCAGCGGGTCAGGCAGCATCTGTGGAGAACATGGATGATAGGTGACGATTTGGGTTGGGATTCTTCTTCAGATGTTCAGTCAATCCTGTTTGAGTTTTAAAGTTAACCTGAGCATTGAAAACTTCACAAGACCAACAGAACATTATCTTGCACGAAACATTATTTTCTTTATCTTGTATCTGTACACTGTAGAAGGCTCAATTGTAATCATGTATAACCTTTCCGCTGACTGGTTAGCAGGCAATAAAAGCTTTTTACCGTACATCGGTACACTGGACAATAAACTAAACTAAACTAAAAAAGATAGACACAAAAGCTGGAGTGGCTCAGCGGGGCAGGCAGCATCTCTGGAGAGAAGGAATGGATGATGTTTCAGACTTAAGTAGGATCTCGGCCCGAAACGTCACCCATTCCTTCTCTCCAGAGATGCTGCCTGCCTTGCTGAGTTACTCCAGCTTTTTGTGTCTATCTTCACTTTAAACCAGCATCTGCAGTTCCTTCCTAAACTAAAGAGCGTGGGCAGTGTTAGGTTTAACTAGAGTTGCCGTTTATTTCTTATGAGGTGAAGTGATTAAGTTCAATGCGGTTTCACAGGAGCTTTGTTTAGCAACGACACATACGGGCATAAAATGAAAACAATTGTTCTGAAAATCATCTGTAACATTTAGTTGGATTACACTCAAGTGAAATAATCTGAAACATATTTCAATTTCAAAACCAATTTAGAGAATTCCTCATTTTTCTGGATTCATTCTAAATAAAGTTACTTTAAGTGTAGGAAGGAACTGCAGATGCTGGTTTACACCAAAGAAAGACACAAAATGCTAGAGTGACTTAGCGGGTCAGGCAGCATCTCTGGAGGAAAGGAATAGGTGACGTTTCGGATCGAGACCCTTCTTCAGTTGCGTCCTACCCCCTCCACTGACATCAGTCGGAAAAGGGTCTCGATCCGAAACGTCGCCAATTGCTTCTCTCCAGGGAGATGCTGCCTGGCCCGCTGAGTTACTCCAGCATTTTGTGCCTATCTATCTAAAGTTACTTTATGTTTGACAATTTTATAAAAACAGAATACACAAGAAATGATCCTGACAAAACACAGACACAAAATGCTGGCGTAACTCAGCGGGACAGACAGCATGTCTGGAGAGAAGGAATGGTGACGTTTCAGGTCAAGACCCTTCTTCAGACCTACATTGTTTCCTACTTTTCTTCCCTCTTTTCCTCTCTCTCTCTTTCTCTTTTATCATATTGTTGACAGCACACTATGTTATTAATAGACAATACACAACAGGCGCAGGAGAAGGCCATTCGGCCCTTCGAACCACCACCGCCATTCACTGTGATCATGGCTGATCATCCACATTCAGTACCCCGTTCCTGCCTTTTCCCCATATCTCCCGACTCCGCTATCTTTAAGAGCTCTATCTATCATATTCTGTTGTGCTGCAGCAAGTAAGAATTCCATTGTTCTATCTGGGACATTATGAGAATAAAACAACTCTTGACTCTTGTCAATGAGCCAGGGTTATGTACAACTGACGCAGTTGCGGGGTGGATTAAAGATCTCTGCAACTTGACTGCAGTTTGAACTGATGTTCTTATCTATGTTACCATCAGTTCATACATATTTCCTTTCATGATAAATAATTGTTGACAGTCATGAGCCTGGAAACCAGAGCTTGCGCGGATAGCTACTGGAATGTGAGTCGCAAAACCTCACAAAAAATGTAGTATATCGCTCAACACCACACAGTGGCTTCAGTCAGAGGAAGATAGGTGGCTGACTTTAACACCAAGATGTAGCAGTTTTGATGTACTCGGAGACACCCTGGAAAAGCACAATAATTATACTGCTCAGGATATAGTTAAGTTAACAATGTTAGGAATAAGTCAAATGCATGTTCAATTATTCAATATATATCAGACCGGCTCGGTGGTGCAGCGGTAGACTTGCTGCCTCACCACACCAGAGACCCAGGTTTGATCCAGACTAGGGGTGCTGCAGGCACGTGCCGTGAGTAATTACTCAGGGTAGGCATTAGACAGTCAGCCGACTTTTAAAAAATCGTGAAAATCCGCGCACGTGTATTACACGTACTGCGGAAGAAAGGCACGGGAGAATTATGCCTAAGATCGATTATTAAAATAATAACCATTTAATAATAAATACTGAAGTTAGTAAATGAATTGGAAATCTTTACTATTTATATTTAGTAATTACCTTTTTATAATTTTAGTTAGGATAGACACTGCCTACCTTGCCGGCACGTGCGTGGGGTGCTTGCTGTCTGCACAGCTTGCACATTCTCCCTTTGATCATGTGGGTTTTCCCCGGGTGCTCCAGTTTCTTCCCACACTCCAAATACTGCAAGTCTGGAGGTTAATTGGCTCCAGTAAAATTGCAAATTGTCCCTAGTGTGTGGGATAGTTTTAGTGTACGGGGATCGCTGGTCGACATGGAGGGCCAGTTTCCGCGCCTGTATCTCTGCAGTCTAAAGTATTTATGTTGGTCAGGGTTTGGATTGGACCTTAATTATTACTGTAAAAATAAATATTTAGATTTACATTTTCACTACAATTAGTGAATTGTGAAATACATTGGTATTTGTCACCAGGGTTCTTTCCTGGGTCCCGTCCCCATATTCACCTTGCTCCTGAATTACCTCTAATCTGCAATCATTAATCCATTTCCCAGTACTGAGTGAAAACATCCAATAAAAGTTGCCGTCAGTTACTCAAGCGAGCAATCTATCTCCGCGCTGTAATATCCTGTCCATCATTCAAACAATAATAAACCTTTCGCAACAACCGTACATCGCTTTATAAAATAAAGAGCAAGAATAATGAAACGACAATGAGCCTGGATGGATATGAACTCACTAGATCAACAATCACCCCACCAGTCGCCAGCACCATTACCAATTCTATCAGCAATGTCTGTAACATCAGCACAACTCCGATATTTGATTCCCAGATAGATTCAATAGGAGTGTGTCCATGATCATATATGTATGTATGTATGTGCGCACACACACACACATACACACGCACACACGTACACACGCACAAGTACACACGCACACACAATTGCCTGCAATATTCAAGAGAAGTTCCTGGGAAATATGTCTTTACCTGATCAGTTGGTGCTTGTGTGGCAGAAACAGGAAAGACAAACTCTGAGCCTATTATTACACAATCTTCTTTCCAAGTGATTGGTAGCTGCAAGAAATGACTCAGCGCAGCCGAGGGAAGGAGTAAACCTGGACTGGTTCATCAGGATGACTGTCCCTCGGGATAGTGAATAAACCTGACCAACCCACGGGCAACACTAATCCTGAGAGTTGCAGAGACCTTTGACAATAAAGCTAGGTAGGCGCGGTCCCGCCAACCTACAGAGAGCTGATAGGAAATGACTTGCTTTAATCACGGTAAACAAAAAGCTGGAGAAACTCAGCGGGCGAGGCAGCATCGATGGAGCGAAGGAATGGCTGACGTTTCGGGTCGAGACCGAAGTCCATAGATGCTGCCTCACCCGCAGAGTTTCTCCAGCTTTTTGTCTATGATTTTTCCAGCACCTGCAGTTCATTCTTAAACAAAATGCTTTAATCACAGTATTCAGGTAGATTTGCCCAGTTTTAAGTGGATATGGTGTAACGTAATTCATTGAACAGGTCAAAAGGAAATATCCATCAGACGGATTCATGGGATTTCTGCCAAAAACAGAATGAGCCAAAACACTACCATTTGAGTGCAGGAGGGATCATTGTGGCACGGTGGCGCAGCGGTAGAGTTGCTGCCTCACAGCACCAGAGACCCAACCGATCCTGACCACGGGTGCTGTCTGTACGGAGTTTGCACGTTCTCCCTGTGACCGTGTGTGTTTTCTCCCGGTGCTCCGCTTTCCTCCCACATCCCAAAGACGTGCAGGTTTGTAGGTTAAGTGGCATCTATAAATTGTCCCGAGTGTGTAGGATAGTGTACGTGTGTGATCGATGGTCGGCGTGGATCAGAGGGCCTGTTTCCATGTTGCATCGCTAAACTAAACTATCACAGAGGGTGGTGGGGGCCTGGGTCACATTGCCAGGGGTGGTGGTGGAGGCAGATACCATGGTAGTGTTCAGGAGGTGTTTAGCCACTCGGATGTGCAGGAATGAGAGGGAAATGGATTATGCGCTGGCAGATGAGATCAACTTAACTTGGCATTATGTTCCACACTGATGGTGCGAGTCGACGGGCAGGTTCCTGTCCTCTACTCTTCTATGTTTTATCTCCTGTGTTTGATTCTGTGTCTTTTTCTGCTTTACATGAAACAGACCCAATATGACAGGTTACAGCTGACAAGCACTGGACCCGCTACAGGTTGAAAACACTCGTGCAGACACCGTGAGAGACAGACAGAGTGTGAGTTTGAGTTGACTCTCCCCTAGAACAGCACAGTGCAGTATAGTGGCACTGCGATAGAGTCGCTGCCTTACAGTGCCAGAGACCCATAGCCGACCCTGGCTACAGGTGCTGTCTATACGTTCTCCCTGCGTGGGTTTTCTCCAGGTGCTCCGGTTTCCTCCCACACTCCAAAGACGTATTGGTTTGTAGGTTAATTGGCTTTGGTAAAAACAAAACTGTGAATTGTCCCCGGTGTGTAGGATAATGCCAGTGTGTGGGGTGATCGCTGGTTGTGGGCCGAGGAGCCTGTTTCCGCATTGTATGTCTAAAGTCTAAAATCTAAAGTAAACACCAGAGCCTACTGAAAACACACTGATCCGTCAGCAGAACGGACAAGTTACTGCATTTCTGACGCAGCCTGCACAAGAACATGTTGTGATCAAGTACACACACGCACAATGTCACAACCTCAGAGATTCAGATCTCGTTTTGCTTCTTGTACTCTCTACTTCACTCCCCCGCCGCTCCAGTCACCAGTCCTGTCCAATTACATGGATGTGCACATCTATACATGTGCAGCCACACACGGAAACATAAAACGTCCACACACGCGGCACACAGGACAGTTTATCGGGATGCATCACAGCCTGGTTTTGGGAACAGCATCATTGTGGACGCAGCCCAGACCATTGTCTGCAAGAACACCCCCTTAACCCGAGACCTCTACGACCGAAAGGAATGTGTGGTGGGAACTGTGAAGAATAGTCTTCATGAATGAACCATCAACCTGTTATGGCAGCCTGTGAAGAATAATCTTCATTATGTGAAGACCTAGCTGCCTTTGTTCAATTCCAACTACTTTTTCATTTACTTCCCATTGCATCGGACTTCCATCTTGCATTAAACGTTGTTCCCTTCGTCCTGTATCCGTGCCCTGTGGACAGCTTGATTGTAATCATGTGCGGTCTTTTCGTTTGTGATTATGTATAGTCTTCCAGTTGACTAACACGCAACAAAAAGTTTTTCACTGTACCGCGTACGCGTGACAATAAACTAAACTAAACTTACCAACTAATTTTCTGATCTTTTCAGATAGACACAAAATGCCGGAGTAATGCCCTTGTCCCACTTAGGAAACCTGAACGGAAACCTCTGGAGACTTTGCGCCCCACCCAAAGTTTCCGTGCGGTTCCCGGAGGTTTTTGTCCTCCGGCAACCACCTTCAACTAGCATCGCAACCGGCTTCGACTAAAAAAAATTACCGATTTTTTAAACGGAAACCACTTTCGACCATTAGGGAGACTGACAAAAACCTCCCGGGAGGTTTTCGTTCAGGTTTCCTAAGTGGGACAGGGGAATAACTCAGTGGGACAGGCAGTGTCTCTAGAGAGAAGGAATGGTTGACGTTTCGGGTCGAGACGCTTCCTACCGACACCCCTAGTGAAAATGGTTATTGGGAGGAGCAGCCCTCTTAATTTAGAATAAAATCACTTTGATAAGAAAAGAGGATGTAGATGATTTTGTGCATAAGAAATAGATACGTTTGTAAAACTTTAATACTTTTTATAGAATCTTGTATTAGATTTGTAGCAAGTTAAGGAAGTGAAGGGTCTCGACCCGAAACGTCACCCATTCCTTCTCTCCAGAGACACTGCCAGTCCCACTGAGTTACTGATAGTAGTTACTCAGTTATTGACAGTAGAGTGGCTAACTGTTATAGACTTTGTTCAGTAGCTGTGTTTGTGCATATCAGGTATCGAAAATGATAGCCTGACATCTGACTCACAACAGAAAAAACCTCTCCATCATAAACATCACATGCTTTGGGTTTCTTACCAGGCACGAAGCTGCAGTGAGTAATAGGTTGCCTTTCTACAGGTGCTCTCGCAGTCAGTCAAAAACAAAAGATGTCTGAGTTTACTTAAAATCACATTTGCTGTGGTCACTGGTGCCTGGAAAGGGGCGGTAGTTCTCCGATAGGAACGTCCCAAGGCAGGTTGCTTTCTGAAACACGATAACACTACTTGGCAAATCCACTCTAAATTTGCAAACGCAACCTGACCCATCAGGTGTGGCAGCCACGCTTTGAACGATTTTGCATGTCGGAATGCTACATCGTAAACAGCGAGACATTTAGTGTAATTACAAATGAATAAAGGCTGAAGACAAACACTGCAACTCCCTCTCTCACTGCTCCCCCTCAGTGATTCCTCCTGCTCCCCGTGTCTGCCACCACCACCACGTTTTAACCCAGACTCTCTACCGCTCATCTTCCATTGTCTCTGCCGCCTTGACCTGAAATGTCATCTATCCATGTTCTCCAGAGATGTTGTCTGACCTGCTCAGTTACTCCAGCACTTTGTGTCCTTTCGTGCATTAATCGGCATCTGCAGTTCCTCATTTATGCCGATGTTCCTGATTTGGGCAGCTTAGTGCCCAACAGTATGAACATTGAATTCTCTAATATCAGGTAACTAACCTACAAACACCCCCTCGCTCCCCCACCTTGCTCCTCCCTATGTCCCCCCTTTCTTCTCTGTCCCTCATCTGGATGTGCACCCATTTCCCTCTCCCTCATCCTCTCCCCCCTGCATTCCTTCCTCTGGATTCACATTTCATTCCTCCTCTATCCTTGTCTCACACTTGTTGTCTTTGCATCTGTCCTTTGGACAAGCAACTGCCTATTAAATGCCCCTCCTCCCCCTCACCTGTATCCACCTAAAGCTTGCCAGGCTTAGTCCCGCCACCTTCTTACTCCACCCACCACAATCATCCTGAAGAAGGGTTCCGATCTGAAGCGTCATCTATCCATGTTCTCCAGAGATGCTGCCTGGCCCACTGAGTTACTCCAGCACTCTGTGTCTTTTTCCGTTCCTGATTACATGGACACCAGATGTAGATCCCACCCAAGGTCCCGCATGCACTGGACATGAACATCTGGTGGGGCTCACGTACAGTTAAATTAGTCGGAACATAAATCTATAAAAATGTTCAACCTTCCAGTCCAAACTCAGAAAGAACGTATTTGTTGGCCAATGTTTGGTTGGATGCAAATAAATTCAGTCTCCTGTGACTGTGGTTTGCCAACATAATAATAAACTATCCACCAGGCACCAGTTGTGCCCGGTGTCTCAGAGGTTCTACTGGTTCTCCCGGTTATAACATGCCTACAGACTGCCAAGGCATGGAAATGAATAGAGAGATTTTGGCAAAAAAATCTCCAAAAAGGCTAATTGTTTAAAGCACGCAACATTGCCTTTAAATCCAGGGACACTTCTGCCTACAGTGCTGCCAGGTCAAACCTGAACAAAGGCATAAAAAAGGCCAAAGACATCCACAGGCAAAGGGTGGAAGACCACTTCAACACCGTGGACACCAGAAGCATGTGGCAGGGTGTCAGGGACATCACTGACTACAAGAGCAGCCCCGTCTGCCCCCACAGTGATATCACACTGGCCAACACCTTCTTTGTCCGCTTCGAAACTGGCAACACCACCAGGAGAGGAACAACCCCGGCTAGGGCGGAGGGACAGGCCTTAGCACTGAGCACCCAGGATCAATCCACGCAAGGCTGCAGGCCCGGATGGAGTCCAGGGTAGGGTACTAAAGGACTGTGCTGTACAGCTGGCGGAGGTATTTACGAGGATCATCAACCTGTCTCTATCTCTGGCAACGGTCCCCAAGTGCCTGAAGACAGCTACCATAGTGCCGGTGCCGAAAATGTCTAAAGTCACCAACCTGAATGACTACCGCCCGGTTGCCCTAACTCCAATACCAATGAAGTGCTTTGAAAGGCTGGTCCTCTCCCACATCAAATCCAGCATCCCTGCATCATTGGACTCTCATCAATTTGCATACAGGGCAAATAGATCCACAGAGGATGCCATCTCTGTGGCTCTTCACACTGTCCTGACCCCCCCTGGAAAGACAGGGCACCTACGTGAGGATGCTCTTCATTGACTATAGCTCTGCCTTCAATACGGTCATCCCCACCAAGCTCACCACCAAACTCCACCAGCTAGGCCTCAGCTCACTGATATGCGATTGGATCCTGAACTTTCTGACGGAGCGACTGCAGGCAGTGAGACTGGGGCCGCACCTGTCCTCCGCTGTCACCCTGAGCACCGGCACACCACAGGGCTGTGTACTGAGCCCCATGCTCTACTCCCTCTTCACCCACGACTGTATCCCTGCATTTGGCAACAACACCATTGTCAAGTTTGCAGACGACACAACGGTGATCGGGCTGATCACCAACGGTGATGAAACAAACTACAGAGCGGAGGTGCAGAACCTGGCGGACTGGTGCTCACGGAACAACTTGTCGCTAAACACCTCCAAGACCAAGGTATGATTATCGACTTCAGGAGGTCACAGAATGGGGAATATGCCCAAATCTCCATCTACGGAGACAGTGTGGAGAGAGTGTCCAGCTTCAAGTTTCTGGGCACTCATATCTCAGAGGACCTCACATGATCCACCAACATGGATCAGTATGGCATCTCTGTGTGGTATCTCAGCTGCACGGAGGCAGAGAGGAGAGCTCTTCAGCGCGTCATCCACAGAGCACAACAGATTATTGGGACACCACTACCAGCCTCGGAGGGCATCTACCACACACGGTGCCTCAGGAAGGCCGTCAGCATACATAAAGACTCCTCTCACTCTTGTAATGCACTGTTCGAACTACTCCCTTCTGGCAGACACTACAAGGCCTTCTACGCCCGCACCACCAGACTCAGGAACAGCTTCATTCCCAGAGCTATAGCGGCTCTGAACCGGCCCTGCTGAGTACCCCCCCACCCCCATGGACTGTCTCCCCCGGCCTCGCACTTTAGTCTGTGTTGATTTTACTGGTCTAATGTTCGTTTTTACAAACCTTGTTCTCAGGGTATTTAAACCTAAATTTTATTTGTTGATTAAGTTATGACATCGGATGGAAGTTGCAAACCAAATCTCGTTGCACTCATGTGTAATGACAATAAAAGATATTATTATTATTAATATTATTAACACAACGAGTCAGGCAGCATCTCCAGAGAAAAGGATTATGTGACGTTTTGGGTCGACACCCTTCTTCAAGGATTCTTTCATCACGTTTTATGGATACTTGGAATGACGTCTCTTCCAGCCATTAGTGGGCACGGTGACGCAGCGTGGCGTGTCGCTGCCTCATGCACCAGAGACCCAGGTTCAATCCTGACTTCAGCTGTTGTTTGTATGGTGTTTGTACATTCTACAGATGGCGGTGTGAGTTTACGCGGGCTTTGTTTATTGTTTAGCGATACAGCGTGGAAACAGGCCCATCGGCCCATCGAGTCCACGTCGACCAGATCCATGTTATCCCACTTTCATATCCACAATTTACAGAAGCTAATTAACCGACAAACCCACTCATTTTGGGGATATGGGAGGAAACTGGAGCAATCAGAGGAAACCCACGTGGTCATGGGGAGAACGTGCAAACTCCACACAGACAGCACCCAAGGTCAGGATCGAACCAGGGTCTCTGGCGCTGTGAGGCAGCGTCTCTACCCCCTGCACCAAATGCTTGAGAACACTTGGGACGATGGGGACCACATTTCAATAATTCCTCATCCAATTCAAGCTGACAGAAATTTCAATTAAACCATCCCATCGTGCACAGGACAAGATTTCATTACAGTCAAAACCAAATTAAAACAATTAGCTGGCTACTTTAATGCATCTGCCTCATTGATTCCATCAACTAACACTCCCCTGTTCACAGGGAGAATTCTATTCACTGGCATATAATGTTTATTTAGTAAAAAACTTTTTTGTTACGTGCCGTCCGGAAAGACTTACATGATTACAATCAAGCCGTCACAATGTACAGATACAGGATAAAGTCCGGTATAGTCTGTTAAAGATAGTTCAAAGGTCTCCAATGAGTTAGATGGGAGCAGGGACGGAAATCGCTATCAAAACATGGGGGGGGGACACAATTTCTTAGCGCCGCGCATGAGGCTTTGGAGGATTTAGCCGTGGCCCCTGTGGACGGTAACATCGGGAGCTGACCTGGTTGGTGACCGACTCCGAGCTCCAGCAGCTTCGTCCACCCTGAATCATGGGGCTTCAATTGGCCCGTTCGCGGGGCCTTTCATCGCCCGGCGGGGGCTTCAACATCGGGAGCCTCGATCGCTCGACGCAGCAATTTTACCGCGGGGCGGTGGAAGATCCCGTGGCCAATTTTAAGCCAAGCCGCACCGGGCGATGAAAGGCTCCGCGAACGGGCCGATTCAAGCTCCGCTCTATGCTCTTTGCTCCATCAGGTCATCTCCCTCCTCCAATCATCGCGCTGAATCATCATGCTCCCCCCCTCCCCCCTCCCCACTGCCTGCTGACCGACGTCTCTCTCGTCCATTCGGCGCCCTCGATCATCAGTCCTACCTCCACTGTCTTGTGGAAAGCGGAGATTTTTAAATGAATTTTTTTTTCACCGAGTTTTAAAATACGGATTACAAAACATGGGGGGGATGTGTGCCCCCCCCCCCCCCGGGATTTCCGCCCAAGGATGGGAGGTCAGAACCGTTTTTTAGCTGGTGCTAGGATGGTTCTGTTGCCTGATAACAGCTGGGAAGAAACTGTGCCCTGAATCTGGAGGTGTGCGTTTTCACACTTCTACATCTCTTGCCTGATGGGAGAGGGGAGAAGAGGGAGTGACCAGGGTTAGACTGGTCCTTGATGATGCTGCTGGCCTTGCCGAGGCAGCGTGAGGTATAAATGGAGTCAATGGAAGGGAAGTTGATTTGTGTGATTGTCTAGGCTGTGTAAACAGTTCTCTGATGAATTTGATGTTCCACAAAACCACAAACCGGTCCACTTTAATGCTTCACTTTCTTTGTCATAAAAGGGATGTGGAAAAGTGATCATGTTTTTGACGATCAAACTGTGATGATCTATCTCCCACAGCGATAATCAACCTACTTTATAGCATTTATTCCCACTGAGTCACAGGAAACACGAGGGCTCCAGCTTTGGGAAGTGATACAGTAGAGAAGAAGGCAAGATCATGTTATAATGATTCACTGCGATACCATCAGGGTACAAGGCGTGATACGAGGTTCGAGGAGATGAGGTGTTTTAACCCAGACTAGAAGCTCAAGAAAGGAACTAAGAAACCGGTTCAGAATTCCAGGTGATTTTGTAATAGTTCAGTTTAGAGATACAGCGCGGGAACAGCCCCTTCAGCCCACAGAATCTGCGTTGACCAACGATCCCCGCACACTAATACCATACTGCCTGTCCCGTTGAGTTACTCCAGCATTCTGTGTCTAACTTGCTTAAACCAGCATCTGCAGTTCCTTCCTACAACTATCCAACACACACTAGGTAACATTTTACATTCATACCTAGCCAATTAACCTTCAAACCTGTACGTCTTTGGAGTGTGGGGGGAAACCGGAGCTCCCAGAGAAAACCCACGCCGGTTATAGGAAAGAACATACAAACTTGTACATTTCCCCCCGTAACCTGCATGGGTTTTGTCCAAGATCCAGTTTCCTTCCACACTCCAAAGAGGTACAGGTTTGTAGGTTCATCATCACTGAAGACACAGCTTTTTTCGACACAATACCACAACTGAAATCTTTGTGACTTTATCTTCTTTGGATTCCGGTGCTTGTCAAAGCTCTGTAGTCGAACTGTACTACCTTCACAGTTCCACATAATCAGGCAGGCAACATGCATTAGAGTAAGATGCAGAGCTGACAAGCCGATAATAACACTGTCAAAGAGAACGGAAAATGAAGACCTTCTTCTGACTTTTGCGGAGATGAAAAATGTAGAAATTGAGAACATTTATAGCTGTGAAACTGGTCCCAAATTTCCAATCACTGAAGCATGGAATCAGTTTCATAGAAGATAGAATATAGAACAGCACAGCGCAAGAACAGGCCCTTCGGCCCACAACGTCCGTGCCGAACATGATGCCAAGCCAACTCTTATATGCCAGCACATGGTCTGTATCCCTCCATTCCCTGTCTGTTCACATCAATTTCAAAGTGGAAAGATTAACCATCAATTCTAAAGAAAAATAACTCTTCAAACAATAATGCCACACTGACAATGCATTCCCTTTAGAGTTTATATTACACTGGACACTCCGATGTATATCTCTCCTTCAGAATTCGCAACATCTTATGCAGGAAAAATGTTCCCGATGAACCAGGGGTCACAGTTTAAGAATAAGGGGTCGGCCATTTAGGACTGAGATGAGGAAAAACTATTTCACCCAGAGAGTTGTGAATGTGGAATTCTCTGCCACAGAAGGCAGTGGAGGCCAATTCACTGGATGTTTTCAAGAGAGAGTTAAATATAGCTCTTTAACGGAATTAAGGGATATGGGGAGAAAGCAGGAACGGAGGTACTGATTGTGGATGATCAGCCATGATCATATTGAATGGCGGTGCTGGCCTGAAGAGCCAAATGGTCTACATCTGCACCTATTTTCTATGATTCTATGTTTATGGAGTTAATGAACCCAGGGGAACATAAAAGGAGATCCCAACTTTTTCTCATGTCAGTCTCTCTGCATGAATTTTTTGCCCCAGGTTACTTGCATTGATTGAAGATTGGTTCCACTCAGCTTTACAATTCTAAGATGCTTTCATCACACTTTCTCTATTCCGCCATACTTTATTTATCGTTTGGTTACTGGTAACTGCACTTCATCAATTCCTGGATCACCTCTGCCAGCCTCACGGCCATTCGCCTGCCTTCTCCCTATAACCCCCGACACCCGAACTAATCTCGATACATCGAACTGTGCAACACTGGAACAGGCTCTTTAGCCCAGCTCTTGTCTATTAGAATTTGATGCGCAAGAAGGAACTTCTTATGCAGATAAAAAGTTCCCGATGTTGGGGGAGTCCAGAACCAGTGGTCACAGTTTGAGAATAAGGGGTCGGCGATTTAGGACTGAGCTGGTTTAAACTGAAGATAGACACAAAAAGCTGGAGTAACGCAGCGAGACAGGCAGCGTCTCTGGAGCGAAGGAATGCTGCTTCAGTGAACTGGAGTTGAATAAACCCGATGTCTGCGGATCGTGAACTTTGCTAGATTATATCTCAGGGAAAGGAACAAGCCACCCCTGCCTTTAGATGAGGCCTCTGTCGTTGAGGTGGGGCCGGATGGGGAAAGAAGGCTATCGACCCGAAACATCACCCATACCTTCTCTTCAGAGATGCTGCCTGTCTGCTGAGTTACTCCAGCGCTTTGAGTCCATCTTCTGCTAATAGACGACACAGGTCCCATTAAGTAATTGACTTCATTCCCTCAGGCAAATGAAGGATGTACAAGTTATTATTTCACTGGTATTGGCCAGATCCCAAGTCTCTTTTGAAAAGCTGCTTGACATGTGCACAATTTGTTTTGTTAACAGGAAGAGAATGCGCTGCTATCTTTGCTGGGTGGAAGAGTAATATTGGAATTTAGAAATCTCATTAAAAAACGTGACAACCAGGCATCTTTGCGAGAGTCCTGATTCTTATTAGCCCTGAGCCCTGATAACGTAGCCAACAGATTAGAAAGTAGCAAAAGGAATATTGCTTCTTACCAGCCCGTGAGCGAGTTTCGGAAGGAACGGCAGAAACTGGTTTTCATCGAAGATAGACACAAAGTGCTGGAGTAACTCAGCGGGTCAGTCAGCATCTCTGGAGAAAATGGATAGGTAACGTTTCGGGTCGAGACCCTTCATCTGACTGAGATATTTTTAAAAGGAGGTAGGTAGATATAGCAACGCAAAATGCAACAAGGCAAATGGTGGATGGAACCGGATAAAGCATCAGCTCAAACGCTCATCATTTATTGGAGCAGGATTGGACCATTTAGTCCATCACTTCTACTCCGCCATTCAATCACGGCTGATCTATCTCTCCCTCTCATCAACATTCTCATACCTTCGTCCCATAACCCCTGACACCCGTACTAATCAAGAATCTGTCAATCTCCGCCTTAAAAATATCCATTGACTCGGTCTCCACAGCCGTCTGTGGCAATGAATTCCACAGATTCACCACCCTCTGACTAAATCAGCCATGGTTATACTGGATGGCTTACAATCTCATCAATAATTTCTAAATATCCTGTTATCACATCCTTTTCAATAGACTAAAGTATTTCTCCACTATAGACTCGAGGTAGATCTTTGTTTAAACCCCCTCTCTTTTTGAACAGGGACATTACATTTTCCACTCTCCAGGGACTGTTCCCCCATCTATAGAATATTGGAAGATGATTACTAATGCATCCCACTGTTGCCATGGTTACATCTATTAGAACCCTGGGGATTGATCAGTTTTTATCAGGTCCTATTGATTCCTCCAGAGCTGCTTTTCTCACAAAAAACAATTTCCTCATTTATTCCTCATTTTCACCACACTGGTATTTCCAGGATGAGAATGGTTTCCTCGTCTATAATGTCTGAACCAGAGTCTTTGATAGATCTGGTATTTCTTTATCCTCCCAATACAAATTCTCCTGTTTCTGACTGTAAGCCACCTTGGTTTACAGCACAGATACAGCATGGAAACTGGCCCCTCAGCTCACTGAGTCCAGCCTGAACATACCGACATATATCTTCACTATGTCTTTCTCTTCTCACATACCTGCAGTTACTACAACCCACTTTTATTTATAGACTTTACTTGAGGCTTTAGAGATAGTGTGGAAACAGGCCCTTAGGCCCACGGAGTCCACACCGACCAGCGATCACCCTGTACCCTAACAGTAACCTACACACTAGGAACAATTTACAGAAGCCAATTCACCTACATCTTGCACGATACTCAATCTAGCTTTCCTTCGCATGGGAGGAAATCGGAAGAAAGCCGCACGGTCACTGGGAAAACGTACAAACTCCGTTCAGGCAGCACCGGTAGTCAGGATGGAACCCGGGTCTCTGGCCCTGTGAGGCAGCAACTCTACCGCTGGGTCACCATGCAGCCCTGAAGTAATGGCAAGTATATTCTACCCGTTTATATCTACTGTCATTATTAGCTGAAAGTAAGGCTGAAAGAAACTTGTGTGTTGAGTATTATGGGGAAACAATTATGAAAATAAACTAAATGCTGAACCAAGTAGAAAAACCCAATAATTCAAATAATCAATCACAAACTGCTTTTAGCAAATACATATTGGCGTTTTTTGATTAATTAAACCTTTACACATGTACAACACACCAATTGAAAGTAAATCAAGGGAGATTCTGCACAAACTATTTATTAATATAGTTCTGAAATACATCCCATATTAAATTAGCTTTAAGGCCGTTCAGATGTTTAGTACAGTTTAGAGATAGAGCAGAAACAGGCCCTTCAGCCCACCGAGTCTACGCCGACCTTCCTTCACTCTGTACACTAGCAATATCCTTTACCCTACCAACAATTTACAATTTTACCAAAGCCAATTAACCTACAAACCTGTACGCCTTCAGAGTGTGGGAGGAAACCAGAGCACCCGGAGAGAACCCACGAGGTCACAGGGAGAAGGTGCAAACGCCGTACAGACAGCACCCTTGGTCAGGATCGAACCCAGGTCTCTGGCGATGCGAGGGAGCAACTCCACCGCTAGGTCACTGGGCCGCCCCTTGAATGGGCTTCTGTGCTGAATTCAGATATAGTTTGTTACTCCTTTTGGTATCGCTGACAGTGACAACAACCCCGGTCCATCTTGTGATAGCAAGGAAAAGAATGAAGAAGGGGGTACACAAAAGGCCGGAGAAACTCAGCGGGTGCAGCAGCATCTAAGGAGCGAAGGAGATAGGCAATGTTTCGGGTCGAGACCCTTCTTCAGACTCAACAAAAGAATGAAGAAACTCGGCTTCAGATTCATTCAGCAACAAAGGCAAGACTGGAGAGCAAGAGTTCTTTGCTGGCTGACAGTAACGGGGTAACGGAGTATTGAGGATATCAAATCATGTGGAGACAGCAAACAGTATAAATCAGCTTAACAGTTCAACAAAGATTAACGAACTAAAGAAATAAGCACTGAGAAACCTCTGGAGTCGGGCTGGGCAGAGAACTAGGATGGGGAGGGATGGAGAGAGAGGGTAAGCCATGGCTTACTTGAAGTTGGAGGTCGATATTCATACCACTGGGGTGTACCCTGCCCAAGTGAAATGTGAGGTGCTGTTCCTCCAATTTGCATTGGGCCTCATCTGACAGTGGAGGCGGCCCAGGGCAGTAATCATGTGTAGGCTTTGCGCTGACTGGATAGCTCGCAACAAAACAAAGCTTTTCACTGTACCTTGGTACATGTGGCATTAATAAGCTAAACTATTCTCCACCCACTGCATGCTTTTCAGCATTAACCGACTTTTATTGGGGACATACTTTCTTTGCTGCTTTAAATAGATGTTGCTTGTGAATTGACAATGTTAGTGGTTTAACAAGGTGTTGTTATTATCACACCACGTCTTGCATCTGTTGAATGATGCTCTGCTGACAATATTTACGATTAAAAATATCCTGAAAGTTAACCCTGCCCAAAACATTGGCGTACATCCCAAGGTGCATTCATCACCACTGTGAGTTTCTTCATTGTATCAGCTTGTACATCCAGGTTCAGGAACAGCTTCTTCCCCACAGCCATCAGGCTATTAAACACAACATCAAACAAACTCTGAACAATAAGAATCTATTATTACTATTGCACTTTATCTGTTTATTTATTGTATATATATGGTCTACAGTCTATAGACACACTGAACCTTTGCCTGCCGTTCTGTATTACGTTGACATATTCTGTCGAGCTGCAGGAAGTAAGAATTTAATTGTCCTACCTGGCACACATGACAATAAAACTCTCTTGACTTGTTGACATTTGAGCAAACTATAAAGATTAAAGCAACAGTTTGGGGAGCAAAGAATTTGAATCTGTGGGTTTTAAGAGTTTGTTTAATCGTCCAAGGAATGCCGCAATGTCACTGGAAAATAGTTTTGTATATCTTGTCAGATCTCACACACGGTGGAGTGACACAGCAGTCCACGCAAGTCTTGAGTCCGAGGAAGGGTTCCGACCCAAAACGTCACCCATTTAATTTCTCCACAAAGGCTGCCTGATCCACTGAGTTACTCCAGCACTTTGATTTCACCTTCAGTATAAACCAGTTTCAGTTAAATGTATGGTAGATAAAAATGCTGGAGAAACTCAGCGGGTGAGGCAGCTGGATGGAGCGAAGGGAATAGGTGACGTTTATTGTCACTTGTACCAAGCTGCAGTGAAAAGCTTTTGTTGCATGCCAAACATTCAGTGGAAAGAAAATACATGATTACAATCGAACCATTCACAGTGTATAGATACATGATAAGAGAATAATGTTTAGTGCAAGGTAAATACAGTTCGATATAAGATAGTACGAGGGTCACCAGTGAGGTGGATAGTAGTCAGGACCACTCTCTAGTTGTGGTAGGATGCAGTATCTGCTGTTCCTTCGTACACTTGCACAAACTGATTAATACTGAATCTCTGTCACACAATACCATGCAAATGTTTTTTTTCACTATTTTGCCGCAGTGTTGTTATGGAATCTGAAACTCATACTAATCTTCTGTTTGCTTAACGGCTGAGTGAGATTCAGGCATCTTGATTTCACAATCCACTGTTATCTGCTTTCAATAAAGCACAGAATGCTGGAGGAACCATCTCTGGAGACCATGGATAAGCGATGGATCCCGACCCAAAATATTGTCTCTCCAACTTCTCCAGAGTTGCTGCCTGGCCGCTGAGTTACTCCAGCACTTTGTGTTTTAATCAAAATCCCAACATCTATTCTAGAGTCATTGAGTCATACTGACCAAGCCCTTCGGCCAAGCTTGCCCACGCTGACCAAGATTTGATTTAATATATTGTCTTCAATTAAGAGACAACAATATTATTTTTCCCTTAGTCATTAAAAAAAAAATAATAAATAAATAAGTTTCTTTTTTAAAAAGCACAAAAACACAGAACACAGTAGTCCACAACACAAACATCCCCACAGCAGCACCTAAGTTCCCCACTGTGAGGGAAGGAACCGAAATCCAGTCAACCTCCTCACTGATGTTCCCCAATGTTCACCCGTGGTCGGGGCATCGCGAGCACCCCGTAGTCGCCGCTACGGGCGGCCCGATGTTCAGGCCCTCTTGCCGGGAGCCATGGAACCCTGACGTCGAACGGGAGAACATCCTCAGTGGCCTGGACCTCTGAATCGGCCACCTTCCACCGGAGTCCGCGGCTCCCGATGTCCACAGGCCGAGCTGGGCGGAAATTCTCGTTGGCGATCCCCGGCAAAGGGTCCCAGGACTCCGCGATGTTAAGGTCAGCGCTGCCCGCGTTGGTAACTCTGAACCCACAGCTCCGCGATGTTGGAGCAGCGGCCAAACACTCCGGAGCTCCAAGCGGCGATCCCAGGTAAGGCCTCGCCCGCTCCGCGATGTATCGAGCGCAGAGCCGCAGCTGCTGAAGCTCTGGTCCGGTCCCGGCAGGAAAGGCCGCGCCAATCCAGTTGGTAGGCCACGAGGCGGGGGGAGGGGGGCGAGGACGCGACTCGGATAATAGCCCCATCCTCGCCAGGAAGCGACTGTAGGACGGTTCCCCCCTTACCCTACCCGCTCCCCCCCACATAAAATACTGAAAAAAACAATAAACATAACAACAACAAAAAAAACAGCCAGCCCGTGGGCGGAGGCAGCTAGTAACAGTGCCACCAGGATGTCCAAAATATCCCATCTGCCTGCGCCTGGCCCATATCCTGCGAAACTCTTCATGTTCATTTATCTGCTTTCGGCAAGCTCAAAGGTGTAGCCTCTTTGGCAGCTGTTTAACACTTGTATCACTTAAACAATTAGCATCCTCTCTTTCTTGGTAATATCCATCTGCTCTCCTAATGTGTTATGTTGCAGAAAAGCCTCCTGGTATCTTTGAATGTGACACTATATTAAAAGAAGTGGCACAGATGTACTGCAATGGTCAGCATGGACTAGGTGGGCCGAAGGGTCTGTTAACCCTAACCCTAATGAAACCAAACCAAACTAAACCAAACCTAAAAAATGGGAAGACAGTTTCATGAGTAAAACTAGCCTTTTTACTGCTAATCCATAGCAGTTCTATGAAGTGGTTTGGACCAGAGCCCGGAGACGGATTGAAACTCATCCAGCACGTCAGTAAACCCAGAGAAAGAAAATACTTTTCCCACAAACACTGAGTGTTGTCCAGTCATGTAAACAGTGATGACCGAGAGAGACATTGGACAGGCTCATCGAGTGCACTCTAGTGTGTACCAGTAAGCTCTGTGCTTGTGCCCGGCTGGTTGGCCTTCAGGGAGATCACTGGTGCGTTCATTTTACGATCGGGACTAATTTAAAGGGCCATGTTGACTGTCCCAATGAGCCTGCCCCCTGGAGCCTGGGTGTAACTTCGGCACAAGGATCAAAGGATAGATTGAGACCTGGCACTGGATCAAGGAATGCTCAATGAGGTGCTCACTACTCACAAAGCTCCTGAACAGACGTTTAGCATAAAGTTGGTTACCATTGTTGCAACATCAGTTCCAAGGCATCTAAACTCAGGGTGTGCTTTGGAAATAGCACGGAGGTAGTTGGGGATAAAGTTTATCAGTCGGATAAGTTACTGGGAAAAGGAGTAAACGAGGGTTTCCTGCGTCGATTACACCATGGAAGGTGCTGGTAACCCCCCCCCCCCCCCGCTCGACAGATCTTATGAGGAAAGTGGTCTTCCTGTGCACAGACAGCACCCGTAGTCAGGATTGAACCTGGGCCTCTTGCGCTGTGAGGCAGCAGCTCTACCCGCTGCGCCACTGTACAGGAACGACCGCCAGATGGGGATTGTCCAATCAGGCGTAGACAATAAATGCTGGCGCAGTGAGTTGTGATCCTTAGAAACTAAATAAATAAATAAGACAGCACAATTTAACGAGCTATCTACAAATAAAATGAATCCGAATAAATTTCAAGATCCTTCTTTATGTTGACAAAGCCCTCAATGGACTTGCCCCCACCTACATCAAAAGTCTGCTTCCCCACCACCACCTCCAGGTCCCTCAGATCGGCCGACTTGGGGTTGCTGAACATCCCGTGGTCTAGGCATAAGCTCAGGGGCGACCGACCGCGCCTTTGTGGTTGCAGCTCCCAGACTGTGGAACAGCATCCCTCTTCCCGTCAGAACTGCCCCCTCCATCGACTTTGTCGAGACTTAAAACTCATCTTTACTCGCAAGCTTTTCTTGACGTCCTGTCAGGGAGGGCTATATCTGTGTATTTATGTATGTACTTAATCTATGAACCAATGTTGTATAAAGTTAGTACCTCCACCAATGTAAAGCTCTTTGGTCAACGAGAGTTGTTTTTTAAATGTGCTATAGAAATAAAAGTGATGACTCAACTACAACTTGGTGAAGTGCTGACACTGCAGTAACTCAGCTTTGATGCCACCAATGAGTATGGGAATTGAATCCATTTGAAGCTGGATATTTCTGTCAATTACATGAACGATGCAGGGAATGTGCTCATGAAAGAAGCAACTCCTTTCAAATCATGTGGATGATTAAAACTTATTTTCACTTCTGTCACAATAGAAAGGCATTGCAGTTCCACACGCTCCACTGACAATCTCGGGGTGATACAGTTACTTCAATGTGGAATCTAATGGGCCTGTCCCACTTGGCGATTGTTTAGGCAACTGCCGGCGACTGTCATAGTTGTAGCAGGTCGCCGAAAAACCGGCAACAACCTACGTCATCCTGGCGGCAACCTACGACAGCACCTACGTCAGGAGAAGTCACGCTACGCTCATTGGCGTCAAACCCACTCGCCGAATATTTTTCAACACGTTGAAAATTTAACGGCGATCAGAAAGACGCTACAACTTTTTGCGTGACTGAGGAGACGACTCCCGGCGCCCACCAGCGAACATGTGGCCACAAACTAGTCGCCTGTAGTTGCCTAAAAAATCATCCAAGTCGGACAAGCCCATGGCTCCCCCTTGGGCTTCTGAAAATTACAGAAACAAACCCCAATCGATCATAAGGTCATAGGAATACGAGTAGAATTAGGCCATTCGACCCATCAAGTCTACCCAGCCATTCAATCATGGCTGATCTATCTCTTCCTCCTAACCCCATTCTCCTGCCTTCTCCCCATAACTCCAGACACCTGCACTAATCAAGAATCTATCTATCTCTGTCTAAAAAATATTCACTGACTTGGCCTCCACAGCTTTCTGTGGCAAAGTATTACACAGATTCACCAACCTCAGAAATAAATTTCTCCTCATCTCCTTTCCCAAAGAACGTCCTTTAATTCTGAGGCTGTGACCACTAGTCCTAGACTCTCCCACTGGTGGAAACATCCTCTCCGGTCTCCAAACCCAAACAAACCGAAGAAGGGTCTCGACCCGAACTGTTACCCATTCCTTCTATCCCGAGATGCTACCTGTCCCACTGAGTTACTCCAGCATTTTGTGTCTATTTCCAATCAGCCAACCTCCTCTCCCCCCCCCCCCCCCACACACACACCAGACACCCAAAGCAAGCTTCCAAGTAAAAGCCCCTGCTTGTGTGTCCGACTTCATCACACACACACACAACCAAACGGCATTTAAACTGAGAGGTGTGGTGGAAGCTCGAAGATTAAAGTAGAGGTATTGCCTCTTGAATCTGAGCAAGTTCATCCACAGACTGCAAACTCTATACAAACTGAAGTGGCAAATAAGTCAGGTTGTCCAGACTGGCGATCGTTTCACGGAACACCTTCGCTCAGCCCGCCTGATCTTCCGGTTCCTGGACACTTCAATTCTCCTTCCCATTCCTACAGACCTTTCTGTCCTCGGTCTCCTCCATTGAGGCTGAATGCATCTCATATTTTGCTTGGGCCACTTACAGCCCAGTGGTATAATAATGATTTCTCTAACTTCAGGTAACCACGGCATTCCCTCTCTCTCTCTATCCCTCCCCCACCCAAGTCGCACCAGCTTCTTGTTTTCACCCAACAAACAGCTAACAATGGCCTGTTTCCTTTATCATTGTAACGTTTTTGCATATCTTTCATTCATTGTTCTTTATCTCTCCACATCACCATCTATATCTCTCATTTCCCTTTTCCCTAACCAGTCTGAAGAAGGGTCTCGGCTCCAAACGTCATCCATTCCTTCTCTCCACAGGGTGTGGTGAGACGCCCCTCCAAGGCCCTGTCACACTTACGTGTCCTTGGCACGCAAATTACGCGACCTCATCATCGCGTTGAGGCGCACGGGCATCGTGTGGCCGTGCGGGGCTGGTCCCACTGAGAAGAGCGGAGGGGTATGGAGTTGTGCGCGGTATCACGTGGCGCTCAGAAATTTAGTAACAAACAAAATCTTCTACTCCCAGAGCTGGGCCAAGAAAATTGAAGATGGACACAAAATGCAGGAGTAACTCAGCGGGACCGGCAGCATCTCTGCAGAGAAGCAATGGGTGACGTTTCGGGTCGAGACCTTTCTTTCAGACTGAAGAAGGGTCTGACCCGAAACATCACCCATTCCTTCTCTCCAGAGATGCTGCCGGTCCCGCTGATTTACTCCTGCATTTTGTGTCCATCTTCAAATGACGTCACGCGCTCCAGACGGCTGTGCGGACGCATGAAGTCGTGCGGGACCGCCGCTGCTCAACACGACCACGAGGTCGCGTAAATCAGCGTGCCAAGGACACGCAAGTGGGACAGGGGCTTAAGGGAAGGGATTCCACGCCAGTGGGTCACATGAGTGGCAAGGGTGTGGGGGAAAAGTGTGATTTGAGGAAACTGTTTTGTATAGCCTCCGAGAATGTCGGATGGAGTTTTGTAAGGATCATGTGTTGTATATATTTATTTCTCAAATAAAGTATATTTTGAAATTTTAAAAAAATGTCCTTCTCTCCAGCGGTGCTGCTGGTCCCGCTGAGTTACTCCAGCATTTTTGTGTCACAACAATAACCATATTATTTACACAGCAGGCAACAAACTCAAATCCAAGTTCTTAATTTCGTTGCATGCCATTTATAAAGCTCGCCCTCAATAGCTGGGGTCCAGAGTTACACACAGCTGTCGAGCTCTAGTGTGGAACGAATGTACATGTTTGGCATAGACGGAACTACAGATGCTGGTTTACACTGAAGATAGACACAAAATGCTGGAGTGACTCAGCGGGACAGGCAGCATCTTTGGACGCTTCAGGTCGAGACCATTCCTCTACTGATCGGAGTTCCTTACTTCAGAATTCAAAGCTAAACACAATGCAGCGATGAATATAGACAGGGCTTTAGATAAAACACTCTGTGTTGAACAGACGTCCTAAGGCAGTACACACCACAACATAACCAACATCCAGCAATTCCATAAGCTATGACTTAACGGGACACAGTTCAAATCTGAGCTCTTTGCTTCTGTCAAACCCCAGAGCAATACAAAGAGACAAGGTCAGTCGGTAACTTACCAATTTAGCAGTGAATCTGTAAGAATGAATCCTTTGTCCTCACACATCGGCTGAGGAGCAACAATGTTAGCAGCAACACACAGCACAACACAACCTACAAGTCCCACATAAATCTCCGTTATGCAAACGGATACACAATCAGATGGGCAGAGCTTCAAACTCTTGCTGAAGTGTTTTCGCTGGTGACGGACGATTCCTAAACAGTACAACGCGAGTAGGAAGGAACTGCAGATGCTGGTTTAAATCGAAGGTAGACACAAAATGCTGGAGTAACTCAGCGGGACAGGCAGCATCTCTGGAGAGAAGGAATGGGTGACGTTTCGGGTCGAGACCCATCTTCAGACTTCGTGTACAACGTGAGAGCAAGTAAAACAAACAGACTGCCCTTGTGCCTCCAATGGTCCATTAGTTGATGCATATACAAGTGTTGAGTCAAAGTTTACAAGACTCCACAGATTATTTCTGCCCAAGCAGAGGAAATCTTTGCTGTTTCTTCCAAGAGTGAACTTGTACCATTTAGTGAAAGAGCTAGAAAAGGTTCTAGATCTCGTTATAAGTTAAAGGCCACATATGAACAGGATTTGTACTGCTCTTACGGACAGAGCAGTTTACTCTGGTGGGTAGGAGTGTTGGTGTGTTAAAAGGAAAATACTTCTCAAACTCACAGTTATCTCCATTCAATCTTAGCCCAAAGCGGAGCAATCAAACTATGAACAGATTCAGACATAAATCAAAGCTTCACCTGAATACTCACATCATTTATGAGTCGTTCTTGGCAAACGGCGGGATAAATGTCACCGGAGAGGAGCCGAGGGTTACAATCACTGCACTTTCTTCTCAGCTGCTTTTCAAATAACACCACGTTTCTCCCCACCCGTCAGCCAACTAACGCACCACAAGTGAAAACCGACCAGCAAACACCAGCATTTCATGGGCTGGGTCTGAAGGAATGTTTACTATATACATACTGTGCGAGAGGGTTGAAGTGTTTGTTTAATCTTCCCAACAGCAGCCAAAAAACACACCCAGTGCTTTTAACTTTAATTGGAGCAGCAAACTGAGAGGAGTAAACTGGAAAGTAATTCTCTTTACAGCCCCCCCATTAATCCCAACCAATAAAACCATTAACCCCTTTTGTTACACAATGTCCTCAGGTACTCGGCATGGATAGAGCAGCGCTTACGTGACTGTGTGCCTGTGCAGAGACCTGAACTATTGAAGGCAGACACAAAATGCTGGAGTAACACAGTGGGACAGGCAGCATCTCTGGTCTGGAGAGAAGGAATGGGTCGAGACCCTTTTTCAGACTGAGAGTCAGTGGGAAATGAAATGAAAGAAAGAGACAGTGATGTAGAGAGATATAGAACAAATAAATGAGAGATATGCAAAAAAGTAATGATGATAAAGGAAAATAAAGGAACTATTGATCTGGAGATCTTACTTTCTTTTTCCCGCCCCCCCTCAGCATCTCTGGAGAGAAGGAATGGGTGATGTTTCGGGTCGAGACCCTTCTTCAGACCTCAACTCATGCAGTTTAGTTTAGTTTTTGTTCATGGTCATGTGTCCCATACTCCAAAGATGTACAGGTTTGTAGGTTAGTTGGCTTGGTGAATGTGGAAATTGTCAACTAGTGTGCGTGGGATAGTGTTAGTGTGCGGGGATCACTGGTCGGTGCGGACTCAATGGGCCGAAGGGCCTGTTTCCGCGCTGCATCTCTAAACTAAACTCTAAACATGCCCTGGGAGCTAATCTCAATGCGGCATCAGACACTAACAACAATGTGCCTAACTCTTAATTGCTGTCTGAAACGGTCTAGCAAGTCCCTCAGTTCATGGGATAGCTACAGTAAATGTAAACATGAAAGAATAAAGAGCATCCTCAAAGTGGATATTAGTGTTCAAAGTTTGGCCGAGCGTATCAGTTATGAGGACTGGTTTAAAAAGAAGAAAGAACAGCAGAATGTGGTCTGAAGAGAGAATAGCAGAGTTTAAATCCTCCTATGGAGAAAGAATGGGTGTTGACCTGAAACGTCACCCATTCCTTTTCTCCAGAGATGCTGCCTGTCCCGCTGAGTTACTCCAGCATTTTGTGTCTCTCTTCGATTTAAACCAGCATCTGCAGTTCCTTCTTGCACATTAATTCCTCCTGTGCTTTGGGCTCATGCACCAGTTAGAGTGATTACATTTAATACTGATTAACAACCCAGATCAGGACAAAGTTCACAAAGATAGACACAAAGTGCTGGAGTAACTCAGCGGGTCAGGCAGCATCTCTGGAGAAAAGGAATAGGCGACATTTCGGATCGGAACCCTTCTTCCGAAGGCTTCTTCTTACCAACAATCAGAGCAGTCCTGAACTACTATCTACCTAATTGGAGACCCTCAAACTATCTTTGATCGGACTTTACTGGCTTTATCTTTCACTAAGCGTTATGCATGTTATTCCCTTTACCCTGTATCTGTGCACTGTGGATGGCTCGATTACAATCGTGTATTGTCTTTCCGCTGAAGATTGACACAAAAAGACAGAGTAACTCTGTGGGACAGGCAGGATCATCGGAGGAGAAGGATTGGGTGACGTTTCGGGTCGAGGCCCTTCTTTAGCCGGCTGACTGGTTAGCCTGCAACAAAAAAGCTTTTCACTGTTCCTCGGCGCACGTGACAATAAACTAGACTCAAACTCAAGAGAAGTCCAGTTAGCCTGGCCTTTTCTGGGGGTTGCAGAAGATAACAATAGTAGGGAATGGAATGGCTGTGGAGGAACCTTAAGACAAAGATCAGAAGTTTAATATCAGGACGCCGATTCACTCTGTAGTACAGCAAGCTCTGGGTGATGGGTGAATGGGGCCTGCTGCTCGTTTGGACATTGGGCAGTAGAGTTTTGTACGATCTCAAGCTCATGGTGGCTGCACCATGTTCCAGCCACTAGGCCATGGTCCAAACCACAATGTGACAAAGCCATGGATGAAGATTTGAGGAACAGATGAGCTCAAGTGGAATGGAGGAGTAGGCAAACCGTAGAAACAAGGAGCTGCAAATGTTGGTTAGTACACAAAAGGTCACAAAGTGCTGGATCAACTCAATGGGTTTGGCAGCATCTCTGGAGAACATGGATAGGTGTCGTTTCAGGTCGAGACCCTTCTGTAGACTGATTGTACGGAGGGGTGAGGGGGAGAAGATTGTGGAAGAGTTTTTCCAGCTTTCCTTCATTTTTCCTCCCCCCCCCAAAATCAGTCTGAAGAACCTGAAACATCACTGATCCATGTTCTCCATGGATGCTGCCTGACACGGAGGCAATTTTCGAGGTGGGGCAGCAATGTTGCCCAGTGTTAATCAGGGATATAATACTGCAACTGTAACATGTCTAGTTTCACTGTAGGCAGTTTCCAGTCTGAAGAAGGGTCGCCACCCGAAACGTCACCCATTCCTTCTCTCCAGAGATGCTGCCTCTCCCGCTGAGCTATTCCAGCATTTTGTGTCTACCTTCGATTTAAACCAGCATCTCCAGTTCTTTCATACACAGTTTACATGGAAGTTGCAGTCAGTGACTGGGTGTGTTGTGGGAACTACGGCCAAGTCATATCGAGTCGAGTTGAGCTTAATGACATTTGCACGAGTGTGGTGAGATACAAGTGTAATCAAAATCTTGCTCGCAGACTCAGACAACAAACAACACGTAAATTATACATAAATATATGTGTATAAATTATATATGAATGCTCACATGAATATACATGTATGTCGTGCCATGCCAAAGGCTTGCTGACATTCTCAGGTACATCAATACTTGAATTTCTACTATGGTGAGTCAGCAGGCTATAGATTAATTCTGAGAATCACAGGTGTATTGACAACACTCTTGGAGGGGTCAGCTTTGGGATGAGGCATTAAACTTCTTCAGTAAAGGTCATTTTTACATTTTGATGAACAGGTTTCTAACCTGAGAAAAGTGATATGACACCTGACACATTGGGATGGGTGTATTAATCTCATGTGGACCCAGACACAGTGAAACACTTTTGTTTGTGTGCTGTGAGGTAAAGCACGCGTACACACAGGAACAATGGAGGAACCGGCCTGGGGGGACTGCCGTGAGGGAGGGGAAGAACAAAAGAGGACCTGGCACTAACTGAGAGTCAGATTTAGCTCTTCGGGCTAACGGAATCAAGGGATATGGGGAGAAAGCAGGAACGGGGGGTACTGATTTTGGATGATCAGCCATGATCTTACTGAATGGCGGTGCTGGCTCGAAGGGCCGAATGGCCAACTATTTTCTACGTTTCTATGGTGCGGGGGTACTTTGTAACTTTGTAAGCGCCCTCTATGTGGTGACTGTTCGCATACCAAAGTATTTGACTGACTTGTCACATGTGAAGAAGGGTCTCGACCCAAATTGTCACCAATTCCTTCTCTCCAGATATTCTGCCTGTCCAGCTGAGTTACTCCAGCTTTTTGTGTCTATCTAGGATGTAAACCAGCATCTGCCGTTCCTTCCTACACAAGGGTGTGTATACAGATGCTGAAGTACTGGAGTAACTCAGCGGGTCAGGCAGCATCTCTTGAGAACATGAACAGGTGACGTTTCAAGTCGAGACCCTCATTCAAACTGAAAAGTCTGAAGAAAGGTCTGTAGATGGGTCGAGACCTGAAACGTCACCTATCCACATTCTCCACATATGCTGCCTGACCTAGTAAGTTACTCCAGGAATTTGTATCCATTTGGGATGATCCTCAATGAGTGACTGAGTGAGTTAAACCACTACAATATCTGGAGGAGAGCAGTGGGATGTAACTAGTCTTTGACAGAATAATCGGTTTGGGAAATATCTCAGGAAAGAGTGAAGGGAGGTCACAAGGCAACTGCAGTAAATATAGCCACCATTAAGAGTTCTCCTTCAAGTCATTGCAAAAACATGTTAGAATTTAATCTGCACCTATATATCCCAGATATGTGGTAGGGATTGTTTGAAGTGGAGGGTGGTCCTCGATGGGGATATTTTAATTGTTGTAAAGTGGGACACATTGGTTAGGAATGTGGAATAAACAGGCATTATAGTGTGAGTGCTATCACAGATCTGAAGTGGAATGTGAGAACGACTCCAGTTGATGTTTTGGTTGGCGGGGGGACATTTGCATGTTTGCCTCTTCCCAACCAATAATTTTTGGCATTCTTTTGTTTTAAAGCATGAAGCTTAAAAGTCTCAAAGTGCGTATGCTTGTACTTTCAGCTGCTTTGCTCCTTGGCTAACCCTCAAGAGGTTGCCATGTCCTGAACTGGTTTAATGTGTGAATAGGTTTTAACATTTTCTCACCAAAGGATAGTGTTAGTGTGCGGGGATCGCTGGTCGGTGTGCCAAAGGCCCCGTTTCCACGCTGTATCTCTAAAACAAAATAAAAACGACCTTTACAGTTTTTTCCTAAGAGTTCCGGTCTCAGAATGCGCTACACAAACCTGCTTTAGGTTTTAGTTTTAAATATGCAGCGTAAAAACAGGCCCTTCAGCCCCCCGTGTTCATGCCAACTTTCGATCAACCAGACACTAGTTCTGTGTCCTACACACGGGGCAAGCTACAGGAGCCAATTAACCTACAAACTGCGTACCTTCAGGTACATATATGATCACAATCTTTGAATAAGGTACTCGAATAGATTCACTCTGACCCAGCCTCAGATTCATGCACATAAGCAAGTTTCCATCTGTGTATATGGACCTGCTCTCAGACTATGCACAGACACATGGTCTCAGTCTGATGTTACATGCAGACACAAGGAACTGCAGATGCTGGTTTACACAAAAAGACAAAAAAGTATTGGAGTAACGCAGGCAGCTTCTCTGGAGAACACGGATATGTCGGGAAAGAAAGGTGGGAGAGAGAAGAGGCTGGACAAAGCATGCAATAGGTGCAGGAAGGAACTGCAGGTGCTTGTTTAAACAGAAGAGAGAGACACAAAGCTGGAGTAACTCAGCGGGACGGGCAGCATCTCTGGAGAGAAGGAAAGGGTGACGTTTCGGGTCGAGACCCTTCTTCAGACTGATCAGGGATAAGGGAAATGAGAGGTATAGTCGATGATGTAGACTGATAAAGAACAATGAATGGAAGATATGCGAAAAAGCAGAGATTTGGAGATTTTAAAAAAATGAACATTTCTTCGGCACCCGCATGTTTTTCCCCAAAATGTTATCAGTTTTAGAATTCCTTTCAGCAGACAAACAAACTTCTTTATCTGTTACTTGTACTACTGAGTTAACTGAAGTGCTTTGTATTTTCAACACAATCAGCTAAATTAATCAGCCACGATATGGTCTAACCTGCGGCTACATGTTCAATGTGAGGCAAGGAAGAAGGGTCTCGACCCGAAACATCACCCATTCCTTCTCTCCAGAGATGCTGCATGTCCCGCTGAGTTACTCCAGCTTTTTGTGGTTAAATTTTGGATCCTCTGCTACAGACAGACCCCTGCTAGGTAGCAGCGAGAAAATTAGTCCGGTTGATTCAAGAGAATGGCTGTGTTCCATCGAATAAGCATCAATAGGTTTAACACCGTAAAATAGTCCAAACTACATTAAATACCGTTTTGTAAAGAAGTTTGTTTATGTACATTGTGATTATATATTCCTAATGTCATCATACACAAATTAATGAGAGGTACAGGGTGACATGTTTGGCCACAGCAGAGCTGGAAACAACTCGAGAAAATAGATCGGTGTAGGGTCAGGGCTAAGGGACCTGGAGGCTTGGAGAAAGCATTTTTAGTTTAGTTTGGAGATACAGCGCGGAACCAGGCGCTATCGGCTGACCAGCGATCCCCGCACATTAACACTACCCTGGTCCCACTGGGGACATTTTTTACATTTACCAAGCCAATTAACCTGCAAACCTGCACATCTTTGGAGTGTGGGAGGAAACTGAAGATCTCGGAGAAAATCCACGCAGGTCACAGGGAGAACATACAAACTCCATACAGACAGCGCCCGTAGTCAGGATCAAACCCGGGCTCCGACGCTACATTCACTGTAAGGCAGCAACTCTACCGCTGCGCCACCGTGCTGTCACTTGGTCACTCAGAGGGCAGTTAGAATCTGGAATGCAATGGCTGAGGAAGCAGGTTCTCCCAACATTTCAGAAATACCTGGATCAGCATCAATCACCAAATTGAATTGAATTGAATTGAATTTATTTGTCATTCACACCTTTCGGTCTGAACGAAATTTCGTTCCCCTGCAGTCATACATATAATAAAAAAAATGAGAGAAACAACAATAAACACAAATTTAACATCCACCACAGTGAGTTCACCAAACACCTCCTCACTGTGATGGAAGGCAAAGTCTTAAAGTCTCTGTCTCTTCCCTCTTTGTTTCCCTCTGCGCCGAGGCGATCCAGGCTTCAGATGATGTGATCCCACCGGGTGATTGTAAGTAAGTCAGTCCCGCAGCTCAACCGTGCTCAACCGCGAGCGGGCCGGTTCAAACCCTCCTGACCAGCGGATGAAGCTGTTGTTGCGGGAGCTCGGAAAAACAAGTCACCAACCTGTGAGCTGCGAGCTCCTGACGATGTAGTCCACTGGGCCCGCAGCCAAGTCCACCGGGCCTGCGGCCGAGGTCGCGGTCGGGCCACGGCCGCCGCTCCGAGGCCATGTCGGGTCGCCGCTGCCGCTGCTGGAACAGCCCCGAGGCCGCCAGGTCCGCCATTAGGCCTCGGCGCAGACAGAGACCAAGACGGAGAATACGACAAAAAAAGTCGCACCCCCCCCCCCCCCCCGAAGGAAGAGACCAGACATGTTTTTTCCCCCCCCACCCACCCACACACACAATTTAATAAAACAAAATTAACTAAAAACAGGACAAAGGAACACAAAAAAAGAAAATAACAGCCGGACTGCAGGCGGGCCACAGCTGTAAAGCGTAGAAGGCTAGTTAAGCAAATTAATATCGAGAGTTTAATTTAGTTTAGTTAAGAGACAGGCTCTTCGGCCCACTGAGTCCACACCGACTAGCGATCCCCGCACGTTAACACTACCCCACACACACTGGGGACAATTTTACATTTCATACCAAGCCAATTAACCTACAAACCTGTACGACTTTGGAAACCAAAGCTCTCAGAGAAAACCCACGCAGGTCACGGGGAGAACGTACAAACTCCATACTGACAGCACCCGTAGCCAGGATCGATCTCAGGTGTCTGGCGCTGTGAGGCAGTAGCTCTACCACTGCGCCACCATGCCTTCACGCTAGTTAATGGTTAGCATGGATGTATTGGGCAGATGGGCCTGCTGCAGTGCTCCATGAACCTGTTTTGTAATCAGTATCATTTTAATGCAGGAATAATCCATGTGGCACAGCGGTAAAGTTGCTGCTTCACAGCACAAGGGATCCAGGTTTGATCCTGGCACCAGGTGCTGCCTGTGCAGAGTTTGTATGTCCTCGCAGTGACCACGTGGGTTTTCTCCAGATGCTCCGGTTTCCTCCCACACCCCAATCAGGGGCAGGTTAGTAAGTTGTACTAGAAGGGTTCGGACCCAAAAAGTCACCTGTCCACGTTTTCCAGAGATGCTGCCTGACCTGTTCAGTAACTCCAGCACATTACAGGTTTGCAGGTTAATTGGCTTCTGTAAATTGCCCCAAGCATGTAGGACTTGGAACCGATGTATGAATGATCGATGGCCAGCATGGACCTGGTGGGCCAAAGGGCTGTTTCCTTCCTGTATCTCCATACTAAACTAAACCTGACTACCAAATATATTAAAGAAACTTATCCCTGATAAAGCTAATAGAGCGATGGTATTGGACTTGTTGCTCTGAATTCTTCATTTGTGAATTAAGTTTACTCCAGAGTTTTAGTTGTAGTTTTAGAGATACAGCGTGAAAACAGGCCGTTTGGCCCATCTAGTTCAAGGACCAGCGATCACCCATACACTAGTTCTATCCTAGGAACAATTAACCTACATACCTGCACATCTTTGGAGTGTGAGAGGAAACCGGAGATCACAGGGAAAATCCACAGAGTCACGGGGAGAACGTATAAACTCCGTACAGACAGCACCCGAGGTCAGGATCGAACCCGGGTCCCTGGCGATGTGAGGCAGCAACTCTACCGCTGCGCCACCGTGTCACCCGAGATTTGTTTCAGTACCTATCAGGTGAAAACAATCGAGGCTGTCACAGCCTTGAACCACTCTTATTTGTCAATATTGGCCAAGTTGCGAAATATCAGTGCAAGATTTCAGTTCAAGTTCATGCATGAGCTTGAATGAGTCAGTGGCGAATGTAGCAGCAATTACTGCCAGCTTACACTGGAAGCTGCATTGGGAAGCCAATGAAATACTGGCGTGTGTGTTTTCCAGAATCCTTTTAAGAAGTTAACAATAGTGGCTGAGACAATTAAAGGATTAAAATTTAACAAACAGGTTGTACTCTACCTTTACGAGTCTGTAAGACATGGTGAATTATTTCAGGCTTGCATTCAGAGTTGTTTATTTTTCACTTCCTACACCTAACTAATTTTATCACTGACTCACATCATGTCATAAGGTCATAAGTGATAGGAACAGAATTAGGCCATTCGGCCCTTCCACTCTGCTCCACCATTCAATCATGGCTGATCTATCTTTAACTCCTAACCCCATTCTCTTGTCTTCTCCCCGTTACCCCTGACACCCGTACTAATCAAGAATCTATCTATCTCTGCCTTAAAAATATCCACTGACGGCCTCCACAGCCTTCTGCGGCAAAGAATTCCACAGACTGACTGAAGAAAATCCTCATCTCCTTCCGAAAAGATCGTCCATTAATTCTGAAGTTAATGAAGCAGTGAAATTTTAACATAGAATATAGAACAGTACAGCACAGGAACAGGCCCTTCGGCCCACAATGTTGATGCTGGTCATGATGCTAAATTAAAGTAGTCTCATGGGTTCCACGCAAAACCCACTTGAACATATAAAAGAAACAAGAAACTGCAGATGCTGGAATCTTAAGCAAAAAACAAAGTGCTGGAGAAACTCAGCAGGTCAGGCAGCATCTGAGCATGGGATAGGCGTTTGAAGTTTTGGGTCCGGACCATTTTCTGCAGTGACTGGAGCCGGGGAATAGCTGGAAAAGAGGTGCCTGTACATGATCCATATCCCTCCGTTTCCATGTGCCTATCCAAAAGCCTCAAACACCACTATCGTATCTACCACCACCACCACCCATGGCAGTGCATTCCAGGCCCCACACATCTTCATTAAACCTTCCCCCTCTCACCTTACAGCTGCGCCCTCTAGTGTTGGACATCTCCACCTGGGAAAAAAAGGCTCTGACTGTCTACCCTATCTGTGCCTTTCATAATTTTATAAACTTCTATCGTCTTCCCTCAACCTCCAATGTCCCAGACAAAACAATTCAAGTCTATCCAACCTCTCCCTCTAATCCAGGCACCATTCTGGTAAACCTCCTCTGCACCCTGTTGTAAGCTTCCCCTACCTCCCTGTAATGGGGGCGAACAGAAGTACAATAAAAGGCAGCTTGCAACCCAGCAGTATGAATATTGATTTCTCTAACTTCAAGTAATCCTTGTACCCCCTCCCTCTCCACCCCTCCCCCACCCTAGTCGTCATACTCGCTTCAAAGTCGTCTTGTTGAGTCTCATTGCCTGTAACCCGTTTTCACCTAGTCCACAGCTAACAATGGCCTGTTTCCTTTACCATAGTTACTTTTTTGCAAATGTTTTGTTCATTTGTACTACATCTAGCCCCCCCCCCCCCCTCTCATCAGTATTATTTATAGTTTATATAATTTATAGTTAAGCTCTTATTCACCAGAATATAGCACCTGTCAATCTTTTGCACCTTAACAACTATCTGTATATATGTATACACCATATATCCTCATTTGTATATCTGGCTTAATCAGCACTTTACTACATTGCACCCTGGTTAGAGGCAAGACTGCATTTTGATGTACTGTACTTGTACTCTGTGCAACAGCAATAAAGTTGAACCTAACCTAATCTAATCTCTCTACAGCAGTGCTTCTTAAACTGGTGAATGGTTCACCCAAGGGCAAATGAAATTATTTGGGGGTGAATGAAACTAGAGAAGTGAATGACTCAATTTATTCAGATATTTTTTAATTTTTTTTTATACTGAAAAAAGGCATTGCCATTAAAGTGGTTAGTAAGCTCTTTTTGTTTTTAATGGCAGTGGAGCTGGAAATTTAATATGTTGTTTTCTCTCTACCTTTGGTTTTCCAATTTCCAAGTAGCAGGATATTTCCCAAATTTACTGTAATAAAAGCTTTTAGGGAAGACCAGACGAGCTAGTGGGATCATTAATTTATAAAAGGCAACACTGGAGGATCGCTGCAGGCAACTGTTGAACTGTAACTTTACTTTGTGTAGCAATTTAGCTACCGAAGTTGATATTTGGTGGTATTGTGAGCTTTCGTTGGGGAGAGTTATAGAAAGTTATATCAGTTGGATACTAATATATTAAACCACATAGTCCATGTTTTTTTGAGCTAGTTTTCCAGGAAGAAAACTGCAGTAATCAAAGCCCAAAAGGGGTTGATGGGGCTGGAGTCCAGTGTTTAGATGTTGGGATGGATTTTTTTTTTAAATCATTCTAATAGAATGATATTCCAACTCCAGTGGTAATTCAACTTTTTTTTTTTCACTCCAATATGTAAAGTGTTTTCTTTACATATTTTTAGGATATTCAAAAAGTTTAATAAAATAAACACTTACAAAATGAGTTAATTTATGTTTTTTGCTCATGTGACAAAATTAATTATATATAAAATTATACACAAGGGAGAATAAGACGGAAATTACCAAATAACATCTGGAAAATTTAGTCGAGGTTGAATGAAGTTTTGTGATAAAGACTCGAGGGTGAATGACACTGAAATAGTTTAAGAAGCACTGCTCTACATCACTGTCTATATCTCTCCTCTCCCCCCCACTCTCAGTCTGAAGAAGGGTCTCGACCTGAATCGCCACCCATTCGTTCTCCCCAGAGATGCTGCCTGACCCGCTCAGTTACTACAGCTGTTTGTGTCTATCTTTAGTTTAAACCAGCATCTGCAGTTCCTCCCTACATATGTCCATTCCAACCATCCCTTTTACACCAATTCCCATTTTTTAAATGACCTGAAGTGCTTCTTTATCAAAGGTCCTTCAAAAATAATATGATTGCAATAAACAGCAAATGTGAATTGAGATTTTACAATATAATAAGAACTAGGGCCTTTCTTGTTTTTCTGATCAAAAAGAAACATTTCATTTTATTACTGTGTTCCTTCTATTGGATTTCTTCTTTCAAAGTGGTGATACATCTATTATATCCTCATAATACTGATTGGGACTCTTAAATAGCAATACACTTTAATTTAATCTCGCCTGATGCTTAAATCCTTCAATTTTAATCTTGGAACATCATCCAATTACACTTAAGCAGTTTGTGTAGGAAGGAACTGCAGATGCCAGTTTAAACCGAAGATAGACACAAAATGCTGGAGTAACTCAGCGGGACAGGCAGCATCTCTGGAAAGAAAAAATAGATGACGTTTCGGGTCGAGACCCTTCTTCAGACTGAGAGTCGGGGGAAAGGAGAGATATAGACGGTGATGTAGCGAGATGTAGAACAAACGAATGAAAGAAATGCAAAAAATAACGATGACAAAGGAAACAGGCCATTGTTAGCTGAGAGCTAGCTGAGAACTTTGTGCATTCTTTTCAATTATTTAATCAAAATAAAAGTCCTGGAATTACACAGCCATCTACAGTAGACTTTCTTTTTTTTAAATCTCTTTCCATCTTCTCGCCTCAAACTCATTTGACTTCCCAGTTTTTTTCCCCCTTTAATAAAAGTCACTCTGTTCCTCTCCCCAGATGCTGCCTGTTCTGCAGAAGTTTGAAGAAGGGTCCTAACCCAAAACATCACCCATTCTTTTTCTCCAGAGATGCTGCCCGACTCGCTGAGTTACTCCAGCACTCTGTGTCAATCTTTGCTTCAAGGGTTTGCTGTTTTTATTTCAGATTTTCACCACCTGTAGTTTTTTTTCTGCTTGCCTTTATGTTTGTTTAATTTGTTTATTTTTAGAATAACTAGCGATTGGACTGAAATGGAAAAACCTGTATTTCTCAACTGTCTTTTGAGAGCACAGCATGTTACAAGGTGTTTGACAGCTAATTAAGACATTTCAACTCTAGCAAGTGTACTTGTGAAAGAGATGTGTCAGGCAACAAATATGGGATGAACTGACTAAAGGCCCACGTGATCAATGATCCAACATTTTTGCTTAAAACTTTGTTGTTGGGGAAATTCACCAGGACACTGAGGATAACATCCATGCACTTTTGCAAAATATCTCTGTGCGATTCACTTGAGATAGCAAAAGGAACGTTGGTGTGAAATTTCATCTAAAGCACCTTGATGGGGCATCTCATCCCTTCAGTCCACGCTGACCAACAATCACCTGTACGCTAGTTCTATCCTACACACAAGGGGCAATTTACAGAACCCTACATCTTTACAATGTGGAATGAAACCAGTGCACCCGGAGAAAACCCACACAGTCACAGGGAGAATGTACAAACTCCATACAGACAGCACCTGTAGTCAGGATTGAACCCGGGTCTCTGGCGCTGTGAGGCAGCAACTCTACCGCTGTGCTGACTTAGATGCTAAATCAATGGCGCAAGCCACCGTATTGTACACCGAGAAGCCACACTGGCCAATAGTGATCCTTTTGTCAGCATTAACCAACTGCCATCATCTGCACTTTTTCACATGACAACTTGTATGAACTTGTTTGATTAATTTAGTTTAGAGAAACAGGTTCTTCAGCCCACTGAGTCCACGTCGACCATCGATCGCCTGTTCATACAAGTTCCATGTTATCCCACTTAGACACCCACTCCCTACACACTAGAGACGAGTAACTTACAAACCCGCACATCTCTGGGAACATTTCTGGGGAAGGAGAGACTGTATGATCAATTAATAGATGGGCCAAATGGCATTTCTGTGGGCACACCATTCTGCGGTCCAGCCTTTTCATTTTTATTTCAGTTCTTTCTCCTGTTCCTTCGTCATAGAACTACGTTCTTGTTTGTGTACGGGAAAGATTCTCTCAGCAGTTGGCAGGATTTCCTTATTTAAGGTCATTAGAACAGTGATTCAATGCACTGTAGGTTAAGTAAGACAGGTTGAGCAAGGACTGCTCTGCCCAGTTGCACGGGGATGGGAGGGAGAGAGTGTTAGAGTCGTGACTTTTAGATCCTGCAACTGGAGGGAGAGAGCGAGACAGGGACAGCGAGCGACAGAGAGAGAGAGAGAGGGACACAGAGAGAGAGACAGCGAGCGACAGAGAGAGAGAGAGAGAGAGAGAGGACACAGAGAGAGAGACAGCGAGCGACAGAGAGAGAGAGAGAGAGAGAGAGGGACACACATAGGGAGAGACAGAGAGACAGAGAGACAGAGAGACAGAGAGACAGAGAGACAGAGAGACAGAGAGACAGAGAGACAGAGAGACAGAGAGACAGAGAGACAGAGAGACAGAGAGACAGAGAGACAGAGAGACAGAGAGACAGAGAGACAGAGAGAATGTATACGATACAATTAGAAGTTTATTAGCCAGCACACCTGTGGTTTGCTGAAGTAACTATAAGAGAAGGACGGGTTGGTTTGACATCCCAGGCACAGATACAGTTCTGTAAATGTATTGGAAACGTTCCATGGTAGAGTCCGAGGCTGGTGAGAGGAGCAAGTGTGTGAGGAAATATCAGACATAGATTACGAAATTCAGTGGTAATTGAGGATGTCATTAAGTTTCCTCAGTGGTTTACTCTTGACACTTAGTTCTCAGCGTCACATTGCTTCATAAAGCACATCGGTGATGAATTGTTGTTGTTGTAGCTGCAAGGGTGTATTGGGCTGTGGATGTTGGGTTGTGGTAAATCCAAACCAGCAAATTGTGGGAACCCAAGAATGGCAGATAATAGTGGGTCTATATCCTTTGGAGTTTATAAGGTTAGAGTACTGCCACTCCCTCTTCCTCCTCTCCCATCAGGCAAGAGGTACAGGAGTGTGAAAACGCACACCTCCAAATTCAGGGACAGTTTCTTCCCAGCTGTTATCAAGCAACGGAACCGTCCTCTCACCAACAAGAGAGCAGTCCTGACCTCCCATCTACCTCATTTTAGACCCTTGGACTATCTTTAATCGGACTTTACAGGACTCGGAGAAAGCCCACGTGGTTACAGGGAGAATGTACAAACTCCGTACAGACAGCACTTGTAGTCAGGATCGGACTCTGGCACTGTAAGCAGCAACTCCACCACTGCGCCACTGTGCCTCCCCTAAACCTCCTCGCTGAATTGAAGTTAAATAGCGGACTGACTGAATTATCATACTGTTTTATGGTGCCAATTCCAAAGCATGTTAATAAAGTTTATTAATTATGTAAACATTGTTATTGAACTCCAGATCAATCTCCTTCTACCCAATGCAGTAATAACCCTGTCAACAACAAACTATTTCTGGGAGACTGCTAATGGCCTGTCATTAGAGAAATTAAGATGGGAAGTTTATTACGTGGAACTTGTGGCAAATTACTGGATCATTTAATCACTGTGTAATTACTTATCAAATAACTCTTGGATACACGACATCCACATTAACTCCCCGACATGCTGTCATTTGTTTATTGATTGACTAATTCTTTTAAATTTGGAAAATAATCTAATCTGTAGATAAACAAAAAGGAACTATACATACCTGCATCAATTCATCAGAAGAGGGGTTGGGGGTTATTGCAAATATTGGTAAATATTAAGGGAGCTCCGTGCAGAGACCACGGGGGAGCTCTGTGGAAAGACCATGGGGGGAGCTCCGTGCAGAGACCACGGGGGGAGCTCCGTGCAGAGACCACGGGGGGAGCTCCGTGCAGAGACCACGGGGGGAGCTCTGTGCTGAGACCAAGTGGGAAAATCTGACGGGAGACCACATGGGGTCAGTGCGAGTTTACTTATGCCCCTGTCCCACTTAGGAAACCTGAACGGGAACCTCTGGAGACTTTGCGCCCCACCCAAGGTTCCCGGAGGTTTTTGTAAGTCTCCCTAATGGTCGAAAGTGGTTTCCGCTTCTTCTATAAATGTTTTGAAATAATCGCTGGAACATAGAAGAAGTGGAAACCACTTTCGACCATTAGGGAGACTGACAAAAACCTCCGGGAACCTTGGGTGGAGCGCAAAGTCTCCAGAGGTTTCCATTCAGGTTTCCTAAGTGGGACAGGGCATAAGGTTGCCTATTCCACGAGTGCGAGTGGTGACAGGTGGACCATCGGGTCGTGAGGAGGAGGGAGAGTAGCAGATCCTCGGTATCTACTGTGACCTCGGTACTATGACGGCAACATCCTGCTGCCTAAACCGCTCCTCCTTTCTCAGTGTTGGCAAAACGCACACACTCAAACCAACCATTTTACCCGAGTAAACATCATTCTTAAGGAACAAGCCATTAGATCCATCATATTACGCAATATAAATCTCGCCCGGCTGTTTCCACTAGTTGGGAAGAACGCACAGAAACAAGTTACAACTAGTTAAGACACTTTGACAAAACGAAAACAACCTTCTACCAACTGTTATAACTAAAAGGACTTATCTCTGTCTCCCTCTCCACTGACTCTCAGTCTGAAGAAGGGTCTCGACCAGAAACATCACCCATTCCTTCTCTTCAAAGATGCTGCCAGTCCATCTGTGTCTAACATTGATGTAAACCGGCATCTGCAGTTCCTTCCTGCCCATTATTTCTCATTTCCCAAGCGAGGTTAGATGGTTAAACTGTGTTAAATGCAATTTTTCGAGTGAAAGTTGCCTGAAAATTAACTAATGACAAACATGGAATTTCACCATCACTGCTTTGGGATACATTTAAAGCATTTATGCATGGTGCGATAATATCAGCACAAGCATACTTTAATAAGGAAAATCGAAAGACTCAAAAGTTGGAAAATGAAATAAAACAATTAGATATTGAAAATGCAATATCCCCTTCAAAGGGGCTAAGTAATAAAATTGCATCATTAAAATATAAGCTAAATAAAATATATTCAAATCAGATTATTAAACTTTTTCAACAGACTAAACAAGTACACTTTGAATTTGGGGATAAACCACAAAAATTACTGGCGCGCCAGCTTAGAAAATTAGATGAGGAGAAAATGATACATAAAATTAGATCTGAACAAGGAGAAATATTGACTTTACCAAAAGATATCAATTATACATTTTTACAATATTATCAAAATCTTTACTCATCTAAACTAGCAGGACAATCAGATGGAATGGAAACATTCCTACAAGAATGTCATATTAATAGTTTGGATCAGGAAGGCAACGACTTGTTAAATGCTGATATATTAGTAAAAGATATTGAAGAATCAATTGGATCATTAAATAACGGAAAAGCCGCAGGCCCTGATGGCTTAAGTGTTGAATTTTATAAGAAGTTTTATGATCTGATCTCTCCACGTTTACATAAAATATGCTTATGAACAAGGAAAGTTACCAGAATCATTAAATGAATCTCCAATTACACTTATCCCTAAAGCTGATCAAGATTTGGAAGACCCTGGGTCATACATAGCAATAGCTCTTTTAAACACTGATCAAAAAAAAAACTAAAATTTTATCTCGGAGGCTAAGTTTAGTGATTAATAACTTAATACATCATGACCAAACAGGTTTCATCCCAAAACGCTATTCATCTTATAATCTGAGACGTCTATTCAATGTCACATACTCAAAAAGAGTGAATGATATTGAACTAGCTGTCATATCCAGAGATGCCAACCCTGTTCACAGTAACATTTAACCCATTTGTCCGTAACAAATGGGGTTAAATGCATTTGTAACACTCACCTGGGGTTGTTGCCGGCGGCTATGCGCCTGCGCACTGGTGCAGATCAGCGGGCTGCCGGCGGGCGGGTGCGGCACATGCGCACTTGGCATGAAGATGGGGCTGCCGCGAAAGAAAGTGCCGCTGATCGGCTCAAAGACTAGGGCCCGGCAAAATGCCGCTGATCGCGCGGGCTGGCAAACCGGGGACACATGGCACCGGCGTTCTCACGGGATAACAGCATGTTTGGCTGCCGGAACACCGTAAAAAAGTTATTTCGCCGGGACAAAATACGGCGAATCCGGGACACTTGGCATCTCTGCATATCCTTGGATGCTGAAAAAGCATTTGACCAAATGGCCATATTTATTTAAAATAATGCAGAAAATTCAACTGGGGATAGATTTTCCAAATGGGTAAAAATCATATACTCGAATCCAACTGCAAGAATATTAACAAATCAAATGTTATCAGCAAAATGTAATCTCTTTAGGGGTTGTAGACAAGGATGCCCGTTATCACCATTACTATTTGCTCTGGTAATAGAACCATTAGCCAAAATGATTAGATCAGAACCAGAAAAATATGGATATAATACCAAAACTACAACAAATAAAATTTCTCTATACGCAGATGACATCTTAATTTATATCACAAAACCGGAGATTAGTATTCCCAATCTACTTAATGTTATAACTAAGTTTGGCACATTTTCTGGGTATAGAATTAACTGGAATAAAAGTGAAATTATGCCTATAACTGGAATAAAATTAAATATACTAGAACAATTCCCACTTAAAATAGTCACAGACAAATTTAAATATCTAGGAATTAATGTATCTAAATCCTATAACTGTCTATTTAAATATAATTACCCTCATTTGTTAAATAAACTAAAAACAAATATTTTATATTGGAAAACACTACCTATTTCAATGATCGGTAGAATAAATGCTATAAAAATGATTTTTTTTTGCCACAATTGTTATATTTATTCCAAGCCATCGCTTTATATCTCCCTAAAACGTTTTTTTTTTTAAATAGATACTTTGGTTAATAGTTTTATCTGGGACTATAAAATTTATCGAATAAGTAAAAAACATCTATGTAAATCTAAAATAAATGGTGGACTAGCACTACCAAATTTCTTATATTATTTCTGGGCAGTTCAGATTAAAAATATGAATTTTTGGTTGGTAAATTTAGATTATGAGCCAAGCTGGCTAAAGATGGAAAAGGAAGACTGTTTGCCTTTTGATGTAGGTTCGATTCTTTTTGCACCAAGGGAAGTACAAAAAAAAACATATGGTGATAACCCTATAATTCATAGCAATAGACGTATTTGGAAACAAATAGTTAAGACCCTACATATGGATAATTTGTCACTTTATTTGCCAATTATGAATAATCCTTTGTTTAAGCCCTCTGTATTGGACAAGGGGTTTAGACACTGGAATGATTTAGGAATTAAAAGGATAGAACACCTTTACAAGAAAGGAAAATTTCTTTCATTTCAAGAGTTACAGGATATCTATGGATTGCAGTCAAATAACATATTTAGGTATTTACAAATTAGAAACGATATTAAGTCAAATACGCAAGACTATAAAAATAGAAAACCAGGATTATTAGATGAATTGTTTAATAAACACCCAAATACAGAAAAATTAATAGCGTATATATACAATACTATCTTGGATAGGGAAATCCCAACTTCGGAAATATATCAACAAACACGGGAAAATGAAATAGGTTTATCTATAACAAAGGAAACCTGGGAAGAAAGCCTACAATGTATACATCGTTGCTCATTAAATGCTAGACATATATTGATACAATTTAAGGTATTACACAGATTACATTATTCAAAAACGAAATTAAATAGAATTTATCCTAACATTTCTTCTATTTGTGATAAATGTCAGAACTTGGAAGCTAACTTAACGCATAGTTTTGTAACATGTATAAAACTCAACTATTATTGGACAGAAATCTTTAGAGTTACCTCTGAAGTTCTTAAAATTAAACTGGACCCAGATCCAAAATTAATAATATTAGTTCCAGATTCAAATCTAATATTAACAGTAAACCAAAGAAATTTCTTGGATAACTGTTTGATAATAGGGAAAAAAATAATATTGAAATTTTGGAAGGGAACATTATCCCCCACAATTAAAATGTGGACAGTGGAAATGTTGGAGACATTGCATTTGGAAAGAATCAGATTTGTCCTAATGGACAAATACAAACTCTTTGAACAGTTATGGTCTCCATATACAGAATATTTGAAGGGGTAGCTGTTCTTGGCATCACAACTCAATGGGTATCCGGCAGGATTAGATGAAAATAATTATTTTTTTTGGGGGATTTGTATGCACGTCTCTATTGATATCGTTATTTGAAATTGTGTTATTCACTATTAAGATGTATACTATAATCTTTTTTTTTTCTTTTTTTCTTTTTTTTCTCTTCTCTTTCTCTCTCTATATAATCAAAATTATTATTTAATCACTATTCTTATTGATTAAAATCTATTCTTTTCTTTTTCTACTTTCTAAAAAATAGAAGTTTATAAGAATTATTTGTAACATCCGTATAGTTATTGAAATAAGTTGGTTGTGCATTTGAAAAGTTGTTATACCGTTGTTATGATGGATTACTTCTAATAAAAGTATTATTAAACAAGAAAGTTGCCTTAAAAGAAATGTACGCCTCCTCAATGTCATCGGAGCTCCCTGTGGCGGTGGGACAGATTTCACAGGCAAGTGAGGAATTAGTGATGTCTCAGACAAAGCTTCAAGAGACTGAGCAATTGGTTGATTGATTGATAGATACCGATCTACACCGACCATCAATCACCCATTCACAAGTCCTAGGAGTAGAATTAGGCCATTCGGCCCTTCGAGTCCACTCCACCATTCAATCATGGCTGATCTCTGCCTCCTATTCCCATTTTCCTGCCTTCTCCCCATTAACCTTGACACCCATTCTAATCAAGAATTTGTCTATCTCTGCCTTCAAATTATCCACTGACTTGGCGTCCACAGCCCTCCACGGCAATGAGTTCCACAGATTCATCACCCTCTGACTAAAGAAGTTCCTCCTCACCTCATTTCTATAAGAGCGCCCTTTAATTCTGAGGCTGTGACCTCTGGTCCCTGACTCTACCACCGTTCACACTAGTACTCTGTTATCCCACACTGTCATCCACTCCCTGCACACTTACTGAGGCCAATCAACCTACAAACATTGGGACGTGGGAGGAAACTGGAGCACCCGGAGGAAACCCGTGCAGACAGCACCGGTGGACAGGATCGAACCCGGGTCTCTGGCGCTGAGAGGCAGCGACTCTACCGCTGCGCCACCGTGACGCCCGCCATCCTTTGCTGCTTTTTCAAGCTGTATTTTGCTTTCTGTATATTTGTGGATAGACTGAGAAAGTCTTGTGCCTTACTCGGTTGCTGAGAATGATTAGTTATCAACGCAAGTGACACAGAATTTAAACGCACGCCCAGTACATCACTCAAGCACATTTCCCCTGGGACTGGCAGTGGGGCAAAGGCCCTTATGTGTCAGTGTTCTGTGCATTTTCACAAGGGAACATGTCAACTTGCACACCAAAGTGGGATTGTCACAGTCCTCAGGAATAATAAACTGTGTGTGATTTGTGTGCAGCAAGGAGTTTAAAACTTGCAGATTTTTCTGGAGGCCCAGCAGAGATACTAATGCTTAGCTGGAGGACAGCCAGGACCAGAATCCATTCCCATGTCTCTGGATCATGCCCCGCTGAAAGAATAAACTGTGCTTTCTACAATAACAAGATAAACCTGCAGTGTCATTTCGGGCAGGCACGGAGGCGCAGCGGTAGAGTTGCTGCCTTACAGCAAAATGCAGCGCCAGAGACCCGGGTTCGATCCCGACCACGGGTACGGTCTGTATGAAGTTTGTACATTCTCCCCGTGACCTGCGTGGGTTTTCTCTGAGATCTTCGGTTTCATCCCACACTCAAGACGTGCAGGTTTGTTGATTAATTAGCTTGATAAAATGTTAAAAAAATTGTCCAGTATAAAATTGTAAAATCCAGTGCTGAGTGATGCTCTGCCTGGAGCTTTTCTGCGTACTACATCCAGGTCCAGATCCAGCCCCATTGTTAATGGGAAAGAAGCATTGGAACTTGTAGTTAGTTACAGTTCATTAACTAGAAATCAGCTTGGTGTTCGAAATCCAATCAGATAACATTAGCCTAGTTTGCCTTGGAGTTTAACCCACAAATGAGGCAGAACTAAACAGTTCCTCTAAAGAAGACAACTCTTAGAGTCACACAGCGTGTAAACAGGCCCTTTGGCCCAACTTGCCATTGCCGAACAACATGTCATATCTACACTAGTCCTACCTGCCTGCGTTTGGACCAGATCCCTCTCAACCTGTCCTATCCATGTACCTGTCAGAATGTCTTTTTAAGCGTAGTGATAGTACCTGCAGTGTTTTGGACAAGTAGCTTTTTTTCTCAGTTTTACTTCTGCGAGAGAGCTGGATTTAACGCCCTGGTCCTGCAGATGCTGGTCTAAACCAAAGATCGACACAAAGAGCTGGAGTAACTCAAAAAGCTGGGTCAGACAGCATCTCTGGAGAGAAGTTATAAATGATGTTTTAGGTCAACACCGTTCTTCAGACTCATTTACATACATATATATTTATACTCATTCAAACATATATATATATATATATATATATATATATATATATATATATATATATATATATACATATATACACACACACATATATATATATATATATATATATATATATATATATATATATATATATATATATATATATATATATATATATACACACACATATATATATATATATATATATATATACATATATACATATACATATACACATACACACACACGCATACACACACACACACACATATATATATTAGACTAAGTGGGTGCCATAACGCAATATTCCACCTCTCCACCAATTCCAATATTGGTGGCCAGTGGGTGGGGGGGGGGGTCTTTCTGGAGCACTAGTATGGGTGTTGTGGGCTGAAGGGACTGGTTTCCAGAGGGCTAGTATGGACATTGTGGGCTGAATGGATTCTTGAGCTGGTGGCTCATTCACTCAAGTCTGTGCGCTGGCAGCTCACTCATGGCTGGTGGGCTGGCAGCTGACTCACGGCTATTCCTTGAAATTCAATTTCAAGCAGGGTGCAAGGCCACCAAATTCAAGTGCAGTTTCTTACCACTTCAAGCAGGGTGCAAGGCCACTCAAGACAGCGAGTCGTGTCCTCTCCCTCCTCCATCTTGCAGAGACTGAACCACGCCCTCACTTCTGGGTTTTATAGTCCCTCCCACCAGAAGGGGCGTGGCCTTCATGGCGTGATTGACAGGGGAGAGAATCAAAAATATTTTAAACACTAATAACTCTTATTTTTCATCGATGGGAAAAATCCTCGGTACCTGATGCGCGGAGGGGGACTCTAAGTAAGATAGCCAAAGGTCATAGCTGTACGTGTTAGCGTTTTTTTCTAAAATCAATATAAAGCGCAAACAGGAAGTGGTCAAGATTAGACCTTTAATTATATAGCAGGCAAGGCAACTTTAGTTAGGCAAGGCAGCTTTAGTTAGGCAAGGCAGCTTTGGTTAGGCAAGGCAGCTTTAGGTAGGCAAGGCAGCTTTAGGTAGGCAAGGCAGCTTTAGGTAGGCAAGGCAGCTTTAGGTAGGCAAGGCAGCTTGCGGTAGGCAAGGCAGCTTTAGGTAGGCAAGGCAGCTTTAGGTAGGCAAGGCAGCTTTAGGTAGGCAAGGCAGCTTTAGTTAGGCAAGGCAGCTTTAGTTAGGCAAGGCAGCTTTAGCTAGGCAAGGCAGCTTTAGCTAGGCAAGGCAGCTATAGCATTTCCAAACCAAAGGCAACACAGCTTTAGCATTTCCAAACCAAAGGCATCACAGCTTTAGCATGTGCTAACTATATTTTCAAACCACATTAAGGGCACTGACAGGTCAGTAAAACCACTCACAGTTTAGCAGAGGGTACACAAAGGCTGGAGAAACTCAGCGGGTGCAGCAGCATCTAAGGAGCAAAGGAGATAGGCGATGTTTCGGGTCGAGACCCTTCTTCAGACTGGTCAGGGATCAGGGAAACGAGAGATATAGACGGTGATGTGGAGAGATAAAGAACAATGAATGAAAGATATGCAAAAAAGTATCGATGATAAACGGGAACAAGCCATTGTAAGCTGTTTGTAGTGTGAAAATGAGAAGCTAGTGCAACTAGGGTGGGGGAGAGAGATAGAGAGAGAGGGAGAATGCCAGGGCCCGAGGGCTGAGGGAGAGGTGGGAAGGGGAGGAGACAGCAAGGGTTAACAGAATTGAGAAAATTCAATGTTCAAGCCCAGAGGATGCAGACTCCCCAAGCAGAATATGAGGTGCTGTTCCTCTAACTTGCGGTGTTGCTCACTCTGGCCGTGGAGGAGGCCCAGGACCGAGAGGTCGGATACAGAATGGGAGAGGGAGTTGAAGTGCTGAGCCACCAGGAGGTCGGGTTGGTTATTGCGGACCGAGCGGAGGTGTTCGGCGAAACGATCGTGAAGCCTCCGCTTGGTCTCACCGATATAGATCATCTGGCATCTGGAGCAGCGGATGCAGATGAGGTTGGAGGAGGTGCAGGTGAACCTCTGTCGGACCTGGAAGGACTGCTTGGGTCCCTGAAGGGAGCGGAGGGGGGAGGTGAAGGGACAAGTGTAGCATTTCTTGCGGTTGCAAGGGAAAGTGCCCGGGGAAGGGGTAGAGCGGGAGGGAAGGGAAGAATTGACAAGGGAGTTGCGGAGGGGCGGTCTTTGTGGAAGGCAGACAGGGGGGAGATGGGAAGATGTGGCGGGTGGAGGGGTCACGTTGGAGGTGGCGAAACTGGCGGAGGACTATGTGTTGTATTTGACGGCTGGTGGGGTGAAAAGTGAGGACCAGGGTGACTCTGCCCAGTTTGCGAGTGGGGGAAATGGGGAGAGAGGGCAGTGTTGCGGGGTATGGAGGAGACCCTGGTGCGAGCCTCATCTATAGTGGGGGAGGGGAATCCCCGTTCTTTGAAGAATGAGGCCATTTGTGGTGTGGAACACCTCATCCTGGGAGCAGATGCGGTGAAGACGGAGGAATTGGGAATAGGGGATGGAGTCCTTACAGGAAGCAGGGTGGGAGTAAGAGTAGTCCAGGTAGCTGTGGGAGTCAGTGGGTTTGTAGTGGATGTCGGTCAGGAGTGTATCACCTGCAATAGAGATGGTGAGGTCAAGGAATGGTAGGGAAATGTCGGAAATGGTCCAAATTGTTTCCCTGATCCTTGACCAGTCTGAAGAAGGGTCTCGACCCGAAACGTTGCCCATCTCCTTCGCTCCTTAGATGCTGCTGCACTCGCTGAGTTTCTCTAGCCTTTTGTGTACCCTCGATTCTCCAGTATCTGCAGTTCCTTCTTTAACACAGTTTAGTAGACATGTGTTCAGTGTTATTCAAAGCTCAGACTGAGAGACGTGACCCTCTCGCTCCGCCATCTTGCAGAGACTGACTGAGGCACTCAACACTTCTGGGTTTTATAGTCCCTCTGGAAGGGGCGTGGCCTTCAGGAGGGAGAATGTCAACATTTTTTTTAAACACATTAGTCTTTTATTTTTTTAATAGCTCTTTTATTTTTCATCGATGGGAAAAATCCTCGTCCTGCGCAGCGGAGGTGACTCTGAGTAAGACGGCCAAAAATCACAGCCGTAAGTGGCAGCGTTTTTTCTAAAATTAATATACAGAACAGGAAGTGGTCAAGATCAGACTTTTAGTAATATAGGTATACACACACACATAAATATGCACATACATACATAGACATATATGTATACATACATATATACACACACACACTGACAAAAACCCATGTATACACACATACATAGACATATACATGATACATATACATATAGAAGGAATAGGAAAGACACAAAGTGTCCCAGCAGGTAACACAGTGGGTCAGGTAGCATCTCTGGAGAACATGGACAGGAGACATTTCGGAGCAGGACTCTTTTCCAGACCCGAAAGGTCACATATCCATGTTCTGCAGAGATGCTGCCTGACCCGCTAAGTTACTCCAGCATTTTCTGTCTTTACTGGGTAAACCAGCACCTGCAGTTCATTGTCTCTAGGTAACAATAAATAGATTTGGGGACAAGGAAGGAAACGAACTTGTGGTCAATTGTCCTGTTGGGCATTGTCCATCTGGTACCATCTAGGAGGATGGACTGGTGGACAGCCAATGGCGTGTGTCGAGCGGGCTGTGCCAAGCGAGACTGGAAATCAGGCGATCAAAGCCTGTATCTATATCCAGTGGTCATAACAGCTAGGAACAGAATTAGGCCATTCGGCCCATCAGGTCTACTCCACCATTCAATCATGGCTGATCTATCTCTCCCTTCTAACCCCATTCTCCTGCCTTCTCCCCATAAACCACTGACACCTGTACTAATCAAGAATCTATCTATCTCTGCCTTACAAACATCCTCTGATTGCCTCCACAGACTTCTGTGGCAAAGAATTCCACAGATTCACCGCCCTCTGACTAAAGATTCACCACCCTCTTTTCTATCCTCCTGGCTTGTACGTTGTAAATTACAGAAATGGTGAGCCTTTTCCACTCCACTAATTAACCTCACCAATTTACAGGCAGCTGCTGTAGACTCGGGGAATAACGAAGTTGTGACTGTTTGCCAGTCAGATACATTTGAGGTTAAATGTCAAACTATTCTCCTAGCTAAACGTTAGCAGCATCAGAGAGGGACCATTAGCCTACACCTGCTGCGGACGTCATCGCTGCTTTCCACACTTGTTCATCTCCTGCAGTCAATTACATCCCTACTGCGTTTCCTTTCAAAAGAACTCTTTCATTATTAACGGGCAGGTGAGCTGATAATGGTAGACAAAGACTAACTTGTTCTGATTGACCCGCGAAGCTTACAAATCCACAATGTCTCCATTTTACAATTCTTCTCATTATTTTCAAACCTCTCCACGGGTTTGGGTTTCTGCAACCTCGCCTAGCTCGACAAACCCAACAAGTCCAATCCAACCAGATCAATTAATCAACAAACCCAGCAAGCCCTATCCAACCCAACAAGCCAACAACCCAACATCCCAGCACTGCTCCACCTTCCACTAGTGGGAGAGTCTAGGACTAGAGGCAAAATCCTCAGAATTAAAAGACGTTCTTTTAGGAAGCAGATGAGGAGACATTTCTTTAGTCAGAGGGTGGTGAACTGTGGAATTCTTTGCCACAGAAGGCTGTGGATATATTTTTAAGGCAGAGATAGATAAGATTCCAGATTAGTACGGGTGTCGGAGGTTACGGGGAGAAGGCAGGAGAATGGGGTTAGGACGGAGAGATAGATCAGCCATGATTTACATGCAGGCGGAATAGACTTGATGGGCCAAATGGCCTAATTCTACTCCTATTCCTTATGACCTTAAGCCAATTTCAATCCAATGCTACACTAACTTCCAAAGCTCTGAAATTCTCTCTCTCCCACAACCATAAAACATGGGGCAGGCCCTTCGGCCCGCAATGTTTGTGCCGAACTGCTGTCTTATGCCTGAACATGATTCATATCCCTCTGTTCCCTGCAGCTTGATCTTTAGCTTCGTTTCGAGATACAGCTCGGAAACTGGCCCTATGGCACACCGAGTCAAAGCGACCAGTTATCATCTGTACACGAGTTCTATTCTACACACTAGAGGCAATTTTACAGGAGCCAATTAACCTACCAACCTCCACGTCTTTACAATGTGGGGGGAAACCAGAGCACCCCGAGAAAACCCACGCAGCCACAGGGAGAAGATGCCTTCCAAAGGAAAATAGACCACACCTACCACAACTGCAAAGGAGTCATTGGACAAGGGTTTGGACGAAAGGTGACAATACAACAGAGTATTTTACCCAGCGTTGAGGTTGAAGTTGAGAGGGGAAAGAGTTAATAGGAATCTGAGGGGCAACTGTTTCACATAGAGGGCGGTGGGTTTATGGAACGAGCTGCCAGAGGAGGTCGTTGAGGCAAGTACTATCACAACATTTAAAGGGCATTTGGACAGGAACATGGAGAGGAAAGGTTGAGAGGGACATGGGCCACATGCAGGCAGGTGGGACTGGTGCAGACGGGGTAGCTTGGACAGCATGGGCAGGTTGGGCCAAAGGGCCTATTTACGTACTGTATAACTCTATGAAGCACGCCATTAGATTCCAGGCTGAGAAACCACCATCTTACAGAGCCATGTACTGAGCTAAACCAGCTCTGTTCTCTCTACAGCCTTGTGCACCAACCCACATCATATTGAAATTGGGTTGCAGCTCAGTAATAAGCGATGCTTCATATTACACTCTGTCTCATTAAAATACTTCTACATTCTGCACCTATTACAAAATGTACAATTCATAAACAGTGTTGCAAAGACATAAAATAATTACACATTGAAACCAAAATGCAATATACAAAGTTCTCACTGAACGGTTCTAAATCTAAAATGACTTAGTAAGTCAAATGGGCACTTCACTGACTGAAATAGTCAAATAGGCACTTCATAACTGAAAAGATGCATGAGTGAAAAATAAAGCCAAATATTAATAGTGATTGCAGCCGCACTTAGTTGAAGGTCACTTGTTACGGAATGACTTTTGCGTTGTTTACTGGAGTCCGAGCGTCTCCAGTTCAAAAAGCCTCATCAAGGAACCTGGGTTTGCAAGTCAGAGACTCCAATCCACAATGACGTCTTGGAAGCCACAATATCTTGATTTTCTTGGCCTGATGTTGATAAATGTGGTTTGGTGCCTCATAAAGTTCCCACAAACCAAGTGCACCCTTGTTTTGTTTACAATAAGTGGTTTGTTTTCAAGATTTGAGATGATGTGATGACACTCACTGATATAGTGAGTCAGATCCCCATCTATACTGTGGATAGAAACAGCTCAAAGGGCCCATCACGCCGCATTCATTTGGGTTTTGCGCCATTAGGAGTAAAATCAGATTGTTACGTCTAAAGGGGCTGTCCCACTGTACGAGCTAATTCAAGAGCTCCCCCGAGTTTAAAAAAAAATCAAACTCGTGGTGAGCACGTAGAACGTACGTAGCAGGTACGTCGGAGCTCTGGACGTCTCTCAGCGGCTCGTAATGCTAACGGCAGGTACTCGGGAAACGCAGTAAGCTCGTGAAGATTTTTCAACAAGTTTAAAAATGTCCACGAGAGCCCCGAGTACCTACGAGCGGCAATTACCGTAATTCTCCAAGTTCGAATCAGGGGAAACTCAGGAGAGCTCTTGAATTAGCTCGTACAGTGGGACAGCCGCTTGAGGCTTACCAAAGATTGTCCTCTCTGCCAAAACAATGCATAATAGCATTTTATCATTTAATCGGGGTGCATCACAGCATGGTTTGGGAACTGCTCCACCCAAGGCAGCAAGAAATCACAGAGAATTGCAGGTGCAGCCCAGACCATCACACAAGCCAACCTCCCTTCCACTGACTCCATCTACACCTCACGCTGCCTCGGCAAGGCCAGCAGCATCATCAAGGACCAGTCTCACCCCGGTCACTCCCTCTTCTTCCCTCTCCCATTAGACAAAAGGGACAGAAGTGTGAAAACACACACCTCCAGATTCAGGGACAGTTTCTTCCAACCTGTTATCAGGCAAGTGAACCATCCCATCAACTAGAAAAGAGTCTTGACCTCCCATCTACCTCACTGGAGACATTTGGACTATCTTTAAACGGACTTTACTTTGCACTAAACCTCATTTCCTTTATCCTGCATCTGGACTCTGGACGGCTTTATTGGAATTATGTGTAGTCTTCCCGCTGACTGGATAGCACGCAACAAAACAGCTTTTCCCTGTATCTCGGTACATGTGACAATAAACTAACGTAAACTAAAATTATACCCACTGGGATATATCATGGTTATGGCATGAGATATGCATTGTTTATAACCCTCCTTCAAAGGCACTGAAAATTCACAGCCACCCTCCACACCCCTCCCCTCCCCTCCCCCACTCAATTCATGTTCATAAGTTCATAAGATCCAGGAGCAGAATTAGGCCATTCGGCCCGTCGAGTCTAATCCACCATTCAATCATGGCTGATCTATCTCTCCCTCCTCTCCTGCCTTCTCCTGACATCCGTACTAATCAAGAATCTATCCATCTCTGCCTTAAAAATATCCACTGACTTGGTCTCCTCAGCCTGTGGCAAAGAATTCCACAGATTCACCACTAAAGAAATTCCTCATCTTCTTCCTAATGGAACGTTCTTTAATTCTGAGGCTGTGGCCTCTGGTCCTAGACTCTCCCACTAGTGAAAACATCCTCTCCACATCCACTCTCCCCGGGCCTTTAACTATTCGTTAAGTATCTCTGAGGTCCCCCCTCATCCTTCTAAACTCCAGCGAGTACAGGCCCAGCACCGTCAAATGCAGGGAAGCCAATGTATCTTAAATCAACGTACAGTGTGGTCCAGTGAGAAAGTTATTTCCCACGACAATGCTGCGTGTTATGTACATGATACTTCTGAATTGATTTAATGATACCAAGGGGTTAGTTAGCCTGCTTAATATAAATACGTCAACATTATGTTTACATTCTCCACCGAGGAATGACACATGACTATTAAAATGTCCCTAACCCAAACTACTTGGCACAAATTCAAGTCACTGTGGCTGCAAATTAATTGCGGTTTTATCATGTGCATTGATCCCAAAAGCAATTTTCTACTTAACATGAAGTCCGTTGCTTCAATCTATTCAACGTTGCAATCCATGTGCATGTGAATATTTCGGAAGTCATTTAAATGTGTTTCTCGAGTTGTGTGAATGATTGGATTATTCCGTGGTTGTAGCAATACCAGGGACACAGAGGAAAGATGAATGGGGAATAGCAAATAACTTGCTTTGTGAAGAATTACCGTTGACGCATGATAATGATCGGACTGTATCTGCAGTGGGTGCAAATGCAAATATCTGCAGATGCTGCATGCCTGAAGTAAAGCCAGAAGATGCAGGGAATGCCCCGCAGGTCAGGCAGCATCTGTGGGAAGAGAAACAGCGTTAATGCTTGGTGTCCGAGATCCTTCCTCAGAACCCGGAAAGAGAGAAAATAAGGTTGTTTTCAAAAGCAGGGAAGATTGGGAAAGGCTGGATAGAAGAGAAGATACGTACAGAACACTAGAGTAACTCAGCGGATCAAGCAACATCTCTGAACAAGGGAGGCACGGTCGTGCAGCGGCAGAGTTGCTGCCTCACAGCGCCGGAGACCTGGGTTCAATTCTGACTACAGGGGTGCTGTCTGTGCAGAGTTTGTACATTCTCCCCGTGACCTGCGTGGATTTTCTCCGAGATCTACAGTGTTTTCACCCACACTCCAAAGACATACAGGTATGTAGGTCAATTGGCTTGGTATGAATGTGAATTGTCCCTAGTGGGTGTAGGGTAGTGTTAATGTGCGGGGATCACTGGTTGGTGCAGCTTTTTGTGTCTATCTGGTTTTTACATCCTAGCCAGTTGTCGGACAGTAGGATCTTGGTTTAGTTTAGTTTAGTTTAGATACAGAACAGAAACAGGCCCTCGGTGCCGATCAGCATTCAACATTATAACATGCCTGTTCAATGCCCAACCTCCAGACCTGTTTTATAAGAATCTATTGCCTAACAATTCGTTACAATTGTACCAAAACCAATTAACCTACAAACCTGCCATGTCTTTGGAGTGCGGCGGGAAACCGCAGCACCTGGAGAAAACCCACAGAGTAATATGGCCTTCTACTCAATGGGAACAAATGTTTCTGACAGAAACCGCGTGTAACACAGCCAAGCTACTGACCACTTCAGACTTAAAAAATCAATAGAACTCAGCATTCTGCACAGGTTTGGACCACATTGACATATTCTGGAGCAAGTTGAATGGAGATCAGTTTTACTAAAATATGTCGGCATTCAAGAGTGTTTAATTGTCACATGTACCGATAACGCAACAATTCAATGCTTATTTGCTGCAACATAGCAGGCCCGCAAACGCGGTAACAAGCAGATAATATATGAATATCAAAAATACAATGAAGTAATATTATGGTAACATTAATAGTACAAATCTATAGTCTAACCTCTGTTCCTAGAAGATGGCGCAGCAGTGAGTTGCTGCCTTACAGCGTTTGCAGCGCCAGAGACCCATGATCGATCCCGACTACGGGTGCTGTCTGTACGGAGTTTGTACCTTCTCCCCGTGACCTGCGTGGGTTTTCTCCGGGATCTTGGGTTTCCTCCCACACTCCAAAGACGTACAAGCTTTTAGGTTAATTGGCTTGGTATAAGTGTAAACTGTCCCTCGTGCGTGTAGGATAACGTTAGCGTGCTGGGATGGCTGGTTGGTGCGGACTCGGTGGGCAGAAGGGCCTGTTTCCACGCTGGATCTCTAAACTAAAACTAAACGCATGGTGCTTACATTTCCTCTACTCTCCCACCGGGTCAATTCATAACTCTTTGAATTTACTCTCATTCAATTCATTCAGAAGAATGGTCATTTTGATTAAATAACTCCAACACCACTTCCTACTTTAACAGATTGGACGTCAATGGCGGCAGCTTTGTGCAGGAAATGGATAAAATGGGCGAATGATGAAGCACTCCTTTTATCCGATATTTTAAACAGCAGGAGCGACAATCTGCATTAAATACTCGTCTGCAAGTCCCTGTTAAGTGCCTGCAGAAGTCAAACTGAAGCACAATTGTGAATTCATGCATCTAAATCGTTGACATGAGTGTTGACTCAGATATTCCAGAGGGCTTTCAGATTAAATGAACCTCACTAGCAGGGGGTGGTGAAACCTGTATTCTGTAACGCAGGAATAAGGTCGACAGAGTCATGCAAATTGAGTGCACAGAAGGAAATGGGTGTCGCCTCTTACTTGCCCCAACAAGTTGTTTTTTAATTCAATACAGGATTCTACAACTTTACTTAATTCACTCTTTTATACTCACACTATTATTATTAATGTTTAGTGTTTTCTGAGTCATTCGTAACTGTCACTGTATGTCATGTTGTTACTTGTAGGCGGAGCACCAAGGCAAATTCCTTGTATGTGAATACTTGGCCCTTAAAATTACTTACTTGCATGTCTGTCTTAGAACTGACTATTTGCACCTGTCATTATTTGGATCGAGTTTTTCTTTGGATTCAATGTGAGGACTAGATCGGGTAGGCGCAAAGAGTCTCTTGCTCAGAGCAGGGGAGTCGAGAAGCAGAGGACATAGGTTATCAAGCTGGAAAGGGCGCAGAGAAGATTGACGGGGGTGTTGCCAGGACTCAATGGTGTGAGCTATGGGGAGAGGCTGAGCAGGCTGGGACTCTATTCCTTGGAGCGCATGTGACGGATGATCTTATAGAGGTGTACAAAATCATGAGAGGAATAGATTGGGTCGACACACTAAGCCTCTTGCCTAGAGTAGGGGAATCGATAACCAGAGAACATAGGCTTAAGGTGACGATGGAAAGATTTAATAGGAACCTGAGGGGTAACTTTGTCACACAAAGTGTGGTGGAACAAGCTGCTGGAGGAGGTAGTTGATGCAGGGACTATCGCAACGTTTAAGAACCATTTAGACAGGTACATGGATTGGACGGGTTTAAGAGGGATATGGGCCAAACACGGGCTGGAGGGACTAGTGTAGTTGGGACATGTTGAGCGGTGTGGGCAAGTTGGGCCAAGGGGCCTGGTTCCAAACTGTGAGACTCTAGGACTCTACTCTGACTTGCTGGGCATGTCATATGGCGTCACTAATGACAACACTTTACAAAGACAAAGACAAATAAAGTGCTTGTTCTCTGCTCCTGAGTTCATTCATTCTCCAGCCCATCAGTTCAATTAGAGTCTATTTTCCAGACCGCTCTCAGTTTAAATGTACCTCACAACCAGTGGGTGTTGAAGTTTGTATTTGTAACGCAGTAACGAATACTACTGAGGACCGGAAATGCAAATTGAGTGCAGAGAGGGAGATTGGCGTCACCTCCAGAATGCCTCAAAGTTAATTTTAACTTTGGGCAGTCAAATCAATACCGAATTATCCAATTTTACATAATTCACTTTTGCTGTCATTATTTTGACCCAGTTTCCGTTCTTCAATTCCTGCACTCCGAGACTTGTCCCACAGCACCCGGAGAAAACCCACACGGTCACGGGGAGAACGTACAAACTCTGTATAGACAGCACCCGTAGTCAGGATCGAACCCAGGTCACAAGTGCTGTAAGGCAGCAACTCTACCGCTGCGCCACCGTGACCTCCCACATATTGGGAGCGCAGAAGGTTAAGGGGGGACTTGATTGAGGTCTTTAAAATGATGAAAGGGATAGACAGAGTTGACGTGGATAAGCTTTTCCCATTGAGGGTAGGGAAGATTCAAACAAGAGGGCATGACATGAGAATTAAGGGACAGACGTTTAGGGGTAACGTGAGGGGGAACTTCTTTACTCAGAGGGTGGTGGCTGTGTGGAATGAGCTTCCAGCAGAAGTGGTGGAGGCAGGATCGATTTTAACATTTAAAGGTAAAGTGGATAGGTATATGGACGTGAAGGGAATGGAGGGGTATGGTCTGAGTGCAGGTAGATGGGACTAGGGAAAAACAAATGGTCGGCACGGACTGGAAGGGCCGAGAGGGCCTGTTTCCGTGCTGTAATTGTTATATGGTTATATTTTCAGAACATTATCCATTAACTGAAAGAAATGAAACTTGCAGGTAAATTATTGGTACATCACACAGAAATAAAGTACAATCAGATTTTCTCAGTAGACTAATTTGGAAGCTCTTAAAAGATGATGGGGCTTTACTTATGACCAAAAAGTTAAAGTGGAAAATTGAGTCTTGAAAAAGGACTTTGGTGACTATGGTATGTGAATCTTAATCCACAATAATCTAAAACAATACTTCAAAATTTGACACATAAATTAACTTGCAAACCATTTTCTGTTTCATAAAGCTACAGATTGTTCTGAGAGGTGCAATTAGTCTAATAACTATTTTTCTTTTAATGCAGATATTGTCTGATTCACATTGAAGAAAGCCAGTGCATATTGGCTGATCAGCCTGTAGACACCTTTACTGAGCCCACAAGACCACCCCTGAGCTTCCAGTCACCTGCCTCTTTCATTCCTTGTAGACTCAAGAAACTGCAGATGCTGGAATCTTGTGCAAAACACAAAGTGCTGGAGGAACTCAGCAGGTCAGGCAGCATCTGCCCAGGGAATGGGCAGGTGACGTTTCAAGTAGGGACCCTTCTTCAAAATGGTTGGAATTGGGGGGGGGGGGGGGGGGGGGGGGGAGGGCAACCTGGAAAAAGGAGGTGGAGTGGGACAAAGCCTGGCAAGTGATCGGTGGACACAGGGGGAGGTATAATTGGGGAGGTATAATTGGCAGATGGGTGGAGTAAGTGACAAAGTCTACAGGTGTCAGGGTTTATGTAAAGAAGGCACGAGAATAGGGTTGAGAGGGAAAGATAGATCAGCCATGAGTGAATGGTGGAGTAGACTTGATGGGCTGAATGGCCTAATTTTGCTCCTATGACTTATGAAAAGGAGACACAAGGGTGTGAGATAAGGAGAGATGCAATGCCGCAGAGAGGGATACGGGTGGAAGGGCAGTGTAAGTACACTTTAATTCATAGTCCCACTCACACGTTAACATTGCGGACTCAACCTGTCGCATTGCTCCAATGAAGCCGAACGTAAACTTGCAGAGCTACTTGCCTCGGTCCACTACAACCCTCAGCCAACCCATCCGACTATCGCTAATCGGACATAGCTGCACGTTGTCTTGCACTATACATCATTCCCTTGATCCTGTATCTGTACATTGTGGACGGCTCGATTGTAATCATGTATAGTCTTTCCGCTGACTGGTTAGCACGCAACAAAATTATTTTTATTGTATATCGGTACACGTGACAATAAACAAAACTAACCGCGCCCTTTCCTTCTCTCTCCCAACATACTTGGATGCATCTTACAGAATCAATTTGTTTTTCGTTTTATTTCTGACCTCAGAAGCAGTTTTTTTTTAAGGTCATTGTTACCTCAACAACTTTGCACTTCACCCTGTGCCCTTCTCTCCACTTTATTGCAACTCAATAACCTTGGTTTCTCATTTTCCTAATTCTGTCGAGGTCCATTGACCTGAAATTCTAGTTTAGTTTATGGATACAGCGCAGAAACAGACCCTTCAGCCCATCACGTCTGCGCTGACACTTGTTCTATCCTACACACTGGGGACAATTTACAGAAGCCAATTAACCTACAAACCTGCATGTCTTTGGAGTGTGGGAGGAAACTGGAGCACCCGGAAAAAACCCACGCAGTCACAGGGAGAACATAAAACTCCGTACAGACAGCACCTGTGGTCAGGATCGAACCAGAGTCTCTGGTTCTGTAAGGCAGCAACTCTACCTCTGCACCACCGTGCTGCCAACATTTTGTGGGGGTTTTTTTTTTTAAACACACAAATGATATAGTTTCTAACTGTAAATAAAAGAAAAGTATGATTTTAATTGGCAGTGTTCTACAGTATTACAGGAACTGGAGTATATCAGAATCTTCCCGTAATTCCATTTGGCATGAGACTTTGGTAAAATGAAGCGAATCCTTTCAAATGAAGAGCCAACAGATTATGTAGTAAAGAATAAACACTGATACAAACAAGAAAATACTAGTTAGAGACGAGCTAAGGGAGAAAATTACAGGCTGTTTAATCAAGAAGTAAACAAATGGCAACTTAAGAAGAATGTTTAATTTGCAGCCGAGGACAAACTAAAACCCATCAAGACGTTTCTGCACGGAGCGAAAATCCAAGATTAGTCGATGTTTCAAAAATGATTTCCAGCAGGTAAATGCTGTCAAACAGTAACAGCCCTGTCCCACGGTACGAATTCATTCCAAGAGCTCTCCCGAGTTTAAAAAAAAATCATGGTAAGCACGGAGAATGAACGCAGCGGCTACGTCGGAGCTCGGGGACGTCTCTTAGCGCTAATGGCAGGTACTCGGGAAGACTCGCTAACGACAGGTAAGCACGGGAAGACTTGTGAAGATTTTTCAACATGTTGAAAAATATCCACGAGAGCCCCGAGTGGCCATTACCGTAAATCTCCAAGTTCGAATCAGGGCAAACGCGGGAGAGCTCTTGGAATGTACCGTGCGACAGGGCTTTAAGACATCAGCCACTGTGTAAGCATCACCAGCTTCTCCTAGTTTGTTTGCAACCCAATCATCTCTCATTACTATCAGGCAGCATCTGTGGAGAACATGGATAGGTGACGTTTCACAGAGTGCTGGAGTAACTCAGCGGGTCAGGCAGCATCTGTGGAGAACATGGATAGGTGATGTTTCACAGAGTGCTGGAGTAACTCAGCAGGTCAGGCAGCATCTGTGGAGAACATGGATAGGTGACGTTTCACAGAGTGCTGGAGTAACTCAGCGGGTCAGCAGCATCTCTGGATAGAAGGAATGGGTGACATTTCGGGTAGAGACCCTTCTTCAGACTGAGAGTCAGGGGAGGGGGAGACACAGATATATGGAAGGGTGAGGTGTGAAACGAGACATCAAAGGGGACAAAGCTCAAGGCGAAGGTAGCTAGGGGAAGGTGACAATGAAGCATAGATAGCAAATCATTCACTTGGTCTCCACAGCTGTCCGAGCTGATTTAGCTGTAACAAGCTGAGTGGATGCAGGGTGGTACCCACAAAAGATGAATTAACTTGCCATAGCCCACTCTGCAGCCGGTCGGAATCCCTCATTGGCCATAAGACAATACAAGGCAGAGTTTTCCCACGCACTCTGCTGTATCCAAGCTGCCCAATCATCCTTCCTAAAAGGCTTGGTCTTGAATATTGTATCAACTTGCCTGAAACCCTGAGCTGTTAAGGCTGCGTTTCCACATTGGCAAACGCCCATCTAAGCCGTGGCCTCAGTAGCCGTCAAGTATCGATCATCCCCAGCTTTCCTGTTGGGACCGGAGCCCAAACCACGGAACAGTGAGCAAGAATAACCAATAACCAACCTGCTGCTGCAGACTTGGGTCCGTTCCGTGTCTGCTGCCAAGTGTTGTCCCAAAATGACTAATTACTTCCTCAACATTGGCAAGAAGGAAAACTGGACCATCCCTTCTGAGGGGGAAACAGCCCATGAATGATAATCCTTTTATCCTGTTACTGTTTGGTTTATACATACTCAATTTAATTTTTATTCTTTATTACGGTGGTGCAGCGGTAGAGTTGCTGCCTTATAGCGCCAGAGACCCGGGTACAATCCAGAACACTGTGTGGAGTTTGTACGTTCTCCCTGTGACCATATGGGTTTTCTCCAGGAGCTCCGGTTTCCTTCCAAATTCCAAAAAACGTATAGGTTTGTAGATTAATTGGCTTCATTAAGTTGTAAAATTGTCCCTAGTGTACGGGATGACCAATTGTCACGTGGACTCGGTGGGCAGAAGGGCCTGTTTCCACGTTGTACCTCTACAGTCTCATGGGCCTGTCCCAATTAGGCGATTTGTTTAGGCAACTACAGGCGACTAGTTTGTCGCCACATGTTCGCCGGTGGTCACCGGGAGTCGTCTCCTCAGTCGCGCAAAAAGTCGTAGCGTCTTTCTGGTCGCCGCTAAATTTTCGGCGACAGTGGGTTTGAGGCCAGTGAGCGTAGCGTGACTTCTCCTGACGTAGGTGCTGTCGTAGGTTGTCGCCAGGATGACGTAGGTTGTCGCCGGTTTTTCAGGCGACCTGCTACGAATATGACAGCCGCCGGCAGTTGCCTAAAAAAAAAATCGCCAAGTGGGACGGGCCCATAAAGCTTTACATTAGAAACTCACCCAGAACTCAGATTCCCACCAGCTACCAGTCCATTCACCCCAGGGGATTGGACTGGTTGGACCAGTGCTTCCTGTGGGGGTGGCCTGATCCTCTGTTAAACCTCCTGCTATCAGTGCAGGAAGAAATCAAACCTTCCCTAAGCAGGAGCTGTGCTGCTCTTCCAGACTTGAAAAATAAAATACACATTATAAAAGCTGAAGGTGGACAAAAATGCTGGAGGAACTCAGCAGGTGAGGCAGCATCTATGGAGAGAAGGAATAGGCAACGTTTCGGGTCGAGACCCTTCTACAGAAGAGACTCGACCCAAAACGTCTACTGTTCCTTCGCTCCATAGATGCTGCCTCACCCGCTGAGTTCCTCCAGCATTTTTGTCTATCTTTGATTTTTCCAGCATCTGCAGTTCTTTCTTAACCATTATCAAAGCTGACTTATTGGAGTCTCATCTGGTTGCAATCTGTTTCCTCGTTAGATGTGAGAGCTCTCACTTCTGCTCAAGCAGCTAGTAACATTTAGAAGCAGTGTTGCAATGATATACACATGACTCAACAAGCATGGGTTACATCGGGTTCAGGTGGCTCATTTGGCTAAATGAGACACACGAGTTTTTTAGTTTAGTTTAGTTTAGAGATGCGGGATGGAAGCAGGCCCTTCGGCCCGCGAGGCCGTGCCATCCAGCGATCGCCCGTGCACTAGTTCTATCCCACACACTAGGGACAGTTTACAGAAGCCAATTAATCTGCAAAGCTTTGGAACCTGTTTCCACGTTGTATCTCTAAGCTAAACTAAACAGGACAGTGAGCCTCACCTCAGAGGAGGCAAGAGAGGAGGCAAGAGAGACAACATCCTGGTAACCTCAGCCTTTAGCCTGCTAAGATATCTCAACAACCCAGTGAGTGTGGACAGGAGATACCAAGGCCCAACTCTGGGAGACACAAAATGCTGGAGTAACTCAGCGGGACAGGCAGCATCTCTAGAGAGAAGGAATGGGGGATGTTTCGAGTCCGAACCCTTCTTCAGACTGTTTGTTTGTTTTGAAGACAGATTCTTCAGCTTCTCCAGAGATGCTGCCGGACCCACTGAGATACTCCAGCATTTTTTGTCTGTCTTCAGTGTAAACCAGCATCTACAGTTCCATCCAACACATTTTGTCTGCCCAACCCTTTGATGCTGCAACGCAAGATTTCAAACTTCCCGGTTACAATATTCCTGGCTATAATTAAATTATGATCATCTTACAATGGAAATCGTGTCCAAAACCTTCACTGTTTAGTCTGGATGGACCAAGCTGAACCCATCTCCCAGAAAAACCCCCCAAATCTTAAAAGAGTGTTTAAAAAAAAACTGCAGATGCTGGAAAAATCGGAGGTAGACAAAAATGCCGGAAGAAACTCGGCGGGTGAGGCAGCATCTACGGCGTGAATGAATAGGTGACGTTTCGGGTCGAGACTCTTCTTAACAGAGAATACTTTAGGGTTCGGATATGTTCGTTCTGCAACTGAACAACCGGGAGATGGTAAGAGTCAGCTGCCAAAACCTCAAGATTTCAAAAGAGTTCAGATTCATCCTTTCCCAGTAAATGATGGGACTCAGACACAGACCCACCCACTAAGGAACTGGAGGGCAGATTAAATTAAATTACATTTTAATTAAAGCCACAGCTATATCCTGGGTGAGTCAGCCTGTGTTCATCCCCGCTCCAGCCCAGCTGCTATTCCGTTGTCATCCCAAAGTGCTTTCAGAGAGGGCTGGAGATGTCAGTTTGTAACACAGAAGTGTGTTAGAGTCCAGGAACGGACTATTTAGCCCGAGTGGTTAATATTGGTTTTCCTCCCACCTTATTTCAACAGACAATAGTGAGCAGGAGCAAGCGACCTGGTCCCTCAAACATTCTCACTCACTCAGCATGATCACGGCAGGTCTCCCCCTCCCTGCGCCAGCTTCTCGATCGTTACCTTCTATTCCGCCTGGAATATGTCTACAGCACTCCGCGGGGGCAGAGTCTTTCAGGATTCAGCGGAGATGGAACCCCGTGGTCGGCAGTCGATGAGAGCGTGGGGGGATCCGCCTTGAAGGAGAGGGAAGAACTGTGGACAATGGAGGACCCGCTATGGGGGGGGAGGAACAATGGAGCAGCCAGCGTGCTATGTAACTTTGCCAGCGGCGAAGGTGGCCGCTATTTGTATACATTGAGTATGCAAGTGAAGAATGTCACTGTGCCTTGTCACATGTGACAATAAAGTATTCCTTCTAACACAAAAAGCTGGAGAAACTCAGCGGGTGCAGCAGCATCTAAGGAGCGAAGGAGATAGGCGACGTTTCGGGTCGAGACCCTTCTTCAGACGAAGTATTCCTTCTATTCCATTCTGAGAGCAGACGTTTCTACGCACCCCAGGTTTAAGCGGCTGTCCCTTATTTATGTAGCTATGTCCTAAGTTGGTCACTTTCCCCATTAGTGAACACATTTCCACAACTGCCCTGACTGGAACTCATCTGATATGTCTGATAAGGTCAACCCTCATTCATCTCAACTCCATAGAATACAGACCCAAACTGTCTAGCCTCCCTTGGTAGAACAGTTTCTTAACCAACTCAAGATAAGCCCAAAATGCTGGAGTAACTCAGTGGGACAGGCAGCATCACTGGATAGGAGGAAGGGTAATGTTTCGGTTCGAAACCCTTCTTCAGATTGAGGAAGGGCCTCGGCCCAAACCGTCACCCATTCCTTCTCTCCAGAGATGCTGCCTGCCCCGCTGAGTTACTCCAGCATTTTGTGTCTGTCTTGGGTTTAAACCAGCATCTTTCAGCAGTTCCTTCCTACATACTTCATCTACCATTTATCTATTTTTGCCACCCTTGCATTATATTAAATATTCATTTTCAGGATCTAGAGGCATCAATAAGACCATTATTGACCAGTCCTTAATTGTCCTCAAACAGATGGTAGTGAACAGCCTTCTTGACCTGACCTTAAGTACACCTGCAATATCCAGCCCTTTGTTATGTTATACACTTCAAACACTCCCCACCCAAATATGTAATACGAAGGGATATTTGACCTGTTGTTCTGCTTGCTTTTTCGCCCCACCTTTCATGATAAGTTAGAGGCATTTCTGCCCATCATGTCCATGCCAGCTCATGCAGCAATCTCATTACCCTGCCACCTATTGTCAATAATTTATCCTCAACTCCCCCCCCCCCCCCCCCCCCCCCCCCTCCTTGACTCGCCTGCAGAGCAGAGGAAGATTACAATGGCCAATAAACCGACCAACCTTTACATCTTTGGTAGGTGGAACGAAACCGGGCAACATGGGAAACCCCCGCATAAGAACATGACAACCTGGAGGTCAGAATTGAACCTGGGTCACTGGAACTCTGAAACAGCGGCTCAACTTAAACGTGAACCAACTGCATCGCTCTGCTGCCGCAGAAGGTAGTCTTCATAAGATCATGAAATCATAAATGATAGGAGCAGAATTAGGCCATTCGGCCCATCGAGTCTCATCCGCCATTCAGCCTTTAGCCAGAGGGTGGTGAATCTGTGGAACTCATTGTCACATAGGGCTTTGGTGGCCAAGTCATTGGGTAGTTTTAAGATGGAGATAGACAGGTTTGTGATTAGTAAGGGGGTGTCAAAGGTTATGGGGAGAAGGCAGGAGAATGGGAAAGAGAGCAGCCATTATTGAGTGGTGGAGGAGATTCGATGGGCCAAATGGCCTCATTCTGCTCCTACGATTTATGAATATGCAAGTAGTCAATTAATGAAACCTAAAGCAGAAAAGGAGTTTAGTTTAGTTTACAGATAGTATGGAAACAGGCCCTTTGGCCCATCGAGTCCGTGCGGACGGGCAGTCCCCGCTCACTTACACTACCCACACACACTAGGGACAATTTACTATATAAAGCCAATTAACCTACTAACCTGTGTTTCATTGGAATGTGGGAGGAAACCGGAGATCCCGGAGAAACCCCACGCGGTCAGAGGGAGAACGTACAAACTCCTTACAGACAGCACCCGTAGTCAGGATCGATCCTGGGTCTCTGGCGCTGTGAGGCAGCAACTCTACCGCTGCGCCACCGTGCCTCCCGAGTCTTAATTTAGCCGAGTCTATTGTCACGTGTGCCGAGGTACGGTGAAAAGCTATTTTGTTGCTTAAAACGAATGAACAAATTTCCTGTTAATCCCAGAACAATCCTTTCAGTTGGAAGCACAAAGATGCTAGTGCTTGGCAACCCAGCAGTATGAACATTGACTTCTCCAACTTGAAGCAACCCTTGCTTTCCTTCTCTCTCTCCATCCCTCACCCATCCTAGTTCTACAACCAGTCTGACGGTCCTCCTGATTAACTGTCATCTTTGTTTGCTCATTGTCACTTTCCCCCAGCGAACAATGATCCATTCCACATGTTCCTTGACCTTTGTCTTCTTTGATGTCTCGCTTTCACATCTTACCCTTCCATAGCTCTGCGTCTCCCTCTCCCCCGACTCTCAGTCTGACGAAGGCTCTCGACCCGAAATGTCACCCATTCCTTCTCCCCAGAGATGCTGCCTGTCCCGCTGAGTTACTCCAGCTTTTTGTGTCTATCTTCGATGAATTACTGTTGTTTGGCACTGCCGGGCACTTGTGGAATTGAAAAGCCACAAGTTAAAGTCTAGTGATTTCCTTGCAAACAAACCGGTGAAGTAGGAGACAGTCAAGTTATTGTTCACGGGGAAGAGAAATGCAAGCATAAATTACAAGCTTCTTTGGAAAAGAAAAGTCAGAAACATGCAGCAATGTGCTGAATGGATTGGAAAACTCCTCAGTGGTAATACTGGCTGGTGGTTTCCTTGTGACCAACCCCTCTCTATCTCCCAGACCTGCAGATACATTGTTTTAACAGAGGAATACTCACGTTTAAAAGCCTGATTTCCATCACAATGGCCACAGTGAACACGGAGTAATCTAAGGTACACAAAAGGCTGGAGAAACTCAGCGGGTGCAGCAGCATCTAAGGAGCGAAGGAGATAGGCGACGTTTCGGGTCGAGACCCTTCTTCAGACTGGTCAGGGATCAGGGAAACGAGAGATATAGACGGTGATGTGGAGAGGCAAAGAACAATGAATGAAAGATATGCAAAAAAGTATGGATGATAAAGGGAACAAGCCATTGTAAGCTGTTTGTGGTGTGAAAATGAGAAGCTAGTGCAACTAGGATGGGGGAGAAAGATAGAGAGAGAGGGAATGCCAGGGCCCGAGGGCTGAGGGAGAGGTGGGAAGGGGAGGAGACAGCAAGGGTTAACAGAATTGAGAAAATTCAATGTTCAAGCCAGAGGATGCAGACTCCCCAAGCGGAATATGAGGTGCTGTTCCTCCAACTTGCGGTGTTGCTCACTCTGGCCGTGGAGGAGGCCCAGGACCGAGAGGTCGGATACGGAATGGGAGGGGGAGTTGAAGTGCTGAGCCACCGGGAGGTCGGGTTGGTTAATGCGGACCGAGCGGAGGTGTTCGGCGAAACGATCGCCAAGCCTACGCTTGGTCTCACCGATATAGATCACCTGGCATCTGGAGCAGTGGATGCAGTAGAAACTTACAAAATTCTTAAGGGGTTGGACAGGCTAGATGCAGGAAGATTGTTCCCGATGTTGGGGAAGTCCAGGACAAGGGGTCACAGCTTAAGGATAAGGGGGAAATCCTTTAAGACCGAGATGAGAAAGACTTTTTTCACTCAGAGAGTGGTGAGTCTCTGGAACTCTCTGCCACAGAGGGTAGTTGAGGCCAGTTCATTGGCTATATTTAAGAGTGAGTTGGATGTGGCCCTTGTGGCTAAGGGGATCAGAGGGTATGGAGAGAAGGCAGGTACGGGATACTGAGTTGGATGATCAGCCATGATCATATTGAATGGCGGTGCAGGCTCGAAGGGCTGAATGGCCTACTCCTGCACCTAATTTCTATGTTTCTATGTTTCTATGTAGATGAGGTTGGAGGAGGTGCAGGTGAACCTCTGTCGGACCTGGAAGGACTGCTTGGGTCCCTGAAAGGAGTGGAGGGGGTAGGTGAAGGGACAAGCGTAGCATCTCTTGCGGTTGCAAGGGAAAGTGCCCGGGGAAAGTAATCTAACTTCACTTGAAGCAGTTAGTTGTAGGCACACAAAAACATGAGGTTATTAATGAGTCTGAAGAAGGGTCTCGACCCGAAACGTCGCCTATCTCCTTCGCTCCTTAGATGCTGCTGCACCCGCTGAGTTTCTCCAGCCTTTTGTGTACCCCAGGTTATTAATGAGTGCTGCTTGATAATCCCACATAGTGACAGGAGCAGAGGAAATCCCTCTCGTCTATGGCTGGCGACTGGAAGAACTCTTCTCCCACCATGGTTACAGCAGCTTACTACACACACACACACACACACACACACACACACAGGAGCAGGCGATCCACTCTATCGCCATGGTAGCCAGAGAGGCTGCAACAAACCTTATTCGGTGGGGAGGGGAGGGGAGGAAGCAACAACCAAAACGCTCTTGATCCAAGGCACCGACTGCTTGGGAACGACGTGGTCTTACCGGGAGCCGGACACGGAGAGGGAATCCCCCTGGACAGTCTGACCAACGCGGGCTGTGCCACGAACAGCAAGAGCTGGAGAAGGGCTGCACCCGTCAACACATCGATTGGAAGAGGCTCCTCTGTAATGACGGGCGAGGGTCGCGCTGTACAACCTGCCAATGCTGTGCCTGAGAGGCGAGTCCCACTGGAATTATTGTAATGGGTTTAAGGCTGCAACAAATGTCAGGCACTCTGATACTGCAATCCTTCCTCCAAAGACAGTTTCCTAATGGGTTTGCAAAAACAAAATGCGATTTTCATACCCATTAATTCCCATATCATCCCCTCTGCTACTGAGCTCTTTCATTCAATTCCTTCCCGCAGGTCGGCGCAACTTATTAAGCCTGAAATTGATGTTTGTAATTAATTACCGGGGATGTTTCTGAATGGCCAGCTCTTTTCATCGGGGTTGGCCGAGATGTGTTTCAGCTTCTATGTTCCCGCTACCGAGAAGGAGAATGCATTCGATGCATTGTCCAGAACCTTGCAATCTATCCCCCCCCCACCCTCGCTTAATTATGCCACGGGCTGCAATGCAATGCTGGCCTCATACATTATAACCCATTAGGTTACCGGCATGAAACTGCTCAATGACCATTAAGGTACACACACGCCCAGGACAGGCACAAAATGCTGGATCTCTGGATGGGAGGAATAGGCGACGTTTTCGGGTCGAGACCCTTCTTCAGAATGTTTAAGAAAGAACTGCAGATGCTGGAACAATCGAAGATCGACAAAAATGCTGGAGAAACTCAGCGGGACAGGCAGCATCTCTGGAGAGAAGGAATGGGTGACGTTTTGGGTCGAGACCCTTCTTCAGACTGAGAGTCAGAGGAAAGGGAAAACGAGTGATATAGGCGGCGATGTAGAAAATATGTCGGACAAATCAGTCCGAAGAAGGGGGGTTACACAAAAGGCTGGAGAAACTCAGCGGGTGCAGCAGCATCTAAGGAGCGAAGGAGATAGGCGACGTTTCGGGTCGAGACCCTTCTTCAGACTGGTCAGGGATCAGGGAAACGAGAGATATAGACGGTGATGTGGAGAGATAAAGAACAATGAATGAAAGATATGCAAAAAAGTATCGATGATAAAGGGAACAAGCCATTGTAAGCTGTTTGTGGTGTGAAAATGAGAAGCTGGTGCGACTAGGGTGGGGGAGGGAGATAGAGATAGAGGGAATGCCAGGGCCCGAGGGCTGAGGGAGAGGTGGGAAGGGGAGGAGACAGCAAGGGTTAACAGAATTGAGAAAATTCAATGTTCAAGCCCAGAGGATGCAGACTCCCCAAGCGGAATATGAGGTGCTGTTCCTCCAACTTGCAGTGTTGCTCACTCTGGCCGTGGAGGAGGCCCAGGACCAGAGGTCGGATACGGAATGGGAGGGGGAGTTGAAGTGCTGAGCCACCGGGAGGTCGGGTTGGTTATTGTGGACCGAGCGGAGGTGTTCGGCGAAACGATCGCCAAGCCTCCGCTTGGTCTCACCGATATAGATCATCTGGCATCTGGAGCAGCGGATGCAGTAGATGAGGTTGGAGGAGGTGCAGGTGAACCTCTGTCGGACCTGGAAGGGCTGCTTGGGTCCCTGAAAGGAGTGGAGGGGGGAGGTGAAGGGACAAGTGTAGCATTTCTTGCGGTTGCAAGGGAAAGTGCCCGGGGAAGGGGTAGAGTGGGAGGGGAGGGAAGAAGAAGGGTCTGGACCCGAAGCATCACCCATTCCTTCTCTCCAGAGATGCTGCCTGTCCCGCTGGGTTACTCCAGCATTTTGTGTCTATCTTTAGAACAAATGAATGAAAGATATGCAAAAAAAAGTAACGATGATAAAGGAGAGGTCATTGTTAGCTGTGATCTAGGTGAAAACGAGCTGCAGACAATGAGACTTAACAAGATGACAATGAAGTGAGTACAGCGACTTGGGTGGGGGAGGAATGGAGAGAGAGGGTTGTACATGCTTGGTGTTCCTGAATGGTCTACTTTTCATTTAGTTAAAATGTGTGGATTAACAGGTAAACTGGGGTGTGTCTGTGAATCCACAGTTAAGAGACATGTGGGTACACAAAAAAGCTGGAGAAACTCAGCGGGTGCAGCAGCATCTAAGGAGCGAAGGAGATAGGCGACGTTTCGGGTCGAGACCCTTCTTCAGACATGTACCTGCTTTTCAATGACCATTCGAAGCATCAACAAGCACAGCAAATGATATCGGCACAATATCGGCGGAGAATCTGTGGAATTCTATGCCACAGAAGGCTGTGGAGACCAAGTCAATGGATATTTTTAAGGCAGAGATAGATAGATTCTTGATTAGTACGGGTGTCAAGGGTTATGGGGAGAAGGCAGGAGAATAGGGTTGAGAGGGAGAGATAGATCAGCCATGATTGAATGGAGTAGTCTTGATGGGCCAAATGGCCTGATTCTGCTCCTCGAACTTATGAACAATTCTGCAAAATTTACCAAAAATCTGTCACTTTCAGAGGAGGTAGTTGAGGCAGGTACTATCAGATACCTCGTAAATATAACCTCATGAGTTATACGGGCAGAATTAGGCCATTCGGCCCATCAAGTCTACGCCGGGTCCACACAGACCAGTGATCACTCTGTACACTAGCTCTATCCTACACACACTAGGGACAATTAAAAAAATTACCAAGCCAATTAACCCACAAACCTGTGCTCCTTTGGAGTGTGGAAGGAAACCAGAGCACCCGGAGAAAACCCACGTGGTCACGGGGTAGTTTCGTGTGTCTCCATTACTTTGCTTCAGGCTCCAGAACGTCATTGAATAATGAATATCCCTGAGGCAGAAGATAAAAGAGCACAATATTCCTTCAGGTCACCAGGTTGTGGAGCTGCTATCTCACAGCGCCAAACACCTGGGCTCAATCCCGACCTCAGGTTCTGTCTCTGTGGAGTTTGCATGATCACCCTGAGACCACGTGAGTTTCCTCCCACATTCTATAAACATCTGGGTTTGTAGGTTAATTGTTTCTGCAAATTGCATGAGGAAAGTGGGATACATAGAACTAGTGTGAGCAGGTGACCGATGGTTGACATGGACACGGTGGGCAGAACGTTTACGTTTCCATGCTGTATCTTTCAATCAATTAATTTTGTTGGCTGTGGGCATGATTATCAGCGTACGGGTTTGTAGGTTAATTGGCTTGGTATCATTGTAAATTGTCCCTAGTGTGTGTAGGATGGCTTTAGTGTGCGGGGATCACTGGACGGCACGGACTTGGTGGGCCGAAGGGCCCGTTTCTGTGTTCTATCACTGAACTGAACTAAATTAAATGAAACTAAACTGAACTGAACGAAGGTATGCACAAAATGCTGGAGTAACTCAGCGGGACAGGCAGCATCTCTGGAGAGAAGGAATGAGTGACGTTTCGGGTTGGGATCCTCTGCAGACTGAACTGATCCAAACTGATCCAAACCTTCTCACCGGCAGCAAGGATGAAGGAGAGACAATAGTCCCACCGTTTTCACATAGTTGACAATCTCCATCCACTGCCAACTGTCAGCATCAGATGCAATCAGTGGGCAATTCCTTGAAACATTCTTCAAGTCTGGGTGGAAAGCCTTTACTAAGGCAGATTTAAGGACTCCATTTCTAGAGTTAAGACTTTGATATTTATCAAAAGATTGCAGCTTTTTACATTAATATTCAGCAGCAGATTAACATGCAATTTGCACATCGCATCTATGTTTTTGAAGAGCAAAAATATTGAATTTTAACATGCAAATGAAATATTCTTCTAATCTGCCTTGACATAATTGCTAGTAATCTGCATAAATTAATCTATTTACAGTTTTGCATTAGTTGCTGCTCATGTTACAAATTTGACATGGTTTTCAATTATTAATGTTGGCGAAACTGAATCTCGTGCCCTCTAATTTATTAAAGTGAACATCTATTAATTTGGAAATAATAATTCTTGCAGATCACCGCCTCGCCTTCACCAAGCAGCCCTGGAGCGACCAACCAGGGGATTGCCCCAGGAGCCACCGTCAAGGGCAGAGTCAGAGAGCCATTGAACCATAGATTCATAGGGCCATATAGCCATGGAGCCATAGTCATATGGAGGCACAGAGCCGTAGTCATTCTCACAGAGAGTCAGAGAGAGCCAGTGACTCATAGAGTGTGGAAACAGGCCCTTGGGCCCAACATGCCCACACCAACCAACATGCCCCATCTGCACTAGTCCCACCTGCCTACGTTTGGCCCATATCCCTCTAAACCTGTCCTATTCATATACCTGTCCAAATGTTCCTTAAACGTTGTGATCGTCCCTGCCTCAACTACAAGTAGCTCATTCCATACACCCACCCCCTTTGTGTGAAAAAGGTTAACTCCTATTGAATCATATCATCACCCCCCCCCCCCCCCCCCCCACCCCTCACCTTATAGTGGGTGGGAGATCATTGATAATTTAGTGAATGAGGACTGACTGTTGACTCCAGATTGCACGATAGTAGGTAACCCCGAGCTGGGGATGGGTCAGATGTTGGCGTTCAGCACCCAACAGCTGAGTTGGCCAGACCTGGGTCTTTAGATCCTGGAAGAAAACTCCCGATCCCATTTTTTAGTTTAGTTTAGAGATACAGCATGGAAACAGGCCCTTCAGCCCACTGAGTCCTCCTTGATCATCGAACACCCGCACATAGTCTCGCTTCCTATGCACTAGGGGCAATTTAGAGAGAATATTTAACCTACAAACCTGCACATCTTTGGGATGTGGGAGGAAACTGGAGCACTTGGAGAAAACCTATGCGGACACAGGGAGAACATGCAAACTCCATACAGACAGCACCCGAGGTCAGAATTGAACCCTGGTCTCCGACGGTGTGAAGCAGCAACTCTATGCCTCTGTGCCGCCATTACTAATCTACAAAGGGAAGACACAGAGTGCTGGAGTAACTCAGCGGGTCGGTCAGGCAGCATCCCTGGAGAACAAGGATAGGTAACGGTTCGGGTCGGGACTCTTCTCAGACCCAAGGAGAAGCAAGTCACTCTCGATCCCGAGGGATGGCTTAAAGTAAAAGACAAAGTGCTTGGCAGACAATTTGTAAAGTGTAGTCATTAGAGTGATGCAGGATATGCGCCAACTTATCTTCACTTGGTAAAATTATCCAAACCACAATGTAATAATGGCCAGCTAATATATCTTCATCATGTTGGCTGAGAGATAAATATCTACCAGGAAGCTTCCATCCTTTGATGCATCGGTCCTGTCCTTCTGAAAGGCTAAACTGAAGGACAATGCCTTTCGTATTTTTTACAAGATTCCAGTTGCTTACAGCCTTGTTTGGTGTCTTCTCAATCTGAACCATGCAGGCGACCGAGGATCTCAATACCCCTTGGTTGCCTTTAACCAAAGCCCTGAAATGTTCTACTCGATTTGGGGGTGGCACAGTGGCGCAGCGGTAGATTTGCTGCCCTACAGCGCCAAAGACCCAGGTTCGATCCTGACTATGGGTGCTGTCTGTGCAGAGTTTGCACATTCTCCTTGTCACCTCATAGGTTTTCTCCGGGTCCTCTGGTTACCTCCCACACTCCAAAGACGTGCAGCTTAGCAGGTTGATTGGCCTCCGTAAACTTTCCCTAGAGTGCAGGATAGAACTGGTGTACGCTGGTGATCGCTGGTCAGCACGGACTTGGTGGGCCGAAGGGCCTCTTGCCACGCCATAACGAAAAAACCCATTTCTGCCAAAGATACTGCAAAAAAAGTCACAAGGAAAATTTGGCTGCAAATTTCCTTGGCAAGTACACAGTAAATATTTATCAGCTTGAAATTTGTTGGTGTTTATGTGGAAACTCTCCAGTGACAAGTAAACATTGGATTAGTTCTGGTGGATTCTTATTACACTTTACCCGAGAAGGTGCACACAGCAGGTGAATTATTCATGTTGGTATCAAGTTGGAGGAGAGACATCGACTATGTGAAATGTACTGTCGTTGACCATTGCAGTGTAAAGTACGTACTCTATAGTTTAAATTGGTTTCTCAATGATCCGAGTGCAAGAGTTAACAACAGAATGTGAACTACTCCAAGGACACCACAGGTTACACAATTCCAGTGATAAGCATAACACGACATCAAAAGCTTCCTCACAATCTACACTGTAGAGTAGAAAGAACTGCAGATGCTCGAAAAATCGAAGGTAGACAAAAATGCTGGAGAAACTCAGCGGGTCAGGCAGCATCTATGGAGAGAATGAATTGGCGACGTTTCGGGTGGAGACCCTTCTTCAGACTCCATAGATGCTGCCTCACCCACTGAATTTCTCCAGCATTTCTGCCTACGTACGATCTACACTGATCATGTCAACAAGTCTAATTTATTTATTCTTGAATTAATAAGTTTATTGGCCAAGTATTCACATACAAGGAATTTGCCTTGGTGCTCCACCCGCAAGTGACAACATGACATACAGTGACAGTTTGGAATGACACATAAAATATTAAACATTAATAATAAAACATTATCGATCCTGCTCTTTTCTCCCCAAATCTGCACCTGAGTTTGCCTTTAAATAGGGGCAAGTTAGCATTAAATGTCACGATACACCTGTGCAACATAAAACAAGTACTATCACAATGTTAAATAAACATTTGGACAAGTACATGGATAGGACAGGTTTGGATGGGTGTGGACCAAACACTGGCAGGTGGGACTGGTGTGGATGGGCCATGTTGGTCGGTGTGGGCAAGTTGGGCTGAAGGGCTTGTTTCCACGCTGTATGGATCTGTGAACAAGCAGAATAGTGCTACACAGGAACAGGCCATTTGGCCCACAATGTCAGTACCAAACACAATGCCCAGTTAAACTAACCTCACCTGCCTGCACATGATCCATAATCCCTCTATTTTCATGTGCTCATCTAAAATTCTCTTAAATGCCACTGTAATATCTGTTTTCTTTTCCAACTTTTTCCAAAATATTCGCCGAGATTTTTGGTTTCCACCCACACTCCAAAGATGTACAGGTTTGTAGGTCAATTGGCTTGATATGTGTAAATTGTCCCTGTTTTGTGTGTTGTCTAAGTCTATGTTTTAGTTTTAGTTTGGAGAGACAGCACGGAAACAGGCCCTTCGGCCCACCGAGCCCGCACCAACCAGCGATCCCCGCACACTAACATTATCCTACACACACTAGGGACAATTTTACATTTATGCCAAGCCAATTAGCTGATAAACCTGTACGTGTTTGGAGTGTGGGAGGAAGCCAAAGATCTCGCAGAAAACCCACGCGGTCACAGGGAAAACGTATAAACTCCGTACAGACAGCACCCGTAGTCGGGGTCGAACCCGGGTTTCTGGAGCTGTAAGCGCTGTGAGGCAGCAACTCTACCGCTGCGCCACCGTGCCGTCTATGTGTCTGTGATGTTCCTGTACCTCGCCGCACTGTGCATCCGGCAATAAACACGGTCGGCGTGCTCAGCTTCAGGAAACAATTCCCCGCTGTTCATCCCCAGAATCTCAGTACAACAGTGAACACCTGGATCACCTGTGTCACCTGTGGCAGGACGAGAAACAATGGCACTTTCTCTGCCCTCTCCACAGAACAAGTGATCCACATCCCCCGTACCATCCTGGTCCATCTATTCCACACCTTCAACAGGGACTTGCTCAGAACACCACTCCCCAGCATCTCTGGAGAGAAACAATGGGTGACGTTTCGGGTCGAGACCATTCTTCACACTGAAGAATCGGTCACCCATTTCTTCTCTCCAGAGATGCTCCCTATCCCGCTGAGTTACTCCAGCATTTTGTGTCTATCTTTGATCTAAACCAGCACCTGCAGTTCCTTCCTACACCACCCTCCAGCTACAGTTTAACTTTTGTTGCAGATTAATACTTGCATGGCTGAGTATCTAGGTCTGGTCTCCATTTATAAACAGATGCTAATAACTTCTGTTGCTTGCCCTGCAATCTGTAAATCTTACGTCTCGGGACTAGAAAGGAATCATCCATCTTAGTTGACACACACACAACATAGATTATTTAAAATGTGAAACAAAAAGTTACAGAGTGAGGAAGATTTCTGGTAAAATGCATTTTTTTCACACCAATAAACTCTCTAATTTTAGCTTTTAATTTGGTTTAGAGATACAGCTCGGAAACAGGCCCTTCGGCCCACCAAGTCCGCACCGGCCAACGATCCACGCATTTTAACACTATCGTACACGCACTAGGGACAAGTTACACTTATACAAAGCCAATTAACCTACAAACCTGTACGTCTTTGGAGTGTGGGAGGAAACCAGTCTCTTGCCCAGAGTAGGTGAATCAAGGACCAGAGGACATAGGTTTAAGGTGATGGGGTAAAGATTTAATAGGGATCTGAGGGGTAACTTTTTCACATAATGGTGGTGGGTGTATGGAGCAAGCTGCCGGAGAAGGAAGTTGAGGCAGAGACTATCCCAACATTGAAGAAACAGTTAGACAGGTACATGGATAGGACAGGTTTGGAGGGATATCGACCAAACGCGGGCAGGTGGGACCAGTGAAGCTGGGACATGTAGGCCGGCGTGGGCGAATAGGGCTGAACGGCCAGTTTCCACACTGTATCACTCTATGATTCTATAAAGGCTTTAATTCTGAGGCTGTGCCCTCTGGTCCTAGACTCTCCCACTAGTGGAAACATCCTCTCCACATCCACTCTATTCAGGCCTGATTGACCCAAACACGTGGGTTCTAAGCGTGCTCCCGTTGCACAGGAATCGTGATTCGTGACCCACCCGTAACTAAACCAACGCAGAATATTTTCTGGCACACTTGTGTTTGGTTTACTTTGGCAAAATGCAGAACTGTGTTTTACAACAACAATGGGCATTCACATCACCCCCTTTAACTTTAAGGGCAGCACAGTGGCTCCGAGTTGCTATCTTGCAGTGTCAGAGACCGGGGTGGGAGATTGAAACCTTCACGTGGTCCGCCCTGTTTCAACGAATGCAATCAACCCGGTGTGCACAATCAAATAAGATCAAATAGAACAAGTTGTCCTACAACCTTAGGCTGTGCACGCCACACACAAGAAGAAGTGCCAGAGTCCCAGGTTCAATCCTGACCTCGGGTGCTGTCTGCACGGATTGTGCACAGTCTCCCTGTGACCACGTGGGTTTCCTCCGGGCGCTCTGGTTTCTTTCCACAATCCAAAGACGTGCAGGTATGTAGGTTAATTGGCTTCTGTAAATCGTCCATAGTGTGTAAGGTAGAACGAGTGTACGGGTGATCGATGCTCAGCATGGACTCGGTCAGCTGAAGGGCCTGTTTCCACACACTATCCTACCCACTGGAGACAATTTACAGGAGCCAATTAACCTTCAAACCTGCACGAATTTGGAATGTGGAAGGAAACCGGAGCACCTGGAGAAAACCCACACGGTCACAGAGAGAGCACACAGCACCCGTAGTCAGGATCCAACCCGGGCAGCTCCACCGCTGCCCACCGCTGCATGGTTTTAGTTCAGTATTTTGATTGGAGACTACCAACAATAGGGAATAGTAGACGTCAGCTATTCAACCTGCTCCTCAGGATAAAATAACATGAAAGGAGATGAGGAGGAATTTCTTTAGCCAGAGGGTGGTGAATCTGTGGAATTCATTGCCACAGACAGCTGTGGAGGCCGTCAGTGGATGTTTTTAAGGCGGAGATAGATTATTGATTAATGCGGGTATCAGGGGGATATGGGGAGAAGGCAGGAGAATGCGGGTTGAGGGGGAGAGATAGATCAGCCATGATTGAATGGCGGAATAGACTCGATGGGCCGAATGTCCTAATTCTGCTCCTAGAATATATGTATTTATGAACTTATGCTCTGTCACTCAATGGGACCTATCTTCACAGTGAATTATGATTCTCTCCCCATGCCCCTCAAATGTTTTTGTGTCTAGTTCAGGATGTGAGCTAACAGTCCAACAATTGATAGGCAGTGAAGCGCATTGATGGATTCAAGAAAAAAGCCGCACGTCCACGGGCTAATTCGTGTTTAATCCTAGCGTATTATATTTACATAAACAGATCCAAAGTATGCCGCCTGGTTGATTTTGCTACATAGATTAACTGTATGCACAATGTTCTGTACTGCAGGGTGGAGTTCCAGCCACAGGCACTCCTAATGGTAAACCCCCAACCACAGATCACAATGCTGAGAGTCCATTGTGCTGCAGCAGCTAACAGCCTTTAGACTTCAGAGATTCAGCTTGGAGTGAGTGGGTTAACCTATGATGAGCGTTTGTCGGCTCTGGGCCTGTACTCGCTGGAGTTTGGCAGAATGAGGGGAGACCTCATTGAAACATACAGAACAGTGAAAGGCCTGGATAGATTGGATGTGGAGAGGATGTTTCCACTAGTGGGAGAGTCTAGGACTAGAGGGCACAGCCTCAGAATTAAAGGACGTTCTTTCAGGAAGGAGATGAGGGGAAATGTCTTTGGTCAGAGGATGGTGAATCGGTGTGGAATTCTTTGCCACAGAAGGCTGTGGAGGCCAAGTCAGTGGATATTTTTAAGGCAGAGATAGATAGATTCTTGATTAGTACGGGTGTCAGGGGCTATGGGAAGAAGACAGGAGAACGGGGTTAGGAGGGAGAGATAGATCAGCCATGATTGAATGGCAACGATGGGCTGAATGGCCTAATTCTACTCCTATCACTTATGACCTTATGGAAACAGGCCCTACGCCCCAGCGAGTCTTGCATCCAGCCTGTCCAATCCCTAAAGAATTTTATGGTTCTATAAGATCTCCTCTCATCCTTCTAAATTCCAGCGAATATAAAACCAGTCGAACCATTCTTTCATCATATGTCGGTCTTGCCATCCCGGGAATTAATCTGGTGAACCTACGCCGCACTCTCTCAATAGCAAGAATGTCCTTCCTTAAATTAGGAGACCAAAACTGCACACAATACTCCAGGTGATGTAGGAAAACTGCTTTCTCCTGCAATTATTAGAGCATTTCAAAGAGGGAATATCTGTTTTGGAGTAACACTCGTTAAACAGACCCTTCGGCCCACCGAGCCTGCACCGACCAGCAATCACACTAGTTCTATCCTACACACTGGGGACAATTTACAAAAGCCAATTAACCTATGAACCTGCACATCTTTGGAGTGCAAGAGGAAACCCGAAGAAAACCCACGCGGTCACGGGGAGAAGATGCATACTCCGTACAGACAGCACCCGTGGTCAGGATCGAACCCGGGTCTCTGGCGCTGTGAGGCAGCAACTCTCCCGCTGCACCACTGAGCACTACATAAATGATGGATTGACCAGTCAACTCTCACTCTGTGTTTCCTTGATAAAATATGTTGTTTTACATATTTGAAAGGTGCTTTTGAGGGGGGGGGGGGGGGGGGGGTTGCATGTTCAGAGTTCAAGCAGAACCGCAACCTGGTCCCAATTCTTCATGGAAGCACAGGTTAACCAAGGAGGTTTAATGAAGGACATCACTGGACAAAGAGTCCAGGGATCTCCGGAAATTATGTGTGTAAGGAGGAACTGCAGATAGAAACATAGAAAATAGTTGCAGGAGTAGGCTATTCGGCCCTTCGAGCCAGCACCACAATTCAATATGATCATGGCTGATCACCCAACTCAGTATCCTGTACCTGCCTTCTCTCCATACCCCCTGATCCCTTTAGCCACAGGGGCCACATCTAACTCCCTGCTGGTTTAAACCGAAGATAGACACAAATAGCTGAAGTCAGCGGGACAGGCTGCATCTCTGGGGAGATGGTCTGAAGAAGGGTCTCGACCCAAAACGTCACGCATTACTTCGCTCCAGAAATGCTGCCTGTCCCACTGAGTTACTTCGGAATTTATATTTTCCTTACAATATCCATTCCAAAAACGTAAATAATAACCTTGACCATAACTTTTATAATAACTATATTTCTGTATCTCCACATTAACACCGGCCACCAGAGCTGGCTATTTTCTGTACACAAAGGTTTAGATGGCTGTGATTTTTGGGAGCTGCAGCCTAAAATTCCTGCACTTTTAAGTGCTAGTGTTTTGAGAGTTAATTGTGACTCTGGAATTGTGTAAATGCAATTTAACATAGTCAGGCTTTTACGGTGATTGCTTCCAATACATGTGCTGCCACTTAGAAACTATCCAAACACCCTCTTCCAGGACATCAGTGATGCATGTAGCTGTTTACATAATTTAGATGTTAACCTTTCACACGCCTGCCAGATCAAACACTGCTAATTATTTTGATTAAAAAGTCCTGTTTACGCCGGGTGCTCCGGTTTCCTCCCACACTCCAAAGAGGTACAGATGTATAGGTTAATTGGCTTCAGTAAAAATTGTAAATTGTCCCTAGTGCGAGTAGGATAGTGCGAGTGTGTGGGGATCGCTGGTCGGCACGGACTCATTGGGCCAACGAGGCTGTTTTTTCGCTGCATCTCTAAACTAAACTAAACTGCAGATGCTGGTTAATACACAAAAGGACACAAAGTGCTGGAGTAACTCAGCGGGACAGGCACCATGTCTGGGGAACATGGATAGATGACGTTTTGGGTCCAGACTCTTCTTCAGACTGAAGGGACTCGACCTGAAACTTGACCTGTCCACGCTCTCCAGAGATGTTTTTTCTACACTACAGAAGCGGGTTCACTAACGGTCTGTTCAATTGTAACACACCCTGGCTACCTGTACACTGCAACACCTTTTGCAACAAAGGTCAATGTTCCACTTGTTCTCCTGGCTCCTCGCAGGCCAAGCTGCTGTTTTTGTGAGTCATGCACAAAGTATAAACAAGGAGGGACACAGACCCAGAACCTTCATTGTCAGAGCTTCGAGCCAATGGGCCAAGGCTGAGGTCGATGTCTCTGCAGTCTTGTCAGCCGGGTTAAGGCAGGGATTCTAGCTGCACCCGTTTACACTCCAAAGCAAGAGGACAACTTGGGATTTACACAAAGGAGTTAAAGAAGAAACTGCAGATGCTGTAAAATCGAGGGTACACAAAATGCTGGAGAAACTCAGCGGGTGCAGCAGCATCTATGGAGCGAAGGAGATAGGCAACGTTTCGGACCAAAACCCTTCTTCAGACTGATAGGGACACAAAGGAACCTGGCTCAAATTATTAAAAGGAACATTTATCTCATGCTAGCAGCATGAGATTTCACAATTACGGAATAAAATACTGACCTGGCAGTGCCTCTGTTTAATCTAGTGTATTCTTGTCACGATTACCAAGGTACACTTTAATTTCATTTTTCATATATTTTGTGTTTTTATGACTGTTGGCAGATCAATTTCCCTCCTGGGATAAATATTCTATCGTATCGTATTGTATCCTGCAGTGATTTTCTGTTGTGCGCTGCCCACTCACAAAATAACTAGACGCGATTCCAATCTAGCTGTCCACAGTGTACAGATACAGGATAAAGGGAATATAATTTAGTGCAAGGTAGAGTCCAATAAAGTCTATTTAAAGATAGTTCAGAGGTAAATGGGAGGGCAAGACCGCACTCCAGCTGGTGAGAGGACACTTCAGTTGCCCGATTGCAGCCCGAGAAGGATCTGTCCCCGATCAGGAGGTGAGATACACTCTGAAGCAGGTCCTTCGGCCCACCGGGTCCGCACCGACCAGTGATCCCCAGCACTAACCCTATTCTACACACACTAGGGACAATTTACAATATATTATTGTAGCCAATTAACCTACAAACCTGTACATCTTTGGAGTGAGGGAGGAAACCAGAGCTCCTGGAGAAAACCCACGCAGGTCACGGGGAGAACGTACAAACTCCGTAGTCGGGATGGAACCCGGGTCCCTGGTGCTGTGAGGCAGCAACTCTACTGCGGGAATCAGGAGAGGCGATTGTAGAAACCCAACTTGTTCACTCACATACATACCCTATGAGGACTACATCTGTGCCTGGACCTCTGCTTCACCTCGATTGACAAAAATATGCCAAATAACTGTGGTTGGTGTCAGCCAGGCCAGGTTGGACTAATAGTGCAGCAAATACCACGATTTCCCAAGGCAGCAGGCTTCCTTGTGTCCCTGCAAACAAACCTTGGACTTTGGCCAGCTGCCAGTCACTGAGACACTCCCAGTAGTTAAAGGTCATGAACTTGTACCAAGGATGGAACTCAAATCTTCAAAACTAAAACCCTGGGCGGCACGGTGGCGCAGGGGTAGAGTTGCTGCCTCACAACGCCAGAGGCCTGGGTTCAATCCTGACTACGGGTGCTGTCTGTACGGAGTTTGTACGCTCAGCCCATGACGTGCGAGGGTTTTCTCCGGGTGCTCCGGTTTCCACCCACACTCCAAAGACGTACAGGTTTATCGGTTAATTGACTATTGTAAATTATCCCTAGTGTGTGTAGGATAGTGTTAGTTTGCGGGGATCGCTGGTCGGAGCAGACTCGGTGGGCCGAAGGGCCTGTTCCCACGCTGTATCTCTAAACTAAACTAAACGTGTGGGTTAGTAGGTTAATTGGTTTCTGTAAATTGTCCCAAGTGTGTAGGATAGAACTAGAGTACGGGGTGATCGATGATTAGCATGGATCAGGGAGGCCAAAGGGCCTGTTTCCACACTGTATCTCCAGACACTAAAACTCAGTCAAAGCTCTTTGGGCACAGAGCCGGGATTCAAGTAGTGGCATGATTGTTGGCCGACCGCCAACATCAATAACTGCTCCCAGGAGTCAAATACAGAAATCCCGTCTCTTAACCTTCATAAGGAAGCCTGACCCACCAGAACAGCCAGAGCTTAATTTAGAGATACAGCATGGAAACAGGCCCTTTGGCCCACTGAGTCCGTGCCAACCAGCAATCACCCCTCAACACTAGTTCTACATTATTCCAAAGCGGGATAACATAGAACTTGTGTGAACGGGTGATTGATGGTAAGAATGGACTGACGGGCCTGGAACTGGAGGAACGGTGCCTCATATTTCACTTGGGCAGCTTACAACCCAGCGGTATGAATATTGACTTCTCCAACTTCATGCAATCTTTGGAGAGCAGGAATGGGTGACTTTCAGGTCGAGAACCTTCAGAGTCTCCAGAGACGCTGCCTGTCCCGCTGAGTTACTGCAGCATTTTGTGTCTATCTTCGATATAAACCAGCATCTGCACTTCCTTCCTTCACAATGAAGATTTATTCTCATTGTCCATTACAAACTTTTTTTTAAACAGATGCTAATCTTTCTCTCTCGCTTAAATCCAAGTCTTTAGTTGTGTGCTGGCTTAGAAATCTCTGTTGCTTCCACCCTGATTGTGGGCGTAGCATTCACCCCCATACAGGGCCATCAGATCATGAGTTCCCGTCAGGCATCAGTCACTCTGCAAGTCATCCAAGTAATCAGCAGCCCTGAACTTCAAACGCAAGGAGACCAGCGTTGGAGAACAATGCCTCCATTTAATACTTCTCTACGATAAGGTTAAGTGGTCCCCACTGCGGCAGTCAGCATCTGCAAGCAAAATGTGTAGGAAGGAACTGCAGATGCCGGTTTAAACTGAAGACAGACACTAAAAGCTGGAGCAACTCAGCGAGACAGGCAGCATTTCTGGAGAGAAGGAATGGGTGACGGTTCGGGTAGGACCCTTCTTCAGACTAGTTGGAAGTCTGATGAAAGCAGTCTGAAGAAGGGTCTTGACTTGAAACGTCACCCTTTCCTTCTCCCCACAGATGCTGTCCCGCTGAATTACTCCAGCTTTTTGTGTCTATCTTCGGTTTAAACCAGCACCTGCAGTTTCTTCCTGCACATTCAGCATCTGCAAACAACCCGCACCACAGGCGCACAAGATGTTATCCATCTACTGGAGGCCAAAGAGTAAACAGGAGTTCTTCTGTTGATGTTATCTGGACCGACTTAGCATGGTTTCAAATGTTTCAAATGCCAGTTTACCACAACAATGAGTATTTCACACAGAACTGTGCAACAGCACGTGTGCTAACATAATCACATATTTTGGAATGTTGATTCAAGTGAAATACAATAATGAGCAATTTGAAGTAATAAAGGAAACTTCTATGTCAAAGATAGACACAGAGTGCTGGAGTAACTCAGCGGGTCAGGCAGCATCTCTCAAGAACATGGATAGGTGACGATTTGAGACGGGACCTTTCTTTAGACTTCAGTCTCTTTATAAACCTGCATCTGCACTTCCTTTTTATTAAACTTCTGTTTGTCTTCTCATTGAACAGTTACTTCAGCAACACAGGGGAAAGATTTAATAGGAACCTGAGAGGCAACCCCAGCAGTGCCATGTGCCTCAGTTACTGCGTTTATGGATCGCTCCAGTGAGATCGCGCTCTGAAAAGCAGAAATGGGCGGCGGCGTGGCGCAGCGGTAGAGTTGTGCCTCACAGCGCCAGAGATCTGGGTCGATCCTGACTACGGGCGCTGTCTGTACGGAGTTTGTACGCTCTCCCCGTGACCGTGTGGGGTTTCTCTGTGATCTTCGGCTTCCTCCCACACTCCAAAGACGTACAGGTTTGTAGGTTAATAGGCTTGTCCCTAGTGTGTGTAGGATAGTGTTAATGGGCGGGGATCGCTGGTCGGCGCGGACCTGGTGAGCCACAGAACCTGTTTCCGCTCTGTATCTCCCAAAACAAACATTTAAAAAAAGATCTGAAATCGTTCCTGACTCTGGGTGCTGTCTGTGTAGAGTTTGCTCGTTCTCCCTGTGACCACGTAGGTTTTGCCTGAGTGCTTCCAAATGACTCCCACATCCCAAAGGTGTAAAGGTTTGTTGGTTAATTGACTTCATCTTTTCTTTGAAAACATCTTGCCCATTAGGTTGATGACACATCAATGCTCTTTCATCATCTTTTGATTCAAGAGATTTGTCACGCAGCTTATTGGAGGGAGAAGCCAACTACCTTGCATCTGCACCAACCCTTGACATGTGGAGACCTGACTAATCGTAGCCCTCTACAAAGACACCGTGGGTGGGTTAGACTGATACACAATCAAACTACTTTAATTACCACCCAATACATCTTGCTGATGTGAAGCTAAAATGCTATTATCTCACATGTCAAATAGCTGTCTGTTCTCCCAAACTGGTACGAGTCCAGATCCACAACCCAACCATGGCGTTTCATTAACTGCAGTACGTTGCCTGGGGGAAGAGGCTGGGTTCCATGGCAATTGTGGACGGCACACTAGTGAGTTGCTGCCTCACAGCGCCAGAGACCCGGGCTCCATTCTTGACTATGGGTGCTGTCTGTACGGAGTTTGTACGCTCTCTCCGTGACCTGCAAGGGTTTTCTCTGCGATGTCCAGTTTCATAGAAACATAGAAAATAGGTGCAGGAGTAGGCCATTCGGCCCTACCAGCCTACACCACCATTCGATATGATCATGGCTGATCATCCAAAATCAGTACCCCGTTCCTGCTTTCTCCCCATATCCCTTGATTCCGTTTGCCCTCAGAGCTATATCTAACTCTCTCTTGAAAACATCCAGTGAACTGGCCTCCACTGCCTCCTGTGGCAGAGAATTCCACAGATTCACAACTCTCAGGGTGAAAAAGATTTTCCTCATCTCAGTCCTAAATGGCCTACGTCTTATTCTTGAACTGTGACTCATGGTTCTGGCTCTTCCAACATTTGTACGTTCTCCCCGTGACCACGTGGGTTTTCTCCAGGTCCTCCGGTTTCCTCACACATTCCAATGACGTGCAGTAAATTGCCCCTGGTGTGTAGGGCATAGAACTAGTGTCCGGGTGATCAATGGTTGGCACAGACTCGCTGGGCCGAAGGACCTGTTTCCACACTGTATTTCTAAATTAAGGTAAGGATGGAAAGCAAAATGACTTAACCAGTATTTGGGAAACTAACATTTTATACGGATCATTCAATATTCTCTCTATTGTTTTCTTTGGTTCTTATTTGAGAGAAAAGGGATACTCTGACAGGACTTGATACACACATTCCTTCCTTTCTTCAACATATCATCCCCAATGTTCTAAAGATAACACTGTTACAGAGAATTGATATGAACGTCATTCATTCCACACATTCGACACCTCGAGATTTTTTTAATCTGAAGTTAATACCTTCTGATCCTTGGATAGCATTACACTGAAGCTGAATAAACAGCGCATTGGGAAGTGGAGCTGGAGTAGGCAACGCAGTCTTCGAGAGGATCATGGCTGAATTTCTACCGCAGCTCTATTTTCGTTCACCGTCCTTATACCGCTGGGACAGGGGGAACGTGAGGTGTACAAGATCATGAGAGGAATAGATTGGGTAAATGCACAGAGTCTCTTACCCAGAGTAGGGGAATCAAAAACCAGTTCATTTACGTGTGCGCAGTAGCCCTTCGTTTCCGACTTAGGGAACTTGCACGACACGGTGGAGCAAAGATAGAGTTGCTGCCTTATAGCGCCAGAGACACGGGTTCGATCCTGACTACGGGTGCTTGTCTGTAAACATACAACATAGGTGCAGGAGTAGGCCATTCGGCCCATCATTCAATATGATCATGGTAGATCATCCAAAATCAGTACCCCGTTCCCGATTTCTCCCCATATCCCTTGATTCCGTTAGCCCTAAGAACTAAATCTGACTCTTAGGACTCTCCCAACATCAGGAACATTTTTCCGCATCTAGCCTGTCTAATCCCTTAAGATTGTTACATGTTTCTATAAGATCCCCTCTCATCCTTCCAAATTCCAGTGATTACAAGCCCAGTCGATCCATTCTTTCATCATATGTCAGTCCGGCAATCCCGGGAATTAACCTGTTGAACCAACGCTGCATTCCCTCAATAGCAAGAATGTCTTTCCTCAAATTGGGAGACCAAAATTGCACACAAAACTGCAGCTGCAGACTCACCAGGGCCTTGTACAACTGCAGTAGGACCTCCTTGGTCCTATACACTCACAGAGTTTGTACGTTTTCCGCATGACCTTTCTCCTAGATCTTTGGTTTCCTCCCACACTCCAAAAACATACAAGTTAATCGTCTTGGTGCAGATGTAAAAAATTGTCCCTGGTGTGTGTAGGATAGAGGCAGTGTGTGGGGATCGCTGGTCGGCGCGGACTCGGATGGCTGAAGGGCCTGTTTCGATGCTGTATCGACAAACTAAAACACACCACAAGGGAAGGAAGTGGATGTATTTGTAGGATGAAATGCGGTAAATGGAGATTAGGCTCATGTATCACACAGCCCAGGGAATCCTACACGCAGGCTTTGTACCAATACATGAAGCATTTGACAACTAACAACTAAAACCATTTCGGGCCTGCGGCTGTTTATTAAAAGAATTATTGAACGTTTTATAGTTGATTACGTTTGATTTTTCTGAAGACTAATCCATAGAATTATTCAGCAGACGTACATAAGTAAATAGACCCACAAAATCTTATATTTTCCCAGTATCACTGCCAAAGTGTCATCTTGCATTTACTGTAGAGAAACTAAACTCTTGGTACTGCCAGTTCAATTTTAATTTTACAGTCATTGATCAGTATGGATTTTACCACCAATGAATCTCATTCCATTCAACAGCAAGAGGCAAATAGCAGCTGGAGCCCACACAATGCTGACAGGGGGAATAGTTTGTGTTTTTTGTTTTAGAGGTACAGTGTGGAAATAGGTCCTTCTCAGCCCACCAAATCCACACTGACCATCGATCACCCTCACACTAGCTTTAGTTTAGTTTATTGTCACGTGTAACCGAGGTACAGTGAAAAGCTTTTGTTGTGCGCTAACCGGTCAGACGAAAGACAATACATGATTACAATCGAGCCATCTCCAGTGTATAGATACATGGTAAGGGAATAACATTTAATCAATCAGATTTTATCAATATTTACCAGATTTAGTACGTTAAAGCCAGTAAAGTCCGATGAAGGATAGTCCGAGGATCACCAATGAGGAGATAGATCTACAAACTACTGAACGACTATGTTATCCCAGTTTCACATCCTACACACTAGGGACAATTTACAGAAACCAAGTAACCTACAAACCTGCACGCCATCAGGATGTGGAATGAAACCAGAGTACCGGGAGGAAACCCACGCGGTCACAGGGAGAACGTGCAAACTCCAGACAGGCAGCACCCAAGATCAGGATCAATCCTGGGTATCTGGCGCTCTGAGGTCACAACTCTACCACTGCGCTGCATAGATGCTGCACAAGCCATGAAAAGCTCTGATGAATGCACAGTAAACCAGGAACACGCAAAAAAAAAACAAATTGCTGGAGTAACTCAGCGGGTCAGACGATATCCGAGAAGATTGAAGGCCGTATCAAACTTCCACACGACAGAAAACTCAAAAGGTCATCAGGATCATGCAGAAAGGTGGCGCTCAGCCCAGCCACAGCTGTACTAATGAGTGGAGAATTCCATCAATTTAATCCTCCCTCAAGTTCCTCAGTGGGTGGGTGTATGTCTGAGTCCCATCGTTTACTGGGAAAGGATGAATCCAAACACTTTTGAAATCTCGAGGTTTTGCCAGCTGACCTTCACCATCTCCCGGTTGTTACGTTGCAGAACGAACAAATCCGGACCCTAAAGTATTCTCTGTTACGATTTGGGGGTTCTTCTGGGAGATAGGTTCAGCTTGGTCCATCCAGACTATACAGTGAAGGTTTCCGGACACGATTTCCATTGTAAGATGATCATAATTTAATTATAGCCAGGAATATTGTAACCGGGAAGTTTGAATTCTTGTGCTGCAGCATCAAAGGGTTGGGCAGACAAAATGTGTAGGGAGGAACTGTAGATGCTGGTTTACACTGAAGACAGACACCTCCCCCCCACAATCAGCCTGAAGAAGGGTCCCGACCTGAAACATCATCTACCTATTTCCTGCAGAGATACTGCATGACTTGCTGGGTTACTCCAGCACTTTGTGTCTATCTTTGGTATAAACCAGTATCTGCAGTTGCTTTTCATTACATCTTATTATTATATTAATTGTATTCATGTTAGTTATTTTGTTTGACTGGATATCATGCAAGCAAAAGCTGTTCATTGTACATCAGTGCATGTGACAATTCTACACGAAACTAGAATTAGAAAACAATTTGCCTTTACGTGCTACTTTAGCCTGCCTCACTGGAAGATCCATGGGCATCGCCATCAATATTGATTTCTCCAACTTCAAGTAACCCTTGCATTCCCTCTCTCTCTGTCCCTCCCCCACCCTAATCCTTTTGCTAATTTCAACATTTTTTCCCTTCGTTATCACCTCATCCCTAGCCAACAATGGACCATTGTGGGCTCCACCTTTCCTCGAGTCATTGTTGCAGGCTCTGCTTTGTTCTGCACCTTCCCATATCTCTAGTTTCCCCTCTCCATGACTCTCAATCTGATGAAGGGTCTCAACCTGAAACGTCACCTGTTCCTTTTACCCAGAGATGCTGCCTGACCCACTGAGTTAATCCAGCATTTTGTGTCTATCTTAGATGTAGAGCAGTATTTGCAGTTCCTTCCTACACATTAGGCCACGCAAATGCTGCTCTGGTATTCAGATGGAATGTGGGTTGATCCAAGAGTGTTTGTCACCACCTTTTATTCCCAAGACTCAATAAAAAATCTCTCAACAGCTTTGAAATCTTCAATTATTCCCCTGTGTATGTGCCCATATGTACCCTTGATCTGAACTTCACAAAAGATGATTTGCAGTTGAATTCCGACAAACTAACAGAGCGTCCATTGGCCTTTGTGGCTTCTAACCTCTCACAACTATTTCCAGATTCTGATCTCCATCGTTTGGGTCGTGGACGGTTGATAGTCTGTATTAAGGTGAGGACTATGAGAAGGTCAGGAATTGGAACATGAAAAAAATAGGAAACCCTCCAATCCAGGCAGCATTTTGGCAAATCTCCTCTGCACTCTCTCCAAAGCCTCCTCATCCAATCCTGTAATGGGGTGACCAGAACTGCAGGCAACACTCCAAATGTGTAGGAAGGAATTACACCGAAGATAGACAAAAAATGCTGGAGTAACAGCAGCCAAGCAGCCTCTCTAGGTAAATGGAATAGGTGACGTTTCGGGTCGGAACCCTTCTTCAGACTCTTTGGGAAATGGTGCCTGACCCGCTAGTTACTCTAGCACTTTGTAGCACTCAGCGATAGGAGCAGAATTAGGCCATTCGGCCCATCAAGTCTACTCCGCCATTCAATCATGGCTAATCTATTTCTCCCTCCTCACCCCATTCCCCTGCCCTCTCCCCATAACCCCTGACACACGTACTAACCAAAAATCTATCTATAACAATATCCATTGACGTCCTCCAGACGTCTGTGTCTAAGGATTCAACATTAAACAATGTTAAGCCTTTAGTGTTTAATACATCACATGGTAGCAGGGTAGCTGTCTCTAAAACTCATCTTGCAGCAATTCCACCAATTGATATGAACTGTTATTTCTTACTGCGCAATAATGTGACAACTAAACTACATTCAAATCAAGGAAGATTATTTCAATCAATTCCCTGTAATCTCATTAACGTATCTAAGTGTGGCCATAACCCGCCTAAAACAATCTAATTTGTTCAGATAATTCAGGCAGATCAGAAGCTGCTGTGTTACAACGACCAACACCTGATATAATCACATCACACTTTGGACAATCGGTAATTAATATAATAAAGGCTGGAAGCAGCGAGAAGATAAAGTATCCTGTCAGTAGCATAATGAGCAAAGGTGCATCCTTTCAAAGTTTAAAATATTTTACAGTCACTAAGTAAATACATCAGCTTAAAACCATTGTGCCATTTTTCAGCTGCCATCTTATACATGACATCGTGCTCATAGTGACTTTGTCTGATAAATAAATGACTTCCAGCTTAAAATGCCATTGGTGATGTGTGTAAGTGTGAGTGAGTGTGAGTGTGAGTGTGAGTGTGTGCGTGTGAGAGTGTAAGTGTGTGTATGTGTGTGTGTGTGTGTGTGTGAGTGTGCTGGAGTAACTCAGCGGGACAGGTAGCATCACTGAAGGGGAATGGGTGACGTTTCGGGTCGAGACCCTTCTTCAGACTGCGTCGGGGAGAGGGAGACATAGATACATGAAAAGGTAAGGTGTGAAAATGACGATCAAAGGAGACGCTGATCAAGGAAGTGCTGGAGAAACTCGGTGTTAACGAAGAAACTGCAGATGCTGGAGAATCGAGGGTTACACAAAAAGCTGGAGGAACTCAGCGGGTGCAGCAGCATCTAAGGAGCGAAGGAGATAGGCGACGTTTCGGGGCGAGACCCTTCTTCAGACTGGTCAGGGATCAGGGAAACGAGAGATATAGACGGTGACCAAAAACAGCTTTTTGTGTAACCCTGCTGGAGAAACTCAGCGGGTGCAGCAGCATCTATGGAGCGAAGGAAATAGGCAACGTTTTGAGCCAAAACCCTTCTTCAGTGTAGAATGGTTCATTGATGGCTGAGGGGAAGGCGACAAGTTGTGCAACACCCTCTCTCACTGCTCCCCCTCTGTGATTCCCGCTCCCCAGCTCTGCCACCACGTTTTAACCCAGACTTGCTACCACAGACATTTTATCTCTAATTGCTTTGTTGTTCCCTTCTCCTAGCTAACAATGATCTACTCTACATGCTCCTTGATCTCCATCCCCTTTGTCTCGTTTTCACATCTGACGTTTCCTTTTCCTTGTATCTCCTTCTCCCCTGATTCAATCTGAAGGGTCTCGACCCAAAACGTCACCCGTTCCTTCTCCCCTGAGATGCTGCCTGCCCCGCTGAGTTTCTCCAGTGTTTTGAGTGTCTATCTTCGATTTAAACCCGCACCTGCAGTTCCTTCCTACATCAGATTACAGGTCGCTGTGCAGGAAAGGCCCCTCATAGAGAACAGAGCACCAAGCCGGCACGCCTCACCGACTCTGGTCAAAAAATCAATGAAAGACTCAACAAGGGTACACAAAAGGCTGGAGAAACTCAGCGGGTGCAGCAGCATCTAAGGAGTGAAGCAGATAGGCGACGTTTCGGGTCGAGACCCTTCTTCAGACTGGTCAGGGATCAGGGAAATGAGAGATATAGACGGTGATGTGGAGAGATAAAGAACAATGAATGAAAGATATGCAAAAAAGTATCGATGATAAAGGGAACAAGCCATTGCAAGCTGTTTGTGGTGTGAAAACGAAAAGCTGGTGCGACTGGGGTGGGGGAGGGAGATAGAGATAGAGGGAATGTCAGGGCCCGAGGGCTGAGGTAGAGGTGGGAGGGGGAGCAAGGGCTAACAGAATTGAGAAAATTCAATGTTCAAGCCCAGAGGATGCAGACTCCCCAAGCGGAATATGAGGTGCTGTTCCTCCAACTTGCGGTGTTGCTCACTCTGGCCATGGAGGAGGCCCAGGACCGAGAGGTCGGATACGGAATGGGAGGGGGAGTTGAAGTGCTGAGCCACCGGGAGGTCGGGTTGGTTATTGCAGACCGAGCGGAGGTGTTCGGCGAAGCGATCGCCAAGCCTCCGCTTGGTCTCACCGATATAGATCATCTGGCATCTGGAGCAGCGGATGCAGTAGATGAGGTTGGAGGAGGTGCAGGTGAACCTCTGTCGGACCTGGAAGGACTGCTTGGGTCCCTGAAAGGAGTGGAGGGGGGAGGTAAAGGGACTCAACAATTAGGATTCCCTTCAGTAACAGGAAACCTTGTTCTATTGCCTCAAATAACAAACCCTGGACTGGATGTCAACAATGCCCCATTTAACTCCAAGAAGGAAAACAAATCCTTACTTTAATTTTGCACATAATCTACAAAATCTTAAATACACCATAAGATGTTGAATAGTTAGATTCAAACTCTGGTGTATGTGTGTGTGCGTGCGCAAGAGAGAGAGAAAGAGAGAGGGAGAGAGAGAGTGAATATTTGTATAAACAAAATAATTTGTTTCGACTGTATAATGAGAGCATGTTGTGTCTCTGTATTTCAGTGTGTGTTTAGTTTAGAGATTCAGTGCCAAAACAGGCCCTTCGGCCAGCGAGTCCGCACCGACCAGCGATCCCCGTACACTAACATGATCCTACACACACTAGGAACAGTTTAGATTTACACCAACCTACAAACCTGTACATCCTTGGAGTGTGGGAGGAAACCGAAGATCTCGGAGAAAACCCACGCAGGTCACGGTGAGAATGTGATATGCATGAATGTGTGTGCATTTGTGTAAAGTACATACATTGCTGGGGGGGGGGGGTGTGTGTGTGTGTGTGTGTGCGCGCGCTTCTGTAATCCTGTAATCAGTGAGGGGTGGTGAAGGGGGAAGGGCTTTAACCATGTCAGACAATGCAAGGCAATTGAGGTGTCCATCAACACTATATTAAGCCTTTAGAATTCAATAAAAAACACAATGGCGGTGCCAGGAAAGGCTGGAATTAGCCTGACTGTCCCTCTGTCGACATGCAGCTCTCCACAAAGACAGGACACATGGAAAGGCCTTAAAGCAGCAGGAATAACCCCCCCCCCCACCCCCCCCCCCCCCCCCCCCCCCCCCCCCCCCCCCCCCCCCCCCCCCCCCCCCCCCCCCGTTAAAGCAAGACTTATGCTGTAACTGTAACTAACTATAGGCCTGTCCCACTTGGCGATTTTTAGGCGACTGCCGGCGACTGTTATAGTTGCAGCTGGTCCCCGAAAAAACAGCGACTGGACCCCCCTTTGACATAAAATTAAAAATAGTATCATACTTTAACAAACAAAAAACTAAGTCAGCACCGGCAACAACCTACGTCTTCCTGGCGACATCCTACAACAGCACCTACGTCAAGCTACGATCATTGGCATCAAGTCAACTGTCACCGAAAAGTTTCAAACACATCAAAATCCAGCGGCGACCAGAAAGACTCTACGATTCTTTGGGCGACTGAGGGGACGACTCACGACCACACAGGCGACACCCCGGCAACACCCTAGTCGCATGTAGTCGCCTAAAAAATCGCCCAAGTGGGACAGGGGCATTACAGTGTGAAGAAGGATCTCAACCCGAAACGTCACCCATTCCTTCTCCCCAGAGATGCTGCCTGTTACTCCAGCACTTTGTGTCTACCAGCATCTGCAGTTTCTTCCTACACAGTCAAAGCAATGTCCTCTGTCTCTCCAAAGCAGAACAAGCACAGATCTCGTGAACAATTGTCTTTGTGATGCCTTTGCAAGTGAAAATGAACCTAATATGAAAACAAATGTGATAGTCTTCATTTGTCAGATGCGTGTAAATAGGCTGGCAATTAGCGGGATAATTATCCACTTGTCTTCCCAATGCATACTGGAAGTGTAAATTAAAGTGCTGGGTGTGAGAATGTACTCACTGTTGTTATGCAGGGACTGCGCCAGTAAATTTGCCGGCAACATCCCATAACTATTAATTTAACAAATGACCAAATAATCTGTTTTATTGATGTCATCCGACCCAGTTATCAGGGAATCAATCATCACCTCAAGTCTTGACATAATCCCATCAGATCTTTTACATCCAAATTCAATTTATAAACACTCAACTCACATTCTCAAATTAATAATCTTTATGTTATAGAAGGAACTGCAGATGCTGGAGAATCGAGGGTTACACAAGAAGCTGGAGAAACTCAGCGGGTGCAGCAGCATCTAAGGAGCGAAGGAGATAGGCGACGTTTCGGGTCGAGACCCTTCTTCAGACAATAATCTTTATTGTCCTTGGACTAATAATAATCCAGAAACCTAAATTTTCCAAAGATAGATACAAAATGCTGGAGTAACTCTGCAGATCAGGTAACTTGTGCAGGAAGGAACTGCAGATGCTGGTTTAAACTGAAGATAGACACAAAAAGCTGGAGTAACTCAGCGGGACAGGCAGCGTCTTTGGAGAGAAGGAATGGGTGGTGTTTTGGGTCGAGACCTTTCTTCAGAAGAAGGGCCCTGACCCGAAACGTCACCCATTCCTTCTCTCCAGAGATGCTGCCTTCCCCGCTGAGTTACTCCAGCTTTTTGTGTCTAGACCAGGCAACATGTTTACTTTAGCACTTTGGGTCTAGCTTTGGTGTAAACCAGCACCTGCAGTTCCTTTTCATTACAGCAAATCTGCCGTCTAGTCACATAATTGCTATAATTTTTCTCCTTTAACAGGTGAACCCTCAGATGTATAAACAAAATTCCTGGCCCAAACAGAAACGTAGACAGCACCTTCAAACTGAGCGGCAAAGCTGACTGGTGAACGTCCACTGCCCGAAACAACATTTCAACACTTTACTTCATCAACTTGCAATTCACTTATTTTGGATTAATACAACTACCTTTGTCCATTGTTCTCAGAATGTCGTTTGTTTTCTCCTTCCTACGGTGTATTAATGTTGGTAAAATATCCTTCTTCCGTCAAGTGTGACGATGGGTGAACAAAGTTCGAAACTGGTCAGATAAGCACGGGGTGTGTTTGGTTGAAGGTCACCACCAGCATATGTTGATGGGAAATCATTCACGTAGAAACAAACGCAGAACTCACCAACGTCTCATAAACATATTGTGAGAACCACCAACAGCAATGTGTGAGCGACAGTCATCCCACTACCTCACTCTGTCCCTTTTCCTCAAATTAAACACAATCCACAATTATTTTCACATAAACTGGGTTGCTGCCTGTGTTAAATGTAACTCTAGCACACTGGCACAGGGTTCAAGTTGCTGCCTTACAGTGCCAGCAACCTGGGTTCGATCCTGGCTGCGGGTGCTGTCTGTATGGAGTTTGTACCTTCTCCCTAAGACCGTGTGGGTTTCCTCCGGGTGCTCCGGTTTCCTCCCACACTCCAAAGACGTGCAGGTGTGTAGGTTGCTTGGCGTCTGTAAATTGTCCGAGGTTCAGGATCAAACTAATGTACGGATGATCGCTGGTCGGCACGGATTCGGTTGGCCTGTCTCAACACTTTATTTCTAAACTAAATTATCTATTATGTAATTTTCACCTACAGATTAGTTCAGTTTATTATTGACACGTGTAGCGAGGTACAATTAAAAGCTTTTTTTGTTGCCAGCGATTCAGTCAGCAAAAAGACAATACATGATTACAATCAAGTGAATTGGCCTTTTCTACAACTTATGAGTCCCTAAGCATCCAGTTACATCGTAAACACACTGAAATCATGCCTCTTACATCCTTGAAGTGGGAGTCGCAGGTAGATAAGGTGGTCAAAAAGGCTTTTGGCATATTGGCCTTCATCAGCCAGAGCATTGCGTATAGAAGTTGGGAGGTCATGTTGCAGCTGTATAAGATGTTGGTGAGGCCACATTCAGAGTATTGTGTTCAGTTCTTGGCACTGTGTTATAGGAAAGATGGTGTCAAACTGGAAAGGGTGCAGAGAAGATTTACGGTGATGTTGCCAGGACGAGAGGGTGTGAACTACAGGCCGAGGTCGAGTAGGCTGGGTCTCTATCCCATGGAGCGCAGGAGGATGAGGGGCGATCTTATAGAGGTGTATAAAATCATGAGAGGAATAGATCGGGTAGACGGCTCTCTGCATCGTACTGATGCTGAGGGATTACATTTTTACAGAGTCATCTGTTGGGCGATGGCTTGGTAGTGTGTCAGTTATAACACTTTCAAGCTCCAAGAATGTGTAATGAATGAATCTAAATAAATCCGCGTGGCTGAGGAAAGAATAAGCAACATCAAACTGTCACTTTGACATTTAATAAAGAGCCACAGAATTATTGTGTTTGCAAGGGGGAATTCTTTCATTGCAACAGAATAGACGGAGAATTAATCCACAAGACTAAAACATTAGAATGCCAATAATGCCTTATCAGAAGAGATGAGCAATGGTAGCTCCAAGGCTGGAGTCACTTGGGCTTTTCAGTCTTCAATGTGTCTTGGATAAACTGCGTATTATCTCACCGTGACACAGTAGCACAGCAGCAACGTTGCAGCCTCATAGCGCCAGAGACCCAGGTTCGATCCAAAATAGTGAAAGGCTTGGATAGAGTGGATGTGGAGAGTGGACCAGGGGTCAAAGCCTCAGAATTAAAGGACGTTCTTTTAGGAAGGAGATGAGGAGAAATTTCTTCAGTCTGAGGGTGGTGAATCTGTGGAATTATTTGCCACAGAAGGCTGTAGAGGCCGTCAGTGGATATTTTTTAGGTAGAGAGAGACAGATTCTTGATTTGTACAGGTGTCAGAGGTTATGGGCAGAAGGCAGGAGAATGGGGTTAGGAGGGAGAGATAGATCAGGCATGATTGAATGGCGGAGTAGACTTGATGGGCCAAATGGCCTAATTCCACTCCGATTCCTTATGATCGCAGGAGCTGTCTGTGTTCTTTCCATCAAATGCAGAGTCTCGTCGTTCATAAGGGATAGGAGAAGAATTAGGCCATTCGGCCCATCTACTCCGCCATTCAATCATGGCTGATCTATCTCATCTCCTAACGCCATTCTCCTGCCTTCTCCCCATAAACCCCTGACACCCAAGAGTGCTCTTGCCCAAAGTCGGGGAAAATCAAGAACCAGAGAACTAACCCTTGCTGTCTCCTCCCCTCCCACCTCTCCCTCAGCCCTCGGGCCCTGGCATTCCCTCTATCTCTATCTCCCTCTCCCACCCCAGTCGCACCAGCTTCTCATTTTCACACCACAAACAGCTTACAATGGCCTTGTTCCCTTTATCACCGATACTTCTTTGCATATCTTTCACTCATTGTTCCTTATCTCTCCACATCACCGTCTATATCTCTCATTTCCCTGATCCCTGACCAGTCTGAAGAAGGGTCTCGACCCGAAACGTCGCCTATCTCCTTCGCTCCTTAGATGCTGCTGCACCCGCTGAGTTTCTCCAGCTTTTTGTGTTACCAGAGAACATAGGTTTAAGCTGAGAGGGGAATGATTTAATGTTTTGATGTTTTTATGTTTTAATGTTAAACTTCTTCTTTAATGTTATGTTGTATTTTTATTAGCGTGCTGCAAGAATTTCCCCTGAAAAGGGGGTTAATAAAGCATTTATTATTATTATTTACTAGGAACCCGTAGGGAAACATTTTCACACAAAGGGTGATGGGGGCGTGGAACGAGCTGCCGGAGGAGGTAGAGGTATTATCGCAACGTTTAAGAAACATTTAGACATTTATTATCCAGGTACATGGATAGGACAGGTTTGGAAGGATATGGGCCAAACGCAGGCAGACGGGGCATGTTAGTTGGGGTGGGCAAGTTGGGCAGAGGGGTCTGCTTCCACAATGTATCACTCGGACTGTATGTGCAGTTGCTTGTGTGCATAGGACAGAGGGGTCTGTATGAGAGTGAGTTACTCCAACACTGTCCTACACAAGGTTTCACCCGCGACAGTCGCTTGTGTCTCTATTGTTAATTTTAGGCGACCGATGCAAAAATAAAGTGCGGTGGCTCCACCGCTGGTGGGAATAATAACTGCGGCACGAAAGATTTATGTGTTTTAAATATATACAGGGGTGGGAGATTGCAACCTTCACGTGGTCCAAGTTGTTTCGACGAATGCAATCAACCTGGCGTGCACAAACAGAAGATCAAACAGAACAAGTTGTCTTACAACTTTAGCCTGTGCACGCCATACGCAAGAAGAAGAAGAAGGATATATACATAATAGATGCATAATTGTGAAGAACTTTAAAATGGTGACAAATTTAAGTACTTACTGATTAAAGTCTACAATAATTATAGGAGGCATGGAGTAAATGAGGTGCTAGAGGAGTATAAAGAATGTAAAAAGAATCTTAAGAAAGAAATTAGGAAGGCTAAAAGAAGATATGAGGTTGCTTTGGCAAGAAAGGTGAAAGTACCAAACGGTTTCTACAGCTATATTAATAGCAAAAGGATAACGAGGGATAAAATTGGACCATTATAGAGCCAGAATGGACAGCTATCTGCAGAGCCAAAAGAGATGGGGGAGATATTGAACAATTTATTTTCTTCGGTATTCACCAAGGAGAAGGATATTGAACTCTGTGAGGTAAGGGAAAAAAGTAGAGTAGCTATGGAAACTATGAGATTCAAAGAGGAGGAAATACTGACACTTTTGAAAAATATAAAAGTGGATAAGTCTCCAGGTCCTGACAGGATATTCCCTAGGACATTGAGGGAAGTTAGTGTAGAAATAGCAGGAGCTATGACAGAAATATTTCAAATGTCATTAGAAACGGGAATAGTGCCGGAGGATTGGCATACTGTGCATGTTGTTCCATTGTTTAACAAGGGTTCAAAGAATAAACCTAGCAATTATAGACCTATTAGTTTGACGTCAGTGGTGGGCAAATTAATGGAAAGGATACTTAGAGATAATATATATAAGCATCTGGATAAACAGGGTCTGATCAGGAACAGTCAACATGGATTTGTGCCTGGAAGGTCATGTTTGACAAACCTTCTTGAATTTTTTGAAGCGGTTACTAGGGAAATTGATGAGGGTAAAGCAGTGGATGTTGTCTATATGGATTTCAGTAAGGCCTTTGACAAGGTTCCCCATGGAAGGTTGGTTCAATCTTTGGGTGTTAATGGCGGAGTAGCAAGATGGATTCAACAGTGGCTGAATGGGAGATGTCAGAGAGTAATGGTGGATGGCTGTTTGTCAGGTTGGAAGCCGGTGACCAGTGGGGTGCCTCAGGGATCTGTATTGGGTCCACTGTTGTTTGTCATGTACATCAATGATCTGGATGATGGGGTGGAAAATTGGATAAGTAAGTATGCAGATGATACTAAGATAGGTGGTGTTGTGGAAAATGAAGTAGATTTTCAAAGTCTACAGAGAGATTTGGGCCATTTGGAAAAGTGGGCTGAAGGATGGCAGATGGAGTTTAATGCTGATAAGTGTGAAGTGCTCCATCTTGGCAGGACAAATCAAAATAGGACGTACATGGTAAATGGTAGGGAATTGAGGAATGCTGTGGAACAGAGAGATCTAGGAATAACTGTGCATAGTTCCCTGAAGGTGGAATAGCATGTAGATAGGGTGGTAAAGAAAGCCTTTGGTGTGCTGGCCTTTATAAATCAGAGCATTGAATATAGGAGTAGGGAAAGTAATGTTAAAATTGTACAAGGCATTGGTAAGACCAATTCTGGAGTATGGTGTACAATTTTGGTCGCCTAGTTATAGGAAGGATGTCAACAAAATAGAGAGAGTACAGAGGAGATTTACTAGAATGTTGCCTGGGTTCCAGCAACTATGTTACAGAGAAAGGTTGAACAAGTTAGGTCTTTATTCTTTGGAGCGCAGAAGGTTAAGGGGGGGACTTGATTGAGGTCTTTAAAATGATGAAAGGGATAGACAGAGTTGATGTGGATAAGCTTTTCCCATTGAGGGTAGGGAAGATTCAAACAAGAGGGCATGGCATGAGAATTAAGGGACAGAAGTTTAGGGGTAACGTGAGGGGGAATGAGCTTCCAGCAGAAGTGGTGGAGGCAGGATCGATTTTAACATTTAAAAGTAAAGTGGATAGGTATATGGACGGGAAGGGAATGGAGGGGTATGGTCTGAGTGCAGGTAGATGGGACTAGGGGAAAACTAATGGTCGGCATGGACTGGAAGGGCCGAGAGGGCCTGTTTCCGTGCTGTAATTGTTATATGGTTGTTATATGGTTAAAGGTTATGTCAATAAGGGGCGATGGATAAATCTGTAGCTCAAATCTCCACCATAATGTCCCCCTAATAGACATATCCCTTCTGCCCCTCTCTTCAAGAAGTACTCCATTTTGTCTGTAGATAAACTGAATACATTCCAAATATGTATTTTTATTTTCAAATATCTTAAATGTAAACATGATTTGCCTGTTTCTCTTCATGATCTTTTCACCCTTTCTTCTAATATTCACCATTACCCAACCAGAAGAAGAAATGATCTTCATCTTCCGTTTTGTCGAACATCCAAACACCAACATTGCATTATTTTTAAAGGCCCTAAATTTTGGAAAACCCTGCCTCTGTCATTAAAGTCTCACACCTCCTTAGCCACCTTTAAGATTGAGCTTAAAAAGTTTCTCATCATGTCCTGAGTTCTGACCTCCAGCTTTTTGTAATGTTATTTATGAACTTAAACTACTTCTGTTGACTCTTATCTCATACTATACTTTATTATTTTATTTATTTTCATATTTTTAACTTTCATTCTTAAACTGTATTATTGTTTATTATTATCTTTTTTATTTCTCCTACCCCTGATTTGCCATTAACGCTCATTTTCAGATGGGAGCGGACTTTGTATAACCCTCTGGGCTTCCCTTCCCTCCCAGCACCGTATGATATTATAAATTGACCGTTTGTCTTCTTTTAAAACATGGTGCAAATGAATAAACTAAACTAAAAAAAAAATCCCGAGCATGGTCATTATGGATAAAACATGGTGAACAAGAGGCCTTGAATGAAGGCTGTCTTGCATCTACACTTTCATCCTTTTCCCTCGTGCTAATCAGCTTTTCAGGTTCACATTTCACAGTTAACGGGCTCTGTTACAGGGATTAGTTTGTCATGGCAAAGACTTTTATCTCCTGCTGTCAGTGTGAGTAACTAATCGCGATCAACCAACACTGCGGCAACGTATACAGTTCAAGCTCTGTAACTCTTCAGCTCTCAAAGCAACAGGACCAGTCTGCTCTTCATCAAAGCAACTTCAGCTGTGTTACTCAAGGACGCTTCTCCTGAACCTTGTCCTATCAGCAGAGCAGAGAGAACAAGAAGGCAGTTAGTTAATGATTGCTCCAATTAGGATCTGCGCTTTAAAGTTCCAAGGTCACTATAAGAGAGTGACGTACACAGGCAGACTGGCGCTCCGTACACACAAGGCATTATCTGCCCAATATCCAATCATGTCTCCCTATTTATCTTCAAGAAGCGACAAATAACCTAATCCCTTCATAATTCCACTTTCCATGATTCTTTGGGACTTTTCTTTGGGAATGATGCATTCCATTCATATGGTAGAAGGAATGAAATATAAATCATGTTAATCTGGAGTGAATTTGATCTCTCAATGATATACAGTGTGCTGCCTGTCTAGACAGCACCCGCAATAGATCTGCAGCGGATGTCTGGAGACGTCTGCATCTTTAATTTAGTTTAGCTTATTGATACAGCGTGGAAACAGGCCCTTCGGCCCATCGAGTCCGCACCGACCAGTGATCCCCGCACACTAACACTATCCTACACACACTAAGGACAATTTAACCAAAGCCAATTAACCTACAAACTTGCACGTCTTTGGAGTGTGGTAGGAAAGCGGAGCACCCGGAAAAAACGCAGGTCACGGGGAGAACGTACAAACTCCGTAGAGACAAGCACCCATGCTCAAGATCGAGTCCTGGTCTCTGGCGCTGTAAAGCAGCAACTCTACCGCTGTAGATACAAAGAGAAACTCCAATTTATTTCCATAATTCTTTCTCACTGTTAATAACTTTACATCTAGTCAGCCATCGGTACACTTGATCGTTGCATTATAAGGCACCCAGCAGACCAAAGCTGATACACAAATGGGTTCTGCAACATTAGCAAACAATAAGACTTTATTTATCCCAGGGGGGAAATTGATCTGCCAACAGTCATAAAACACAAGATACATGAAACATGACAAGTTACATAAAAAATCAAAGTGACGAGTGGAAAGGATTCGGGGATGTGCAAAGATTAGGGGGGGGGGGGGGGGGGGGGAAGGTTAGTCTACCCAACGACAGAAGGGGAAGCAGTTTGATAACACAGGTAAGAAGGATCTCCTGGGGCGTTCCGTGCTGCATCTTGGTGGAACCAGTCTGTTGCTGAAGATGCTCCTCAGGTTGACCAGTGTGTCATGGAGGGGGTGAGCTGTATTGTCCAGGATGCTCCACAGTTTGAGGAGCATCCTCCCCTTCAAGTTCACGCCGCCCCCTGGAGAGTTTGTGGGTCCTGTTGGTGTCGGCCTTGTACACCTGCACTGCTTCAAAATGTTGGATCAACAGGGCACAGACACACAATGAACTTCAAGTTTAATCAAATCACTGCGGAAACTCAGCGGGTCAGGCAGCATCTGTGGAGGGAATGGGCAGATGACGTTTCGGGTTGGGATCCTTCTCAGGATAGGGGGGGGAGAAAGATGTAAAAGAGGCAAAGGTAGGCGGGTGAAAGGTAGATTTTGTGGGCAACCATGGTGGCACAGCGGTAAACTTGCTGCCTCACAGCGCATGTAGCGCTGGAGACCCGGGTTCGATCCCGACTACGGGTGCTGTCTGTACCGAGTTTGTATGTTCCCCCCGTAACTGCATGGGTTTCCTCCCACACTCTAAAGTCGTACAGGTTTGTAAGTTAATTGGCTTGGTGTATGTGTAAATTGGCCCTAGTGTGTGTAGGATAGAGTTAGTGTGCGGGGATCGCAGGTCGGTGCGGACTCAGTGGGCCGAAGGGCCTGTTTCTGCGCTGTATCTCTAAACTAATCTAAACAGATGGGGGTTGATTGGCACATGGGTGGAGTAAGTCTAAAAGCCATTCAGCAAGGGAACAGGCCCTTCGGCCCAACATGCCCATGCCAACCAAGGTGCCCCATCTGCTCCCAATCCCACCTGTATGCATTTGGCCCATATCCCTTTAAAAATGTTCCCATCCGTGTATCTTTCCAAATGTTGTGATAGTGCCTGCCTCAACTACCTCCTCCAGCAGCTCGCCCACCACCCTTTGTGTGAAAAAGTTGTCTCTCAGGTTCCTATGAAGTAATTCACCTCTCACATCAAACCTACGTCCCCTGGTTCTTGATTCCCGACTGTGGCTGCCTCATCTACCTCATGAGGCAGTAGCTCCACCAGCTGCGCCACAGAGACCACTTGTTAATATGAGGGGAAAAATAAAATTAAACATCAAGAAACTTCTGATGTACAACATTTTCAGTTGCTATGCCTTTAAAACTACTCGCAGGCAATGCATAGATACATCATGAAACTGTGAAAATAAAATTGGATTTTAGCACTGTGAAATAGGTTCCTCCAGCCAGCAAGAAACCGCCTCAGGCTCCCTGCCGTCCATTGCCAAGCGGCTCACATTAACCTGGCATAACCCTAAATAGTCAGCTGATCTCAGAAATTCCCAGCCACCATCATCCATTCCACCTACACACCAGTCAGATTTAAATCACTCCAAATACACACGTTTACTTGAGTTGAGTTTATTGTCACGTGTACCGAGGTACAGTGAAAAGCTTTTGTTACGTGCTATCCAGTCAGCGGAAAGACAATACATGATTATAATCACCTGTAACCCCATACACTAGTACTGTCCTACACACTAGGGACAATTTACAAAAGCCAATTAACCTACAAACCTGAACGTCTTTGGGATGTGGGAGGAAACCGGGGAAAACCCACGAGGTCGAATGGAAAACGTATAAACTCCGTACAGACAGCACCTATGGTCAGGATCGAACCAGGTTTCTGCGCTGTAAGGCAATAGCCCTACCACTGCGCCACCGTGCTCCAGTTTCCTCCCATACTCCAAAGACGTGCAGGTTATAGATTAATTGGTTTGGAATAATTGTCCCTAGTGAGTGCAGGACAGCGTTAGCGTGTGGGAATCGAGGGTCGGTACTGACTCGGCGGGCCGAAGGGCCTGTTTCCACGCTGTATCTCTAAAACTAAACTAAAATGCAAGCTTTTCTTCCTATGGTTTTTATGCTGCTTTGTTAATATAATCCAGCTGCTAATGAGTTTAGACGGATATAATTATGCTCAGTTTGAATCTAATCCTTGGTATTTTAAATCTCTTTGGATCAGACTCATCAGGTTTTTATTCCTGTACACTTGGGGACATGCATGACCATTTAGAGTCACAGAATGACACAGTGTGGAAACAGGCCCTTCGGCCCAACTTGCCCACACTGGCCAACATGTCCCAGCTACACTAGTCCCACCTGCCTGTGATTGGTCAATATCCCTCCAAACCCGTCCTAAGTTTAATGTTTTATGTGTCATTCCTAACTGTCACTGTATGTCATGTTGTCACTTGCGGGCTGAGCACCAAGACAAATTCCTTGTATGTAAATAAGTGGCCAATAAACGTATTCATTCATTCACTCATTCATTCATGTACCGGTCTAACAGTTTCTTAAACGTTGTGATAGTCCCTGCCTCAACTACCTCCTCTGGCAGTCCGTTCCATGCGCCCACCACCCTTTGTGGGGGAAAAGTTACCCCTCAGATTCCTATTAAATCTTTTCCCCTTCACCTTGAACCAATGTCCTCTGGTCCTTGATTCCCCTACTGTGGGCAGGAGACTGTGCATTTGATGGAGATGACTGCCTCCAAACTCCCAGCTGGGGAATGGACACTTTCCCATCTGCTTTATTAATGAACTGTGGCACAAATAAAATAATCCAATTACCCCTCAGCGAGAACGAGAGCTAAATAACTTCACAGGCATTCACGCCCAACTGGAATATTAACAGATGCTGACCACACAGGTGCCCAGTCCTGCGTTCTTACATAATTGCTGCGTTAATCCATCCTTAATCCCTTTATCTTCAGACCATAGAGCAAACGTCACAATCTAACGACAATAATGGTCAGGCTCGTTGCTATCCATTGCTACGTAACTTTGATTTATAAAGAAAGACTTTAATTTCATGCCTTCCACAACTTCAAAACACTTTGCAACCATTAAAGCTCCTCATAACCAGTTTTGATAATTCACGCAATGTGACCAATAATTACACAGAAACATCACACCCCATGATCAGATACTTTCGTTTAATTCCTATTAGTTGAGACTGTGAACATTGTGCTGGCCACTTAGGACATAGAGTCATACAGCGTGGGAACAGGCTGTTCGGCCCGACATGCCCCATCTACAGTGGTCCCACCTGCCTGCGTTTAGCCCATATCCCTCTCAACCTAAAATAGACACAAAATGCTGGAATAACTCAGCAGGACAGGCAGCATCTCTGGAGAGAAGGAATCGAAGAGAGATCCTTCTTCAGATGAGTTGACGTTTCAGGTCGAGATAGGTTTTCATAACTAGTCTGAAGAACGGTCTCGACTGAAAAAGTCACCCATTCCTTCTCTCCAGAGATGTTGCTTTTCCCGCTGAGTTACTCCAGCTTTTTGTGTCTATTGAGTAGTTCAGCACTGCTCTCTGGTTGTGGTTGGATGATTCAGTTGCCTGATATAATATACTATACCACATATTGAATAGGGCGCTGTGTTAGAGGAACTGTCAGCGTGATGTGAATAAATATTGAAAGACAGTGAGGGGAGTAGTGGAGATGATTAAAGGCAGGGAGATGGAAGGCAATCAAATAGAAAGAACTGCAAGATGTATCAAGGGATGAGATGAAAGGACTTTGAGGTAAAGTAAAATGGATTGTGAAAAAATAAGGAATGGAAGAAAAGGAAGGTTATCAAGGAAAATCAATAATAGAATGTGTTGAGAGGCTGGGAGAGGAATCAATCAGAGACAAAGGAGTTAGAAATGTTAAACAAATAACTGAAAGAAAGAACGTTTGACAGCACTAAAATTGGGGAAATTACAATAATAAAATGTAAAAATTAACGTGAAATACTGGAATGTATTACTGGAATAGTTTAGTTAAGTGATACCGCACGGAAACAGGCCCTTCGGCCCACCGAGTCCGTGCCGGCCAGCGATCCCCGCACACTAACATCATCCCACACACACACACTGGGGATAAATTAGATTGCTACCAAGCCAATTAACCTACAAACCTGTACGTCTTTGGAGTGTGGGAGGAGACCGCGGAGAAAGCCCGCACAGGTCACACGGAGAAAGTACAAACTCCGTACAGACAGCACCTGTAGTCGGGATCGAACCAGGGTCTCTGGCGCTGTGAGGTAGCAGCTCTACCGCTGCTTCACTCTGTCGCCCTAACCGAAAATATGGTCTGTCTATTCCCTTCTACACATGTTTAAGAAGGAACTGCAGATGCTGGGAAATCGAAGGTAGACAAAAGTGCTGGAGAAACTCAGCGGGTGCTGCAGCATCTATGGAGCGAAGGAAATAGGCAACGTTTCGGGCCAAAGGGCCTGAAGAAGGGTTTCGGCCCGAAACGTTGCCCATTTTGGCTGCCGCACCCTTCTACGCATGCTGTCCCATCTGTTGAGTTCCTCCAGCACTCTGTTTATCCATCAGATATGTGGCATTAACATAAATACGTGGTTGATGGTTTGCATGGTGTCAGTGGGCAGAAGGGCCAGTTGCTCTTTATGACGGGTTGGAATAACTTTAACTAATTATCATTCTTGGTTTACTGTTTAGCTCTGAGTCTGCAATAACAATGACCAACGCAACACATCTTTGTCACATCTGTGTTGCAATAAGTACTTTGCATACAAATTCCTTCATGATTGATACAGTCTGAAGCAGCAACTTGCCGAAGAGCTGCACAGCCTAGCTACCTATTAATCTAATTTGCATAGGAAGGAACTGCACACGCTGGTTTTCACTAAAGATAGACACAAAATGCGGGAATAACTCAGCGGAACAGGCAGCATCTCTGGAGAGCAGGAATGGGTGACGTTTCGGGTCGAGACCCTTCAACAGACTGATGTCAGGGGATTTTGCGGTACATAGATAAGGAAGTGTAAGGTGTGAAAACAGGACAAAGGGAATGGGGATCAAGGAAAATGTAGAATAGATCACTTGACTCAGAGTCTGAAGAAGGGCCTCGACCCAAAACGTCACACATTCCTTCTCTAGAGATGCTGCCTGTCCCGCTGAGATATCCCAGCACTTCGTGCCGATATTCGATTTAAACGTGCATCTGCAGTTCTTTCCTACTCAATGTTCACAACGCTGGGGTGAAGGTTGCCCAAGCGAAATATGAGGTGCCACAAACTCCCTGGAACAGAACATATGGTCTGATTCATTAACATTGGATAATGTTGTCGCTACAAAGAATGATTTATTGCCCAAGCTATTCTGTTGCACCAGATTTCCCACCAGCCTCCCAGGTGGGGAGGGGAGTTTGCATTTATTTAGCACCTTTTATGACCTCAGTGTGCCACAATGCCTCTGAAAAAAAGAATGAGCTTTTGAAATCTAGAATGCTGTCTGGTTTGGGGATATTAGCTGCAAGAGGAGTTTAGTTTAGTTTAGAGATACAGTGTAGAAACAGGCCCTTCGGCCCATCAACTCCGCGCCAACCGGTGATCCCCGCACATTAACATTATCCTACACACACCAGAGACAATTTACAATTATACCAAACCAATTAACCTCCAAACCTGTCCGTCTTTCGAGGGTGGGAAGAACTGGAGATCCCAAAGAAAACCCACGCAGGTCACGGGGAGAACGTATAAACTCCATACAGACAGCACCCGCAGTCGGGATCGAACCGGGGTCTCTGACGGTGTAAGCGCTGGAAGGCAGCAACTCTACCGCTGCGCCATCGTGCCACCCGAAGCTACAAGGAATGATTTATTGCTGAAGCCGTTCACAAGTTATAGGAGTAGAATTAGGCCATTCGGCCCATCGTGTCTCATCCACCATTCAATCATGGCTGATCTCAGCCTCCTAATCCCATTCTCCTGCCTTCTCCCCATAACCCTTGACACCCGTTCCAATCAAGAATTTGTCTGTCTCTGCCTTAAGAATGTCCACTGACTTGGCCTCCACAGCCCTCTGCGGCAATGATTTCCACAGATTAACTGCATCCTGATGCACTGGAGTTCCCACCAGCCTCCCATTTGAGGAGGGGAGTTTGCATTAACTTAGCGCCTTTCATGAGCTCAGAGCCCCTCAGAAAAAAATAAATAGCTTTTGAGAACTATCGAGTTACTCCAGCATTTGGTGTCTATCTGCTGGAACAACTTGTGGGAACATCTCATACAGCATGGAAACAGGCCCTTCAGCCCACATGCCCATGCCAACCAACATGCCTCATCCACACCAGGCCCACCTGCCTGCGTTAGGCCCATATCCTTCAAAACCTTTCCTATCCTCGCACCTGTCCAAGTATCTTTTAAATGTTGTTTAGTACCTGCCTTAACTACCTTCTCGTTCCAAATACCCACCACCCTCTGTGTAATAAAGTTGCCCCTGAGGTTCCCATTTAATCTCTCTGCATTTATCCCCCTCTTGACCTTATGCACCTCTATAAAATCACCCCTCATCCTCCTGCACTCAAAGGAATAAAGTACGGTCTGAAGAAGGGTCTCGGCCCGAAACGTTGCCTATCTCCTTTGCACCCGCTGAGTTTCTCCAGCATTTTGTGTACCAAAAGGAATAAAGTCCTAGCCTAAAGTCCAACCTCGTCCTATACCTCAGGCCCTCAAGTCCTGGCAACATCCTTGTAAATCTTTCCTCTCGCAAGGTGACCAAAACTGAACACCATATTCCAAATATAAATGCACTAATGTCTTCCAATGTTCTAAAATATCTAGCCTTCTCAAAATACACTCTAAAAAATAAATAATTCCACAAATACAGTATGTTCCAGCATGTAGCTACTTGCATTAGATAGTGAAGCTTTCTGGTGCATGGTTTAACAGGGACTGCGTATCATCTGAGTCTTGGGAGGGCATTTTTTAGAATATTCTGTGTGCTAAGAATATAATTCTCACGCCATTTGACCTCCCCATGAGAAAAGCCGGGCGAGGAACCAGTCCCAGCCAATCTCATTCCATTCCTTAGCCAGCTGCTAGCCAGGAAAACACTGGGATTCTACAGTGAAAGGCACTTGGCTTTCCCAATGCTCCCATGAAGAATGTTGTTCTCCAAGGGGCATCACCATCACACAAAGGCACACCGACTAGTCTCCACCCTTCACTTTACCCAGGAGTGACTTCAGATTATTCAGATTCCTGACTGTCATCAGGCAACTGAGCCGTACTCTCACTAACCAGCGAATAGTCCTGATCTCCCATCTACTTCATTGGAGACACTTGGACTATTTTTAAATCGAACTTTATCTGGTACCGATACACTGTGAATGGCTCGAATGTAATCGTGTGTAGTCTTTCTGCTGACTGGGTAGCACGCAACAAAGGCTTTCCTCTGTACCTCGGTACACGTGGCCATAATAAACCAGACTAAGATCGAGTAGGGGGTGAGGGTGGGCAAATTTTGGCAAATTTTGTTTACGAGTAAAGAATCGTGCCTGGAACACATTGCCAGGGGTAGAGGTGGAGGCAGATATAATAGTGGCGATTAAGAGGCTTAGAGATAGGGCACATGGATATGCAGGGTATGGAGTGATGTGGTGACAATAGACAATAGGTGCAGGAGTAGGCCATTCGGCCCTTCGAGCCAGCACCGCCATTCAATGCGATCATGGCTGATCATCCCCAATCAGTACCCCGTTCCTGCCTTCTCCCCCGACTCCGCTATCTTTAAGAGCCCTATCTAGCTCTCTCTTGAAAGTATCCAGAGAACCGGCCAACAGCCCTCTGAGGCAGAGAATTCCACAGACTCACGGGCCTGTCCCACTTGCCGATTTTTTCGGTGACTGCCGGCATCATTGACACCGCGACTTTTTCGGTGACCTGATACGTCAGTCAATTATGCCGGCAGTTGCCGAAAAATAAATAAAAATCGGCAAGTGGGACAGGTCCTTCACAACTCACTGTGTGAAAACATGTTTCTTCATCTCTGTTCTAAATGGCTTACCCCTTACCACCCCCCCCCCCCCCCCCCAACAAATTTTAATCCAGGGGCTTGTTTCAGTTCCCACCCAAAACTGGCAAGTCAGGTGACAAGACCAACAAGGAGATATTTAGACTAGTTTAGAATGGAAACGGGCCCTCTGGCCCACCGACTCCACACAGACCACTGACCGCTCATTCACACCAGTCACTCCCTACACACTAAGGGCAAAGTTACATTGGGCCAATGAGGGGGATATGGACCATGAGCCGGCAGAAGGGATTAGTTTAATTTGGCATCATGTTCAGCACAGATATCATTGACTGAAGAGCCAGTGATATTTTATGTACCATTGTTTGGGTTAAGGAGAAATGAGATTTTCATTAACCTGCCATATATGGAGCTGCCTCAGAGATTTCTACAGACAAGAATCAGGAATACATTTACTGCAGGGTCAAACACAACCCAAGAACTAATTTAATCCATTCCTGTTACAGCCCTTGTGTAGATCAGTTGTTAAATTACATTCAGTAAGGCACGAACACAAACACAAAACATGCTCAGCACATTCCCGCGTGATTAATGGCTGGAAATACATTTTCTGAAGTGTGGTGATCGGTCAGAGCAAGATCACACAAACACAAAGATCTGCAGCGCCTCAGTCTCTGGCTAACCATGCCGCTTGTCCCATCCCCCCCCCCCCCCCCCCAGAGACCCCAGACTCCATCCCAGGATTCTCCCCCAACCCCCCTCCCCCCTCATTAGAACCTGCGCCAAAAAACGGCCTAAAGAACACGCCTGTCCATGTCTACAAAACCATAAGAGGAATAGATCGGGTAGATGCACAGGGTCTCTTGCCCAGAGTGGGGGAATCGGGGACCAGACATAGGTTTAAAGGGGGGGGGGGGGGAAGGAGAGAGAAAGAGATTTCATAGGAACCTGAAGGGTAACTTTCACACAAAGGGTGGCTGGTGTATGGAACAAGCTGCTGGAGAACTGAAACGACTGTCCAGGATACATAAAGATAGACACAAAAAGCTGGAGTAACTCAGCGGGACAGGCAGCATCTCTGGAGAGAAGGAATAGGTGACATTTCGGGTCGAGACCCTTCTTCAGATTGAGAATCAGGGGAGAGCGAAACGAGAGATATAGACAGTGATGTAGAGAGATGTAGAACAAAATGAAAGAAAGATATGCAAAAAACTACCGATGATAAAAGGAACAGGCCATTGATAGATGTGGACCAGGTGATAACAGACAATGGAGATTCAACAAGATGACTTTGAACTTAGTACAATGACTAGGGTGGGGAAGGGATGGAGATAGAGGGGATGAAAGGGTTACTTGAAGTTAGAGAAATCAAGATATATATTGCTGGGCTGTAAGCTGCCCAAACAAAATATGAGGTGCTGTTACTCCAATTTGCGTTTGGCCTCACACTGGCAATGGAAGAGGCCCAGGACAAAAAGGTCAGTGTGGGAATGGGAAGGGGAATTAAAGTGTTTGGCGACTGGGAGATGGGGACTCGGGATACATTCACTGGCTCCAGAACTCAGAGCCGCAGGCTGAAAGCCCAGGTGAGATAGCCGTCGCTAAACTACATCTGACAGCTTAAATACTTGCCCACATGTGCTAGCAGTTACATGCTGAATAGAACGGTTGGTGCAAAGGTAATCCATTAAAAGTATAGACGGTGTATCTTCCCACAACATCTGGGACCTGTTTAACAGCATGTAGCAGCTACTGTACTTACTCAGGAAAAAATAAACAAAAGATTTCTGCTCCTAATTAAAGACACCAGATGGTCGAGACACAAGGAACTGCAGATGCTGGTTTACCAAAAAAAAAGCACAAAGTGCCTGGAGTAATCGTGTGGCACGGTGGCGCAGCGGTAGAGTTGCTGCCTCACAGCGCCAGAGACCCAGGATCGATCCTGACTATGGGTGCTGTCTATACGGAGTTTGTACGTTCTCCCTGTGACCTGCGTGGGTTTTCTCCGGGTGCTCTGGTTTTCTTCCACACTCCAAAGATGTGCATGTTCATAGGTTGATTGTCTTTGGTAAAGTTACAAGTTGTCCCTGGTGTGTAGGATAGTGCTGGTGTATGGGGCCATCGCTGGTCAGCACGGACTCAGTGGGCTGAAGGGGGGGGGGGGGGTGCGTTGAGGGAAAAGAGGTGTTATTCCAGCACATTGTGTTCTACACAACTCCAGCATCTGCAGTTCCTTGCTTTTCTAAAGATCAGGTCATCTGTATTTGCCAATCTGTAATCATCTCAAATGGGCCCTGTCTTCTGGCTTCTGAAGAAGGATCTTGACCCGAAATGTTACCCGTCCATGTTCTCCAGAGATGCTACCTGACCTGCTGAGTTACTCCAGCTCCCGTGTATTGACCAGCATCTGCAGTTCTGCGTTGCGTCACTGAGCATTTTTGCTCACAGAAATGGCTTTGTGCTTCATTCCACACGACTGACCGCAATCCAACAGCTTCTCTGGGTCACAGTCGGAATTCACCAGATTGGAGCACACAAACGGTTCTTGTGCCAACTTATTTCACGCAAATCTATGAGCACGTGGCCAACTGTGAGTGAGGACCATCACCCGTCCCCCTCAGCCACTGCTCTACGATACAGCAACACTCCGCTCATTCCATATTATTTGCTCAAAAGATTCCTTCAGGTTAGACAAAACACGGCTCACAAAGGACCAATCATCTTTACCTTTCCAGCCTTTATTTGAAGTCTAATTGCCACCTTCAGTAATTCTCTTGCTGTTGACACAAGATTTGCAAATCTGTTCCTTTCTTCCCCTCCCCCCTCCTTTTCTGGAACAGAGCCGCGATATGATATTTATTTCCTTGGCGCAGTTCCCACGTCCAAAGAATTGAGAAACAAGGCGATTATATCTCCGTTGCCTTCTCACTAACCTCTTGCAGAACCCGCGCGCACATTTGGTCCTCACTTAGTGCGGCGATCGGTGCCTTAATTCATACAGCTGGTGACCCCGTACACTATTTCACTAGTGACCCCGTACACTAGTACACTAGTGACCCCATACACTATTTCACTAGTGACCCTGTACACTATTTCACTAGTGACACCGTACACTAGTGACCCCGTACACTATTTCACTAGTGACCCCGTACACTAGTGACCCTGTACACTAGTGGCCCCGTACACTAGTACACTAGTGACCCCGTACACTAGTGACCCCATACACTAGTGGCCCCGTACACTAGTAACCCTGTACACTATTTCACTAATGACCCCGTACACTAGTGGCCCCGTACACTAGTACACTAGTGACCCCATACACTAGTGGCCCCGTACACTAGTGGCCCCGTACACTAGTGGCCCCGTACACTATTTCACTAGTGACCCCGTACACTAGTGATATCATACATTAGTACACTCGTGACCCTGTACACTAGTGACCCCGCACATTAGTTCACTAGTGACCCCGCACACTAGTTCACTAGTGACCCCGCACACTAGTTCACTAGTGACCCTGTACACTAGTATACTAGACTGTGGAACAGCATCCCTCTCCTCATCAGAACTGCCCCCTCCATCGTCTTAAAGAAGTCGAGGCGCAAAACCTCTGTTTACTCCATAGCGTTTTTGAGGCCCTCTAAGGGAGCGCTGTAAACAGTGTATGTAAGTCCTGTTAGGTCTGTGTACCATTGTATGTAGCACATTAGTACCTGCACTGATGTGCAGCACTTTGGTCAACGCGAGTTGTTTTTAAATGTGCTATACAAATAAAATTGACTGACTGACTAGTGACCACATACACTAGTGACCCCGTGCACTAGTGGCCCCGTTCACTAGTACATTAGTGGCCCCATACACTAGTACACTAGTGACCCCATACACTAGTGACCCCATACATTAGTACATTAGTGACCCCATACACTATTACACTAGTGACCCCGTACACTAGTGACCCCATAAACTAATACATTAGTGGCCCCATACACTAGTACACTAGTGACCTGTACACTAATACACTAGTGGCCCGTACACTAGTACTATCCTACACACCTATACTAGGAGACCCTTCTTCAGTCATGACCTGAAACATCACCTATTCCTTCTCTTCAAAGATGCTGCCTGTCCCACTAAGTTAGAAACATAGAAACAGAAAATAGGCGCAGGAGTAGGCCATTCAGCCCTTCGAGCCAGCACCGACATACAATCTGATCATGACTGATCATCCAAAATTAGTACCCCGTTCCTGCTTTCTCCCCATATCCCTCGTTTCATTTAGCCCTAAGAGCTAAATCTAACTCGCTCTTGAAAACATCCAGTGAATTGGCCGCCACTGCCTTCTGTGGCAGAGAATTCCGCAGATTCACAACTCTCTGGGTGAAAACATTTTTGTGTCTATCTACGGTTTAAACCTGCATCTGCAGTTCCTTCCTACACATTTCATCTGCAATTCCACGCGACACATTGCCACGTTTGACCCTGGATGGAACTCCCATTTGTGTTTAATATCAGCAGGCCTCTGTTTGCAGTAAATTAGACTATTTACAGTGACCTTTGTCAATTTTGAACTCTGTTTGCACAAGACTCATTGATGTTGACATTACTCATCCTCAATATTGGTATTAATGTAAAACTTGTCACTTTCAATGGAATGAAGAAAAGTAAACCTTGTACATAGCAAACTAATGAAAGTAATGAAGTTGGTCATTTTCAATTTCAGTTTAGTCTAGTCTGGAGATACAGCAAGGAAACAGGCCCTTCGGCCCACCGAATCCGCCCTGACCAATGACCACTGGTGCACTAGTTTATCCGACACACGAGGGATAGTTATCAGAAGCCAATTAACCTACAAACCTGCACGTCTTTGGGATGTGGGAAGAAACCGGAGCACCCGGATAAAACCCACACAGTCACGGGGAGAACATGCAAACTCCGTACAGACAGCACCCGTAGTCAGGATCAAACCAAAGTCTCTGGCGCCGTGAGGCAGCAACTCTACCGCTGCGACACTGTGCCGCCCGCAGTTAAAGCGAGTTATTTACAATTGCTCGAACTCTATGCATGGAACAATTTGTTAACATGCGCAGTTTTGAGGTGGGTGGTGAGGAATGGAGGGCTGGGAGAGGGGAAGGGGAAAATACTTACAATGATTCAGGTCCGTTACCACGCGGTCACGGGGAGAACGTACAAACTCCGTACAGACAGCACCCGTGGGCAGGATGGAACCCGGGTCTCCGGCGCTGTGAGGCAGCAACTCTACCGCTGAGCCACCGTGCCGCCCTCAATTAAAGCAAGGTTTAATGCGAGTTTATTAAAATCTCCTCTGAATCTATGCACCTCTCAGCTGAGGCGTCAGGTTAACTTCTGTGTTGGTCAAGACGCGATCAAGCTTAAGAAAACAACTTAGGTTGAGCTTAGCTGATTGTAAGTGCTGTCCCTCCTCCGCATCTAATGAACAGATTTGTTACTCTCAAGTCCTGCACATTTTGTCCAGCCCTCTCTCGCTATTCTGGGAAACGGAGGAAGCAGAGAAACTTGAAACAAAGACTTTTCTTTAGCACTAACACCACATGACTGCTCATGGGAGGAGGCCTGTGGCAGAGGAAACTTAATGAGAGACTAGATCAAGTAAACGTACGTGTGTGTGTGTGTGTGTGTGTGTGTGTGTGTGTGTGTGTGTGTGTGTGTGTGTGTGTGTACGTGTGTGTGTGTACGTGTGTGTGTGTACGTGTGTGTGTGTACGTGTGTGTGTGTACGCGTGTGCGTGTGCATGCGCGTGTGTGTGTGTGCGTGTGTGTGTGTGTGATGATCAGTTGGAAAAGGGAAGAATTAATGAGGAAGGATGAGGGCTTAGTTTTAAGCCACTAGTGATTTACTTGTCACTGAAGTGTCTGAATACTTCTTCAGGCAACAACGGGCATTAGGTCAGGTACTCCACAGTCAGAAGCAACATTCAACATTGGTGGTGAACCCGTGGAATGCATTGCCACAGAAGGCCAAGTCAATGGATATTTTTTTAAGGCAGAGAAAGACTCGCGCGCACACAGACCTGCGCACATATTCGTGCTCAAGCACACCACTGTTAGACTCCAAAGATTCTTATTGCATCTTGCATCTTGAAATACTATTTACTTTTCTCCTTTGATCTTTTTCACTGATTTTGCCACCTACAGAACACTATTGACGATGATAATTGAGACGTGGGACACATTTCCAAGTCATGATAGTGTGTGGTTTGGAGAGGAACCAGCAGGCTGTGGTCTCTGCATCGGCCGTGTGCATGGGACTTGGGACTACTGCCCAGGAACCCTGGCAGATTGCCACATAGCAACTGGAGATAACACACACAACTGCCTCCTGTGCCAGCACAGGGTGGCGTGGAATTATAAACCAGTCTAGCTGCCCGTCAGGTAGGAGGCTTTCTTCTTGCCGATTGTGGGCCAGGTGAGCAATGTCCAAACCCATGGTGTATAGAGTACTCCATCATACGACTGACACTTACTTTGAAAATCTTGGAAAGACGGGGATGGGGGGGGAAAGAGTCACTTGAATGGGCCCCAGTTTAACAACTCCAGTGGTAGCACAGTCTAGGAACATACAATGAATGCGCAATTAAATTCCAGATTCTGGGAATTGTATCTTCCCAGCTGTTATCAGGCAACTGAACCATCCTACCACAACTAGAGAGCAGACCAGAACCACTATCCATCTGACGGTCTTTGATCAGACTTTACCGGTCACACCTTGCGCTAAACGTTATTCGCTTATCATAGAGGGAGGAAAACTACCCTTTTTACACAGCATTATCAACCCTATTTATTACAAAGTGTATCTGAACTGTAGTTACTGATATAACATAAGAAATATAGCAGGTAGACAAAAATGCTGGAGAAACTCAGTGGGTGAGGCAGCATCTATGGAGCGAAGGAATAGGCAATGTTTCGGGTTGAGATCCTTCCTCCTGTAACTCCCCGGAACAGTGTTTATTCTCTATCATTGGAGATGTTGAGAGCTTATTTGATGTTGTGTTTAATAGTCTGATGGCTGTGGGGAAGAGCTGTTCCTGACCCTGGATGTTACAGATTTCAGGCTCCTGTACCTTCTTCCCGATGGCAGTGGTGAAATGAGAGTGGCCAGGATGGTGTGGGTCTTTGATGGTGTCGGCTGTCTTTTTGAGGCAGCGACTGCGATAGATCCATCTATGCTGAAATCTAATCATAATATTTACTCTTAATGTAGATATATATATATATATAATTTCATTGGTCCATTTAAATAATTTAATACTATTAAATCAGAGAACATTCATCACACAGGGAGTTCATTCAGCCCATCAAATCTGGAAGCCTTTAAAAGTTCACCGGTTTGAAATAAAAGCAGAACATGTTGGATACACAGCAGCTTCCATGTGCACACTATGCCCTGTAAATAAAAACCTGCCCCGCACACCCCCTTTACACTTTGCCACTCTCACCTTGATGTTGTGATGGGTCTTTGATGGTTGACCACATCCATCTTATGGCTGTGTAGGAAGGAACTGCAGATGCTGGTTTAAACCGAAGATAGACACAAAAAGCTGGAGTAACTCAGCGGGTCAGGCAGCATCTCTGGAGAAAAAAGAATAGGTCAGGGGTGGGGAACCTGCGGCCTTCTAGGCCATTAAATGCGGCCTTTTGAATTAATCCAAATTTTGTAGAACAAAACCTTTTATTTTTATTATTGTGTTTTTGTTCATCTTTTATTATTTTTATTTGAATCTTAAAATGAACGTATTTAAAATACCAAAGAGTAAAAGAAGATTCAACGAAATAATCCTCCCCGACTGACGGCCACAATTAAAACATTAGTAAGTCATGAGGGCTATTTTAACACCTGTTATGCTCATGATTTTGTTCTAATGCGACTCTAGAAAGTACGTTAACTTTGACATTCACAGAAAATGCTTTCTTGCTTTTCAAACACTTATTGCTGCGAATCTACATTCTCCTAACTAATCCAAATCAAGACGGCCTTAAGGTCACAAATGACGGATACCCATCTAGAAGATCAGCTGAACTGCGTACCTCCATGTTGCAACCAAATATTCAAATGCTTTCCCACAAAAAGTCACAACAGTCATTAAAAGGTTAATTAACTTTAGAATTAACAAATCTTTTTTCATTTTCTTGAACTTAGTACATAGTAGTTAGTTTTTACCAAATAATGTACTTTGAAGTATATCTAATTGAAGTTTCTTGGATGTGGCTTTATGAGATTACAGCGAACTTAATGTGGCATTCCAACATGAAAAGGTTCCCCACCCCTGGAATAGGTGATGTTTCGGGTCGAGACGCTTCTTCAGAAGAGTCACCTATTCCTTCTCTCCAGAGATGCTCTCTGACCCGCTGAGTTACTCCAGCTCTTCATGCTTATCTTTTGGCAGTGACGCACTAATGGCATCCGCAAGTGGTTACATGGACTGCACTATTTACAGCACTCTGTCCAGCAACATTTCCAAGGTCCTCCTTAAATAGACACGCTGAGAGCTGGTGGGACAAGCAGGGATGGTGTTGCGTGTTGTGCCAATGTCAAAGTTGAACTAAGAGCGAGAACTTTGGTGGGACTACCCCCCCCTCCCCCCCTTCTCCAAGCTTTACGCAAGGTCAAACACCACAACATAACTTCCTTGCAGAGGACTGACCACTAAAGAAGAGAAACATAGAAAATAGGTGCAGGAGTCGGCCATTCGGCCCTTCGAGCCAGCACCGCCATTCAATATGATCATGGCTGAGCATCCACAATCAGTACCCCGTTCCCGCTTTCTCCCCATATCCCTTGAATCCGTTAACTCCAAGAGCTAAATCTAATTCTCTATTGAATACATCAAGTGAATTGGCCTCCATTGCCTTTTGTGGCAGAAAATTCCACAGATTCACAACTCTCTGGGTGAAAAAAAAGCTAGCATCAGACATGAAAAGTCATGCAATGTTTACTCCGACCCTCTGCTAATAAATTAGGACACACAACATTCAGGATTGTTTAAGGAATCAATAGTATTCATTTTTGGGAAGTCTGTTTTCCAATTTGTTTTTAATACACAATCTGACATTTTCTCATCAAAAGGATAACTTGGCAGCAATTGAATTTGGTGGGAGCTCTTAACTTTGCTGAACAGAAATGCAAATTGATCTTAATAGAAAGTTGTTTATTTTTATTTAATTTTATTCAGAAACAGAACAAATACTTTAATGGCCTTTGGAAAGTACAACCAAAAAAACCCACTCGTATAACCGTAATATGATCCTATCAGAAAGCGGAGATTATGTACACTATTGAATACAGAACATTCTTTAGGCTGGCTAATTCTATGCAAGAATAAATTTACATTTATTCAGCAAGTCTGTAGCACTTCATAATCAACAAGTTACTTTATAAATGTCACTATTGTTGCTCTGTGGAGACTTCATTAGCCAACAAGTTTAGTTTAGAGATACAGCGCGGAAACAGCCCCATAGCCCACCGAGTCCTCGCCCACCAGAGATCGCCACACACTAACACTATCCTACACACGCACACACACGGGACGATTTTTACATTTATACCAAGCCAATAACCTACAAACGTTTGGGAGTGTAGGAGGACACTGAAGGTCTTGGAGAAAGCACGCAGGTCAAGCAAACGTACAAACTCCCCCGTGTGTGTAGGATAGTGTTAGTGTGCGGGGATCGCAGGTCCGCACCGACCCGGAGGGCCGCTGTTTCCGCGCTGTATTTCTTAACTAAACGAAAGAAGATGGATCTGGTAGGCAAGAAAAAAGGAATATCTCAAGGAGTTCTACAGGAATATTTAGAACAAAGGAGAAAGGACATTTATTGTCACATACATCATTTCTGGTGCAGTGAAATTTGAGTTGCCATTTGCAGCACACCAATAAAAAAAAATAGTAAAACATTAAGAGAAGAATTTGACATAAAACATAAAAACATCCCCCCGCAATGGTTCCCGCTGTGAGGGAAGGCAGCAAAGTCAGTCCTCTCCCTGCATGTTCACCCCATGGTCGCGGCCTACTGAGGTCTCCGCAGTCGCCACGACATGGCCTGATGTTACAGGCCCTCTCGCCGGGTGATGGAGCTCCGGCGTCGGGAGAACGGCCGCTTCCTCCCCGGAGATTGCAGCTCCCGAAGTCCACAGGCCGCGCTGGTCGGAGCTCCGACACTGGCGATCTCGGCGAGAGATCCCAGGCTCCGCGGTGTTCAAAGTCAGCGCCGCTGCAGCTGGACGCTCCGCGATGTTGGAGTCAGCAGTCTCAGCACTCCGGAGCTTACCACACGGTGGCCCGGGTAAGGCATCGCCCGCTCCGCGATGGTGCTTCAGCCTTGTGTGGCCGCCTAAGCTGAAGTTCTGGCCAGTCCCGGCAGGAAACGTGGCTCCAGTCCTTTTGGTAGGCCGTGAGGAAGGGGCGAAGATGCTGCTCGGAGAAAAGACACATCTCCGACCAGGTAGGGACTGAGAACAACAGTTTCCCCCTTCTTCCCCCCCCCCCCGATATATTTTTCATCAGTTTTTATTTGGGGAAGATGATGGAAACTAAGGCGCAGAGGCAAATGAGTTATGATGTAATAAAGATAGACACAAAGGTCTGAAGAAGGGTCTCAACCCGAAACGTCGCCCATTCCTTCACTCCACCAAAGATGCTGCCTCACCCGCTGAGTTTCTCCAGCATTTTTTGTTTACTTTCGATTTTTCCAGCATCTGCAGTTCTTTCTTAAACACAAAGGCCTGGAGTAACTCAGCAGGTCCAGCAACATCTGTGGAGAACAAGAATAGGTGACAATTTGGGTTGGACTTTCTGCATCCCGTCCCCTCCCCTCTCTTAACCCTCCCCCCTCACTGCAGTGAAGCAGCTGATTGGTAACAAGCTGGCATAAATAAACCCATGCAAATCTCCAACGGCACTTCCCACGGCATGCAAACCCTCTGCTGATGTATCCAGCTGGTGGGGCAATGCTTTCTGCCTCATGAATTCAACCCTTCCTCAGTTTCAGTTCAGTTTATTGTCACGTGTACAGTGAAAAGCTTTTGTTGCGCGCTAACCAAGCAGCGGAAAGACAATAAATGATTACAATCGAGCCATTTACAGTGTACAGACACATGAAAAGGGAATAACGTTTGGTGCAAGGTAAAGCCAGCAAAGTCTGATCAAGGATAGTCCGAGGGTCACCGATGAGGTAGATGACAATTTAGCACTGCTCTCTGGTTGTGGTAGGTTCAGCTGCCTGGGAAGAAACTGTGAATCTGGAACAAAGTCTTGGAACTTCCAACGGATAGCTTTGTGGGAGTATATAGATCACAGTGGAGCGAGATCCTCTATCACTTCTCAGGGGCACCTTGGGATGGGAAATAAACACTAACTTTGCAAGCAATAGCCACGTGACATAATTAACTTTTACTAAAAATGTCCCTCAGCAATGTGAGGTGTCAGTCTTCCAATTAGGAATTTCACATGCCGCGCATTAGCTAATGAAATAGTTATGCATACCCATAAGCGATGTGGCATTTAAACAGAATACAACATGATATTGATGATCTTGCATTGTGTGGGATCACGGAAAGGCCATACCCATTTATATCTTGATCTCACAAATAAACCACTACATAGATTAGGAAAAATCCATTAAAAGTTTGATGCATATTAAAAGTACATTAAGAGGAAAATTATCAAGCAATCTTTCATAAAATATGAGTTCAATCAGGATTCATGACAAAGTTCTAGAGAGGTTTATGAACCACAGCTTGGTTGGGAACCATGACCCCCGACTGGAACTGAAAGGTGAGATGCAAAAGGTTTATGCCTTGCCCTGTAGACAGTACAAACCATTTATCATCTTAAGTTGCCCCTGACGTTGCTGTGTCTGAGGAGACTACTTTAGATACTTTTGAAATGACAGTAGATCCATCACCTCCAGTGCTGGTGTGAGATCTGTCTCTATCGTGTTTCTTAATTCACCTGGATTGAGTTACAGTCTGGGAAAGAATCAATCGTTTGAGGGTCGCTCAACCAATCCCCACACTTTAGGGATTCAGGAAGCTGGGAAAAAATGGTTACATGGAAGATCCATTCAGATGACGGAGCAGATTTTTAGATAAGTCTATAAGCCAGTTACATTATGTGTGGGAAGGAATTGCAGATGCTGGTTTATATCCAATATAGACACAAAGTCCTGGAGTAACACAACGGGCCAGGCAGCATCTCTGAAGAAAGAAAATAGGTGACGTTTTTAAAAGACCCTTCAGACCGGGATTGCTGTTCTCCTCCATGCAATGACAAATTGGAACATGGCCTCCTTACTCTTGTGACCAAAATGTGGTATTCATCCACTCATTCACGTGGAAACTATTTGCTAGTGTTACATTTATTCTGCAAGCTTATTAAAGTCTTCCTGCATTTTCTCACATGCCTCCTCTGCTATCCCGTTCACATTTGTCACGGACCTCTTTTTAAAAATATATGTTTCGTTTGGAGCGACAGCGTGGAAACAGTCCCTTTGGACCACCTCGTCTGTGACCAATGATCGCCCGTACACTAGATCTAGCCAACACACTAGGGACAATTACAGAGGCCAAAGTCGCACATCTTTGGAATGCGAGAGGAATCCGTAGAAAACACACAGGAAGTAGATACAAACGCCGTACAGACCACTCTGACCACATGTGTAACACCACATCCTGCCTTTTGCCAGCTTAAATATTTATCAGAGAGGCCACGTTTTGTAGTCGGCTCCCAATCCCAACACCACCTATTTCTGGCTTTCACCGCAAATAGGGTCAACAAATAAGGAAATAGATACTTCGGCCTAACTTGTCCATGTTGCCCAAGATGCCCAATCTGAGCTGGTCCCATGTCCTATCCATGAACATGCCCACGTGTTTGTTTAAATCTATTGTGCAACACTCCAGTGAAGGCCACTTGCAAATATCAATACATGGCACCATTATTTCATCATCCTGTTCTGCTCTAATAACTCATTTTAATTGGTTTTACATGACCTTTCCCTTTCGAAATTCACACCAACTACTTTTCCTTACATTCCTAGTTTCTCAAGGACATCCTCCATGTAAATAGCCAGCATGTTTCCGGGTACAATTCCCTGGATTGACACAATCTGACTAATTTAATACGGGATAGACACAAAAAGCTGAAGTAACTCAGTGGGACAGGCAGCATCTCTGCAGAGAAGGAATTGGTGCCGTTTCGGGTCGAGACCCTTAGTCGTTAAAAGGTCTCAACCCAAAACGCCACCCATTCCTTCTCTCCAGAGATGCTGCCTGTCCCACTGAGTTCTGTGTCTATGTTCTTTAACTTAATATAGGAATCATCTCCATACCCATCGCTTGTCCTGCCGTCAGGTTTCCGAAAACTTTGATAGCAGGTTGTCAGCGTGCAATAATATGCGAACAGCAATTATTCGCTGCACTCTAATGCACATTCCCACTGCTTCTGGTTCAGCTAATTCACACTGGCACTCCCAATCACATTCAAACTCAACCATCAAAAGAAGAGATTTTGAAGGACTGCAGCAGCGTAACTGAAATAAAACAGAATGCAGCATAAAATATAAGAAGAATGTGGGAAATTACTTGACATTGATTCAGATCAGTGCAATTTACATTACTGGGGTAAAACCTGAAAATCTAATTAAAATGTAAATCTATCTGAACTGTTCGAGTACAGAAAATGTTTGTGCTCTCTTGCGATATCTTACTTGTACTTATAAGCTAGCTTTGTGACGATCGCTGTGCGTGCACGATACCCTCAGGTCACTCCACCTCACAGTAAGTTGAAGAAAGGCCCCAACTCAAAACGTCATATACCCATGTTTAGTTTAGGTTAGAGATACAGTGCGGAAACAGGCCCTTCAGTCCATCTAGTCTGTGCCAGCCAGCGATCCCCAAACACTAGCTCTATCCCACACACACTGGGGGCAATTTACAATCTTACCGAAGCCAATTAACCTACAAACCCTGAGTGTGGAACGAAACCGGAGTTTCCCGAGAAACCCCACATAGGTCACGGGAGAATGTACAAACTACGTACCAACAACACCTCTAGTCAGGATTGAACATAGGTCTCTGGCGCTGTAAGATCATAAGCGATAGGAGAAGAATTAGGCCATTCGGCCCAACAAATTTACTCTGCCGTTCAATCATGGCTGACCTATCTCTCCCTCCTAACCCCATTCAACTGCCTTCAGCAACTCTACCGCTGAGCCACCGTGCTGCCCTCTCCACAGATGCTGCCTGACACGCCGTGTTAGATTTCAATATCCAATTCAAGTAGGAACATTTTACTGACATTAATGCTTCTGGTCAAAACACATACTGAGGAAAGGAGAAGAGGACAGAAGGATAAAAAGGAACAGCAAAGAACCTAAATGTGTAGAGCAAGTAAAAAGCTTGACTTCAAGATGGGAGACTATAGACTCCATGAAAATAACAGCAGTAGCATGGACAGAAAATTTGCCAAGTGAAAGAAAACAATACGTTGCGGTCGAGTGCTTGTGATGGGCGCAAGTCAGCAGCACATGGACCGCTGCTTTTTATAAATTTATAAAACCAGTGGTCCATGTGCTGACTTGTGTGGAGGACAAAATTATTCCTTAATGCAAAAAAAAACCAACTAGTTAAGCACAACATATTGATGTGTCTGAATTGCCCCTTGTGTGTAGGAAGTGGATGAAAAAGTAAGACAACATGGAACTAGTGTGAACGGATGATCGATGTTGCGCTTGGACTCGATGGGCTGAATGGCCCGTTTCCATGCTGTATCTTTTAATCAATCCCGACATTCAAAAATTATTAAAAATTAAACATACACTTAAAACTAATTTTAAAAACTTGAGTTTTTTAAAGAATCACTTAGAGACTACTAAATAATTAATATATTTTGCAGTGATCACAATACCATTAGTTTCAATATAATTATGGAGAGAGTCAGAACTGGACCTAGGGTGGAGATTTTTGATTGGAGAAAGGCTAACTTTGAGGGAATGCGTAAGGATTTTAAAGGAGTGAATTGGGACACTTTGTTTCATGGGAAGGATGTAGAAGAGAAATGGAGGACATTTAAAGGGGAAATTGTAAGAGTACAGAATCTTTATGTCCTTGTTAGGTTGAAAGGAAATAGTAAAAATTGGAAAGAGCCATGGTTTTCAAGGGAAATTGGACACTTGTTTCGAAAAAAGAGAGAGATATCTACAATAATTATAGGAGGCATGGAGTAAATGAGGTGCTAGAGGAGTATAAAGAATGTAAAAAGAATCTTAAGAAAGAAATTAGGAAGGCTAAAAGAAGATATGAGGTTGCTTTGGCAAGAAAGGTGAAAGTAAACCCAAAGGGTTTCTACAGCTATATTAATAGCAAAAGGATAACGAGGAATAAAATTGGACCATTAGAGAACCAGAATGGACAGCTATCTGCAGAGCCAAAAGAGATGGGGGAGATATTGAACAATTTCTTTTCTTCGGTATTCACCAAGGAGAAGGATATTGAACTCGTGTTAAGGGGAAAAAGTAGAGTAGCCATGGAAACTATGAGATTCAAAGAGGAGGAAGTACTGACACTTTTGAAAAATATAAAAGTGGATAAGTCTCCAGGTCCTGACAGGATATTCCCTAGGACATTGAGGGAAGTTAGTGTAGAAATAGCCGGAGCTATGACAGAAATATTTCAAATGTCATTAGAAACGGGAATAGTGCCGGAGGATTGGCGTACTGCGCATGTTGTTCCATTGTTTAAAAAGGGTTCAAAGAATAAACCTAGCAATTATAGACCTATTAGTTTGACGTCAGTGGTGGGCAAATTAATGGAAAGGATACTTAGAGATAATATATATAAGCATCTGGATAAACAGGGTCTGATCAGGAACAGTCAACATGGATTTGTGCCTGGAAGGTCATGTTTGACAAACCTTCTTGAATGTTTTGAAGCGGTAACTAGGGAAATTGATGAGGGTAAAGCAGTGTATGTTGTCCATATGGATTTCAGTAAGGCCTTTGACAAGGTTCCCCATGGAAGGTTGGTTAAGAAGGTTCAATCTTTGGGTGTTAATGGCGGAGTAGCAAGATGGATTCAACAGTGGCTGAATGGGAGATGTCAGAGAGTAATGGTGGATGGCTGTTTGTCAGGTTGGAAGCCGGTGACCAGTGGGGTGCCTCAGGGATCTGTGTTGGGTCCACTGTTGTTTGTCATGTACATCAATGATCTGGATGATGGGGTGGAAAATTGGATAAGTAAGTATGCAGATGATACTAAGATAGGTGGTGTTGTGGATAATGAAGTAGATTTTCAAAGTCTACAGAGAGATTTGGGCCATTTGGAAAAGTGGGCTGAAAGATGGCAGATGGAGTTTAATGCTGTTAAGTGTGAAGTGCTACATCTTGGCAGGACAAATCAAAATAGGAAGTACATGGTAAATGGTAGGGAATTGAGGAATGCTGTGGAACAGAGGGATCTAGGAATAACTGTGCATAGTTCCCTGAAGGTGGAATCACATGTAGATAGGGTGGTAAAGAAAGTCTTTGGTGTGCTGGCCTTTATAAATCAGAGCATTGAATATAGGAGTAGGGAAGTAATGTTAAAATTGTACAAGGCATTGGTAAGACCAATTCTGGAGTATGGTGTACAATTTTGGTCGCCTAGTTATAGGAAGGATGTCAACAAAATAGAGAGAGTACAGAGGAGATTTACTAGAATGTTGCCAGGGTTCCAGCAACTATGTTACAGAGAAAGGTTGAACAAGTTAGGTCTTTATTCTTTGGAGCGCAGAAGGTTAAGGGGGGACTTGATTGAGGTCTTTAAAATGATGAAAGGGATAGACAGAGTTGACATGGATACATTTTTCCCATTGAGGGTAGGGAAGATTCAAACAAGAGGGCATGACATGAGAATTAAGGGACAGAAGTTTCGGGGTAACGTGAGGGGGAACTTCTTTACTCAGAGGGTGGTGGCTGTGTGGAATGAGCTTCCAGCAGAAGTGGTGGCGGCAGGATCGATTTTAACATTTAAGAGTAAAGTGGATAGGTATATGGACGTGAAGGGAATGGAGCGGTATGGTCTGAGTGCAGGTAGATGGGACTAGGGGAAAACAAATGGTCGGCACGGACTGGAAGGGCCGAGAGGGCCTGTTTCCGTGCTGTAATTGTTATATGGTTATATGGTTATATTAAAACAGATTTGATTAAATCAAAATGATAAATTACCTTGTGTAAGAAGGAACTGCAGATGCTGGTTTATACCGAAGATAGACACAAAATGCTGGAGTATCTCAGCGGGACATACAGCATCTCTGGAGAGAAGGAATGGGTGACGTTTCTGGGTCGAGACTCTACTTCAGACCAAGGATCTCGACCCGAAACGTCACCCATTCCTTCTATCCAGAGATGCTGCGTGTCCCCTCAGTTACTCCAGCATTTTGCGTCTGTCTGAAGTCCCATTTCGAACCATACTTTCCTTCTGATTGAGCGACAGACAGAGAATTCCAGCTCGGAATTGGAAATTCCTCCCAAAGCCCTTGGTGAAAGCGGCACTTTGCAGCCAGTCATCTGGTCTTCAAATCCCCTGGGCCTCAGTGATTGACAGGAACTTTCCCCATTTAATACATTTCTCACCTCTCTCGTGTTATGAAAGGATAATAATTATTACAGAGGACTTGCAGCTATAGGTTCAAATATGATACTTTTGTATAGATTATATTTAAGTTTTAATATGTCATTAATCTTCTTCAATTATTCAGGCCTTTTTATAAAAACTGTTCAGTTTGAGTTGATTTGAAATGCTAGCACGAAAACATCACAGTATTTTGACAGCTCCTTGCCTATATTCATTTACTTCTAACTCTGCGGTAAACATCAAATTTCTGCAAAAATAAAAGCCTGCACATCTATATAACATGGACTCCAGGATATCTACAAGAAGGAATTTTGTGAGATGTACCAAGTGCTAGAATGTTAGAATTACAGGAGCAAAATTGTTAACAGCACCATCCCACAGCCACCCTGCATTGATCAATACTTTGTGTAGGAATGAACTGCAGATGCCGGTTTACATGGAAAATATGGATACTGGTTTACATAGACACAAGGTGCTGGAGTAACTCAGCAGGACAGGCAGCATCTTTGGAGAGAAGGAATGGGTGATGTTTCGGGTCGAGTCCCTTCTTCAGTCTGAAAGTCAGGGGAGAGGGAGGCACAAGATAAGGATGTGTAAGGTATGAAAACAAGACATCAAAAGAGATGCAGTTCAAAGAAAATGTAGAATATATAATTGTTAGACACAAAGAGCTGGAGTAACTCAGCGAGATAGGCAGCATCTCTGGAGAGAAGGAATGGGTCGAGACCCTTCTTCAGACTGCATCTCTACCCAAAACGCCCCTCTGAAGTAGGATCTCGACTGAAACATCACCCATTCCTTCTCTCCAGAGATGCTGCCTGTACCGCTGAGTGGTCCAGCTTTTTGTGTCTATCTTCAGTTGAAACCAGCAATGCAGTTCCTTCCTACATAGATCATTGGTAGCTCGGAGAAAGTGACAACAAAACAGATGGTGATAAAAATGACCAGAGAGAATTCACTTGCTTTACTTGTCTTGAGATTTGCTACATCTCCCCGAGAGGAGATATTGAACCTCAGCAAGCAAGGATCACTCCTCCAACAGTACAGCTCTCGCTCCGTGCAGCGTTGGAGCTTCAGCCTATTTTGCTTGCTGTGGTTTAAGTTTATTATTATCATCATCACCCTGTACCAAGCGATAGTGAAAAACTGTGCATTCATGCCGTCTCTAGGCTCTGGAATGGATCCTGAACCTGCGACTTTCTATCAATGGGGGACCTCATTGAAACTTACCGAATAGCAAGGCGCCAGGATAGAGTGGATTTGGAGAGGATGTTACCACTAGTGGGAGAGTCTAGGGCACAGCCTCAGAATAAAAGGATGTAACTTTAGAAAGGAGATGGGGGGGGATTTCTTTAGGTAGAGGGTGGTGAATCTGTGGAATTCATTGCCACAGACGGCTGTGGACACCAAGTCATTGGGCATTTTTAAGGATGAGATTGACCGGTTTTTGATTATTATGGGTATCAGGGGTTAAGGGGAGAAAGGGTTGAGAGAGAAAGATAGATCAGCCGTTCATAAGTTATAGGGAGCAGAATTGGGCCATTTGGCCCACCACTCAACCCCATTCCCCTGCCTTCTCCCCGTAACCCCTGACACCCGTTTGATTGAGTGGCAGAGTAGACTTGATGGGCCAAATGACCTACTTCTGCTCCTGTGACTTAAGAACTCAATCGACCAAATGTGGAAAGATGTCAGCCATTTTCATTGTTCTGTAGACCATGACTAAGTTGGCATGCATTGCTACATTCATTAGATCAGAGGGATTTTGCAGCAAACAGAACCAAACCTTACAACAAAAATTAAACTACCTATTTGGAACTTGTTGCAGTCAGTCTTAATTTAAAAACTTCATTAAATGTTTTAATGCACTCTGGCAGGAAATGGTTTAGGTGCCTTTAATTAGGTTTGGGAGTGATGGAACATAAACTCATCCTGGACACATAAATGAGGTGCAATGTAATGGTGCATGCAAAACTGAAGCCAATAGCTAATTTCCACCTCAAACCTCATATCCTATGGGCAAGGTGCTGACGTTTGTACCTTCTCCCCGAGGGTTTTCCCCGGCTGCTCCTTTTTCCTCCCACATGCCAAAAACGTACAGGTTTGTAGGTTAATTTGGCTTCGGCTAAAAATTGTAAATTGTCCTTAGTGTGTGTGTGTTATGGGCCTGTCCCGCAGGTGATTTTTTTTGGCGACTGTCACAGTCGTAGCAGGTTGCCAGAAAACCGGCGACTGGACCCCCCATGACAATGTCTACGACAACCTACCACCTAGTCTACGTCCAGCTACCGACAACAGGTAACCCATTAGGACGTCCACCTACGGCCACATCTACGACAACCTACGTCCACCTGCGACAAGCTATGACAAGGCAAGACAATTCAGTCTCCGGTACCCGTCGCCGGTTGACGTGGGTAGTCACCAATGGACTGGCGCCAACCTATGTCATCCTGGCGACTGCACCTACGTCAGGAGAAGTCGAGCTGCGCTCATTGGCGTCAAACCCACTGTCGCCGAAAAGTTTTAAACATTTCAAAATCCAGCCAGCGGCGACCAGAAAAATGCTACGATTCTTTGGGCGACTGAGGAGACGACTCACGACCATACAGGCGACACCCCGGCGGCCATGTGGCAACAGCCTAGTCGCCTGTAGTGGCCTAAAAATTCGCCTAAGTGGGAGCGGGGCATTAGTGTACAGGGATCACTGGTTGGCATAGAATCAGTGGGCCGAAGGGCCTGTTTTCGTGCTGTATCTTTAAAGCTCAGACCCACTGAGTTACACCAACAATGTTTTTTTTTAAAAAATCATACGTGCTCCCCTTTATCATATTTGTTTTGTTCTTCCAGCTGTAATTTTAAAATGCAGAGACTCAGTTCTGATCTGTAACACAACGTGATGCAATTTCATCAGAACCATTAATCCATGATTTGAAACAGTTATCAACACTGACAGGATACGTAGGATGAAGCGTTAAAACGCTCTTTCCTGTGGAATAATTTCAAGATCAGTTTTTTGATATCCTTATATACTTATGGAGTAGGAAAAGAAACTATACATAGTAACCAGCAATGGCAAAATACAACTCTTTGGTGGATTACAGGATGTAAAAGTATGGTCTCACCAACAACAACTTGTGCAACTGCACACTAGTTCTCAACTGCTTACAATGACATGGAAGCAAAATGTCTCCACATAGAAAGATCTAACGACAGGAATTCAAGGTCGACAACAAGATAATGCGAGCCAATCTCGCGACAATTGGTTCACCAACAGCCAAGGATGTCCAAATTCACAACTCCCCCAAAATGGTCACAAGTAGATAGAGAAGGCAGACACAAAATGTTTGAGTAACTCAGCGGGACAGGCAGCATCTCTGGGTAGAAGGAATGGGTGACGTTTTGGGTCAAGACCTTTCTTCAGACTCAAAGAAGGCATATGGTATGCTCGCCTTCACCCATCAGTGTATTAACTACAAGTCAGGAAGTCATGTTGCAGATAGTTTGTGATAGAGAGACGTGAAAATTGAGCAATTAATAAACTATTGTAAATTAATGAAAAGTAACTTATCTTTAAGCAACATGTCATGATTTAAATGTAAACAGACACCATCTGTGGAAGAATGAAATGGACACAAAGTGCTGGAGTAACTTAGCAGGTCAGGTAGCATCTCCGGACAAAAAGGGCAGGTGACATTTCGGGTCAGGACCCTTCTTTCCACTTCTGATCTATTCCAGCACTATGTCACCCATCGTTTTTCTCCAGAGTTGCTGCCAGAACTGCTGAGTTACTCCAGCACTTTGCATCCACCTTTGAAACATCACCCATTCCTTTTCTCCAGAGAAGCTGCCTGTCCCGTTGAGTTACTCCAGCATTTTGTGTCTATCTTTGTCTCTGTAAACCAGCATCTGCAGTTCCTTCATACACAACTTATTAACAACTGGAGAGCTGCCCTAAGCTATGATCTACCTTATTGAAGACCCTTGGACTATCTTTAACTGGCCTTTATCTTGCACTAAACGTTAATCCGTTCATCATGTATCTGTACACAGCGGACGGCTCGATTGTAATCATGTATTGTCTTTCCGCTGACTGGATAGCACGCAATAAGAAGCTTTTCATTGTACCTCAGCACAGGTGACAATAAACTAAACTAAACAACTCCATCTGCCTAGATCTTGTGCTCACCATCTCTGGGTTGGAGACCAAATCTTCTCATGGAGAAAGAAGGAACTGCAGATGCTGGTTAATACACAAAAGGACACAAAGTGCTGGAGTAACTCAGCAGGTGAGGCAGCATCTCTGGCGAACATTGGTGGGCGACATTTTGGGTCAAAACCCTTCACCAGACTTCTGATTTACTCCAATATTATGTCACCCATCCTTTTTCTCCAGAGATGCTGCCCGACAAAAGAGTGCACTGGAAATAAATCAGCGGCACACAGACTTCCATCACGAAATATAAATAAAACAATCCAGCTCTCATTCCCAGTATAAGCAGGTCTGAGCTAAACTAGATGTAGATATGAGATGAATGAACAGACCCAGCCCATTACTCCTCGATGCCCGGCCTCAATAATGAATGGGATTTCCATTGTACGATGCTTTGGGCTGCGTCTGTTCCAGCGAGGACAAGATGTGGGATCTGTCTCTGATACACCCTCGGGAGTAACAACACGGGGAATGTCCAAAGAACATTTCACCCATTCCTGTCCACATCCTAGTCAAAATCTGAGTGTCTGCCGACACACATCGCTGTGGCTCTCTTGCCCCATCCCACAACATACACGTGCCAAATTTGCAACTGGGGGAGAGAGCGGTTAGGAACAATGAATAAGAACAACGCTGAGAAAGTGTCCCTTTTAACAATGAAATCAAACCAGGGTTGTTTCTCACCGGGGGCTGGCTCTGGGCGTGTTACAACCCACTAAACCTGTTTTCACCCACTCATATCTGCACATGTATTTAAATCGAGATTTTTTTTTTTTTAATTCGCGTGTGTCTCCACAATTCTCCCAGGAAATATCTGTGCAGATTAAAACAAGGAGTGTAAATGCGGAACAAAAGTTTGCAATCTTTCCTGTGCATGCCTACCTTTGGGATCTTGCAGGAGCGACGCTGCCCTCTCTCTCTCTGTCTCTGTCTCTGTCTCTCAACAGCGGCCGCTTCTTGCCTCTCTGCGCCGGCCCACGTCGGTCACAAACCGCCGACCCCCATTTAGAAAGTAGCCGGTGGAACAACACAGGTATTGGGACGAGGCAGGTGAGGCGACCAGCCACAGAATGCAAGCGGAGGCTCAATAACTCACCGAGTGCCAGCTCCCCTGAGCTAGCTGTTCAATACCATCTCCCGCCACCCTCCTCCCTCCCTCCCCAATAAGCCACAAGATAGCATTGTAGCTCCCCTCAGCGTCCAGAGATAGTCATACCTTCTCCATCTGCCTGGCCAACTTACTGCCAGCTATTTTCACTGATTCGTTCATACGTGATATGAGCAGGATTAGGCCATTCGGTCCATCAAGTCTACTCCGTAATTCAATCATGGCTGATCTCTCTATCTTTCTCTCTCAACCCCATTCTCCTGCCTTCTCCCCATAACCCTGACACCCACACTAACCAAGAATCTGTCTATCTCTGCCTTAAAAATATTGAAAGACACAGCATGGAGACCCTCAAACGATCTTAGAGTGAAACAGCTGGAAACAATTTGCCCACACGACCAACTTGTCCCATCTGCACTAGTCCCACCTACCTGCGTTTGGCTCAAATCTAAACCTATCCTATCCATGTACCTATCTAGTTGTTCCTTAAATGTTGCAATAGTCCTTGCCTCATATACCTCCTCCGGCAACTCATTCCATCTTTGATCGGACTTTACTGGACTTTAACTTGCACTAAATGCTATTCCCTTTAAGTCCCATTTGCCTGCGTTTGGCCCATATCCCTCCAAACCTGTCCTATCCATGTACCTGTCTGTTTCTTAAACGCTGCTATAGTCCCTGCGTCAACTACCTCCTCTGGCAGCTTCTTTCATACACCCACCACCCTTGTGTGAAAAGTGACCCCTCCGATTTCTATGAAATCTTTTCCCCTTCATCTTAAACCCGTGTCCTCTGGTCCTCGATTCACCTACTCATGGCAAGAGACTGTGCATCTATCCAATCTATTCCTCTCATGATTTTATACACTTCTAGAAGATCACCCCTCATCATCCTGCGCTCCAAGGAATAGAGTCCCAGCCTACGCGACCTCTCCCTATAGCTCACACCCTCGGGTCCTGGCAACATCCTCGTGAATCTTCTCTGTACCGTTTCCAGCTTGACAAAGGGTCTCGGATGCGGTGCCATCGGTCCCGGAAATCCGCAGGGTGCCCGTGGACATGCGTGGTCCTTTTCGGGGGGGTCTCGGTCATGGACGTCACCCCGGGAAAGGGGCAAGCAGTCGGCTCGGGCTGAGAGAGCCCCTTGTGCTGGAGATGAGGAAGGGGTCTCAGTGTGGCACCTGCATTGAGTAAAAACATCGAGTGACATTGTCACGTGTACTTGTACAGTGAGATTCTTTGTTTGCACACAGTACATGTATGCAAGAGTAAAGGGTGCCAATAAAGTTACAAAAGTATTCAATATTGTCCCTTTCCTCCCCCCCCCCCTCCCCCCCCTCGAAACGAGGATTATCACCTCCTTTGCATCAAAATGAAGAGCAGTCCCGAACTACCTCATTGGTAACTCAGACTATCTTTGGTCAGACTTTACTGGCTTTACCTTGCACTAAAAGTTACTCCCTTATCATGTATCTGTACACTGTGAGTGGATCGATTGTAATCATGTATTGTCTTTCTGCTGACTGGTTAGCACGCAACAGAAGCTTTTCCCTGTACCTTGGTACACGTGACAATAAACTAAACTGAACACTTTCTTCTCTGCCATTCTCGATGATTCTGAATTCCATGCAGACATATTCAGTGTGGATAACGGCATTCCTGTAACGTTTCAGACACACATTACGTTCCGATAATACGCTGAGTATCCCATGCAGAACTTCCAATCGTTCCTGTTCTGAATCCGTGTTACTAAAGGGCCTGTCCCACTGCCGGCTCCCGTCATAGTCGCAGCAGGTCACCGAAAATGTTCAACGTGTTGAAAATCCAGCGGCGACCAGAACAAGGTACGACTCTGGGCGGCTACTCACGACCACACAGGCGTAACCCCGCGGCATGTCGACACGTGACTCCTGTATGGTCGTGAGTAGTCACCCAAAGAGTGGCAGCCGCTGAATAAATCGCGTAAGTGGGACAGGCCCTTAAGGATATTACACTGTTCCCTTCCACCATCATATACATTACAGGCCGAAAGGTCTTTGGAGGGGGGGAATTAATCCCATGTGGTGGCAATATACCTGCATACAATCTCTTGTGCATATTAAATATTAACTCCGACTGCTTGACTCCACATTCAACAGTGTGTAGGCGTAGGACAGGTCCAACAACATCCACTGCATGCCTCACAGCTCCATGGACCCAAGTTCAATCCTGATCTCCAGTGTTGTCCGTGTAGGGTTTGTAAGTCTTCATTGTTATTATGTGGGTTTCCCCGGGTACTCCCGTATTCCCAAGGCATGCCGGCTGCCAGTTGTCCGGGTTAATCGGCTAATTTATCTCTGGTGGAGGTTGATGGCAGGAGAAGAAGGGCAAGTGAGAGAGGGTAAGGGGAGGAATGGCAGCAAAGGGAATTACTCTGAAAGCTAGTATAGTTTAGTTTAGTTTCCCCATACACTAGCACTATCCCTCACACACTCGGGACAATTTAAATCTTTACCAAAGCCAATTAACCTAACCTACAAACCTGTACGTCTTTGGAGTGTGAGAGATCCGGAGAAAACCGACGTGATCACAGGGAGAACGTAAAAAACTGTACAGACAAGTACCGGCAGTCAGGATGGATCCTGGGCCCCGGGGGCTGTAAGCCAGTAGCTCTACCGCTGCGCCACCGTGCTTAGAGAAAGGATTTCAGACCTGGAACAGAAGTATCTTTGATAAGGAGGTGGGAATGCGAGGCTTTGTTGTGCTTTAATTAATTCAAGCAGCTGAATGACACTCAATGCTGCGAAAGAAGAAGGGTCTCGACCCGAAACGTCGCCTATTTCCTTCGCTCCATAGATGCTGCCTCACCCGCTGAGTTTCTCCAGCAGTTTTGTCTACCAATGCTGCTGAAAAAAGTTGGGTTGGGTAATTTGCAACCGAGGCAATGCAGACCTAGATGTGTCTGTTCTTTTGACTACGAAATAACAGTATCAAGCAGAAATGGTGACATCCAGCTGTGTACATCAACGTCATCCATCCTCAATAGCCATGCAGGTTGTTTAACAAATAGCAGAGTACCTGACACGCAGAACAGCATGTTTAGATTCTTATTAAGTAGACAATAAATGAGCTTCCTGCCAGGCTGAGAGGAAGTAATGTTCATTTCTGCTACGTGTTAGATCTCATTGAGTTCATTTTAATGTTGGGTGAGTTAGACTTTAAACTTTAGACTTCAGAGATACAGCGCGGAAACAGGTCCTTCGGCCCACCGAGTCCAGCCCAACCAGTGATCACCCGTATGCAAGTTCTATCCTACATACTGGGGACAATTTCTAGAGGCCTTTTAACTTACAAATCGTTGGGATGTGGGAGGAAGCCGGAGCATCTGGAGAAAAACCACGCGGTCACAGAGATAACGTACAAACTCCGTACAGACAGCACCCATAGTCATGATTGAACCCAGGTCTCTGGAGCTTTTGGGAGCAACTCCATCGCTACGCCACTGTGCCGCCCATATTCAGAAATATTGAGTAATTGACTATTGCTGGGGGAATTGTACAATTACACAATGTAATTGGTATGAGCGGGGACCTCATTGAAACTTACCAAATAGTGAAAGGCCTGGATAGAGTGGATGTGAAGAGGATGCTTCTGCTAGTTGGGGGAGAGTCTAAGACCAGAGGCCACAGCCTCAAAATAAAAGCCTTTAGAAAGGAAATAAGAAGGAATTTCTTTAGTAAGATGGCGGTGTATCTGTGGAATTCATTACGACAGACGGCTGTAGAGGCCAAGTCAATGGATATTTTTAAGGTGGAGATTGACAGATTCTTGATTAGTTCGGTTGTCAATGGTTATGGGGAGAAGGCAGGAGAATGTTGTTTTGCGGGAAAGACAGATCAGCCATGATTGAATGGCAGAGTAGACCTGACATACAGGAAAATTAAATGCCCTCATGATGCAGTTATACATCTCTAAAATATCACCCCTCAATTTCCTGCTCTCCAAGGAACAAAATCCTAGCCTGTTCAACCTCTCCTTATAGCCCAGGCCTGTTGTGTTTCTGGTCATTGTTGATCCCCAGGATATTGCTGATGGAGTCCTCAGTGATGGTCATTCCATTGAGTGTCCGGTGTAGATGGCTGGGCTCAGGTTTCCTGGAGATGAATGTTGTCTGGCACCAATATTAGTTGACACATTTCAGTCCACATCTAAATGTGGTCCAGGTCTTGCTACATGCTGAATTTACACTGTATATACAATTATGAGAGACATAGATAGGGGAGAATTGTGAAAACCTTTTTCCCAGGGTGGACATTTTTCAACACTAGAGGGCGTAGCTATAAGGTGAGATGGGGAGGGTTTAATGAAGACATGTGGGGCAAGTTCATTATAGAGAGTATTTTAGGCCTGGAATTCATTGCCAGGGGTGGTGGTGGAGGCAGGTACGATAGTGGCATTCAAGAGGCTTTTAGATAGGCACATGGAAGTGCAGTGAATAGAGGGATATGGATCACGTGCAGGCAAATGAGATCAGTTCAGCTAGGCATCATGTTTGGCACAAACATTGTTGGTCGAAGGACTCGTTCTACGGTCTATGTAGCGCTGGGATGGACTGCTTCATTTGCTGAGTAGGAGGAAATAGAATTGAATGTTATAAAATCATCAGCCAATATCCTCCCTCTGACCTTATGATAGAAGAAAGGCACCTGAATCATCCTACCATAACCAGAGAGCATCCCTGATCCACTGCCCACCTCATTGGTGACGCTCGGACTACCCTTGATTGGATTTTGCTGGATTTACCTTGCACTAAACATTATTCCCTTATCATGTATCTATACACTGTACATGGCTCGATTGTAAGCATGTTTTGCCTTTCCGCTGACTGGATAGTGCGCAGCAAAAGCTTTTCACTGTATCTCCGAACACGTGACAATAAATTAAACTAAAACTAATGAAGCAGTGATGGTGGTTGGGTCTAGGACATCTCCTACAGTGCCGACCTGGGGTTGAGGTGATTGAATTCAATCCCAGCCCTTTGTGTGTGGTATCACTACAACTATTGGCGTGTTCTCCTCATTGAACATTGACTTTGGTTTATTGGGGCTTGTTGATGTCACACACCAAAGATGAACTTAATATCAAGGGCAGTCCCCTCATTTCATCTTTGGAATTCAGTTCTTGGGTCATGGAGTCATAAAACACAAAAACAGGCCCTTCGGCCCAATTTGCCTATGCTGACCAAGATGCCCCATCTACACTAGTCCCACCTGACATGTTACCTATCCAACTTTTCCCATCCTTTTCATTAACTTTACCCTTTCCCTCATCTTCTTGAATGTGTCCAGAACCCAAGGGATTCATGCACATAGTCGGGAACAGGGGTTCCAAACCCGTTTACCCCTGGCAACTTTAATAGCTCATAACAATGTTATTTCACCAGGTAGACAAAAATGCTGGAGAAACTCAGTGGGTGAGGCAATATCTATGGAACAAAGGAATAGGTGACGTTTCAGGTGGAGACCCTTCTTCTCGACCCGAAACGTCACCTATTCCTTCACTCCATAGATGCTGCCTCACCCGCTGAGTTTCTCCAGCATTTTTGTCTACCTTGAATTTTTCCAGCATCTGCAGTTCTTTCTTAAACAATGTTATTTCACTTATTTATGAGCAACTAATGATGAACAGATACCGGTATACCAGAACCAAACACAGTCAGTCAATGAGAACAAATATGTACAAATCCAGAATCAACAAATTTACCCTCTGGGTAGGCGACATTTACCCCCTGGGGATAGGGTTAGGGTTAGGGTTGGGAACCCTAGAAGTTGCTTATAATATTCCCTCAGGATCTTACAAATGTGGATAAAGTCTGGTGGAGCAGTATCACCTTTGCTCCCACTATTTTTGCAGGTGAGATTCATGAAAGCAGGAAAAGCACTTCAAAGATGGAAACAAAGGAACATCAAGACTTTTTTAATTTTCAAATAATCTGCAAAGAATAAGATAAACTTCTCCAGTTTTAAATAAGAGGAAATAAAAGGTTTGGGTGACAGATAGTTCAGACGGATGTTGGAAGTATTTAAGTGATGACTGCTTTCACAGGTGTGGTTCTGATGAGTTCTTGCAGCCAGTTTGACAGGATCTCGTGTGCACCACAAAGTACTCTACTGGAGTAACTCATCGGGTCAGGCAGCATTTGTGGAGAATGGACGTTTCGGGTCAGGAACCTTCTTCAGACAAGTGGTGAATCTGTGGAACTCATTGACACCGAAGGCTGTGGAGGCTGGCAATGGATATTTTTAAGGCGGAGATTGACAGTTTCTTGATTAGTGCAGGTGTCAGGGGTTATGGGGAGAAGGGAGGCGAATGGGATTGGAGGGGAGAGATAGATCAGCCATGATTGAATGGCGGAGTAGATTAGGCTTATTGGCCTAATTCTGTTCCTATCACTTATGAACTTATGACTGAATTACTCCAGCATTTTATGTCTATTTTTGGTATTAACCAGCATCTGCAGTTCTTCTTTAATTACATAAAATACTCTACAAGTCTGATGGTCCAACACCTTTGGAACTTTGACAGCAGTTCTTCTGGATTAATAGATGTTTAGGTTTCAGTTTAGTGTAGTTTATTGCCACGGGTACCAAGGTACAATGAAACAATTTTTCACAAGTTCACAAGCTATAGGAGCAGAATTAGGCCATTCGGCCCATCTAGTCTACTCTGCCATTCAAACGTGGCTGATCTCTGCCTCCTAATCCAATTTCTCTGCCTTCTCCCCATAACCCTTGACACCCGTTCTAATCAAGAATTTGTCTATCTCTTCCTTAAAAGTATCCATTGACTTTTTTTTTTGCGTGCTATCCAGTCAGCGGAGAGACTATACATGATTACAATCAAGCTGCCCACAGTGTACAGATACAGGACAGAGGGAATAACATTTAGTGCAAGATAAAGTTCAGTAAAGTCTTCTTCTTGCGTACGGCGTGCACAGCCTAAAGTTGTAGGACAACTTGTTCTATTTGATCTTATTTGATTGTGCACGCCAGGGTGATTGCATTCGTCGAAACAGGGCGGACCACGTGAAGGTTGCAATCTCCCACCCCTCCCAGTAAAGTCTGATCAAAGATGATCCGAGGGTCTCCAATGAAGTAGATGGGAGGTCAGGACTGCTGTCTGGTTAGTGATAGGATGGTTTGGTTCAGTTTCTATCACTGTTCCAACATACTTTGAAGTCACTGTTTTTTATTGTCATATGTCTCAAAACGGAACGTTGACATTAATAATTTTACAGAGATCACTGAGTTTAAAGAGAGCAGGACCTATCACACCTGTGTCTGGTTCAGGCCACAAACCTAACTGCATCACTAATCCCTATTGTTCCAGTCACCAAATCTGGCCACACCCTCACTTACATTGTGGACGCGGACTCATGTTCAGAACAATGAGCGAGTCAGACGCTGGACTAATTTAGTTTAGTTTTAACTAAAATCCAACACTCTAACTCCCCCTCCCATTCCCACACTGACCTCTCTGTCCTGGGCCTCCTCCATTGTCAGAATGAGGCCCAGCCAAATCGGAGGACTTACACTCCAGGGGTATGAACATTGACTTCTCTAACTTCAAGTGGACCTTGCTCTCCCATCCCCTCCCCCTTCCCAGTTCTCCCACCAGTCTGACTGTCTCCGACTACGTTCTATATCTGTACTGCCCACTCCCCTGACATCAGACTGAAGAAGGGTCGACCCGAAACATCACCCATTCCTTCTCTAATAGATGCTGCTATTCCACTGAGTTATTCCAGCATTTTGTGACTATTTTCGATTTAAACCAGCATCTGCAGTTCTTTCCTACACTATTAGTTTAGTTTTAGTTTAGTCTAAGGATACAGCGCGGAAACAGACCCTTCGGTCCATCAAGTCTGAACCGACCAGTGATCCCCGCACACTAACACTACCCTACACACACTAGGGACAATTTAACATTTATACCAAGCCAATTAACCTACAAACCTGCATGTCTTTGGAGTGTGGGAGAAAACTGAAGATCTCAGAGAAAACCCACGCAGGTCACGGGGAGAACGTACAAACTCCGAACAGACAGCACCCATAGTCGGGATCGAATCCGGGTCTCTGGCGCTGTGAGGCAGCAACTCTACCGCTGCGCCACCGTGCCACACCTAGCTTAGTTAGGTTTATTGTCACGTGTACCGAGGTACAGTGAAAAGCTTTTGTTGCGTGCTAACCAGTCAGTGAAGAGTCTAGACATGATTACAATCGAGCCACCACAGTGTACAGACTCACGGTAAGGGTGAATAATGTTTAGTGCAGGATAAAGCCAGTGAAATCCAAACAGAACTAGCAGGATTTCCCAACCATCAGATGCAGGGTTATCTGAGTTTTACTTTTGTATAAATATTAAACATAAACCAGGGCATTTTATTAAGTAGTATGTTATTGCAATTTTCTGATACTGAAACTGCTCCATTTACCTGAGTAAGTAAAAATCATTGATATTTTACAAATAATAAGAAAAATATTGTAACAAAAAAACCCAGGAAGCATGTTAATTAATGATAGTTTTCATCACACAGACTCCAGGAGCGGCTGTGTATCTGAAGCATCTTTAATCATTAAAAAAAAAGATATATATTTGTGTAGTGTTTATTTTCACGTCCAATCCATGTCGGCAGAGAAGTTCCAATTATATGAACTACATTGTCCTGCTCCGACATCTTGTGCTAGTTTCCCTGACAACACCGTTGCACGATGTGAAATGTGATAGGCTCCCCACCACAACTTAGATGCACAAAGCATAATATTAGTAAATACAGATTTCTCTCCAGAACTTCACATTATATGCTTGGAGCATTAGGCTGAATAGTTAAGTCTGCTTCATATAGATTTAATATTTTTATGTTTAAAATTCTTATTCTCTTGGTTAAATCGCAGCCTGTTCCTCCATAGCTCTGCGGTTTACTACAATCTTATGAATTCTCTTGTTCCTTTGACAACTGCCTCCTGTGCCGCACCACCCCTCCCCCTGTTCTCTCACCATCCCCCCCACCCCTCCCCCCTCTCTGCACTGTCAGTGTTCCTCTCAAGCCCACGGCTTTCGATTCCCCCTCTTTCTTTTCCTTGACACTCATTAAAATCCGCAGCCTACTAAAATTCCTTCCATACATTCATTGTGAATTATTCAGTCATTTATCCTGTGCCATTTTCCACATGATCCACTCAGGGGGTACGGTAACTTCAAAGGGTGTGGGGTGGCACGGTGGCGCAGCGGTAGAGTTGCCGCCTCACAGCGTGACGGACCCGGGTTCGATCCTGACTACGGGTGCTGTCTATACGGAATTTGTACGTTCTTCCCGTGACCTGCGTTGGTTTTCTACGGGATCTCCGGTTTCCTCCCACACAGGTTTGTAGGCTAATTGGATTAGTAAAATTGTAAATTGTCCCTAGTGTATGTAGGATAGTGTTAGTGTAAAGGGATTGCTGGTCAGCATGGTCTCGTTGTGCCGAAGGACCTGTTTCAACACTGTATCTCTAAACTAAACTAAATTAAGAAGATTTGCGAGGATGTTGCCAGGACTCGAGGGCCTGAGCTACAGGGAGAGGTTGAGCAGGCCAGGGCTTTATTCCTTGGAGAGCAGGAGGAAGAGGGGTGATCTTATAGAGGTGTACATCATGAAAGGGACAGATAGTGTAAATGCACCGAGTCTTTTACCCAGAGAAGGGGAATCAAGAACCAGAGGACGGGGGTTTAAGGTGAGGGGGGGGGAAGATTTAATGGGAACCTGAGGGACAACCTTTTTACACAAAGAGTGGTGGATATATGGAATGAGCTGCCGGAGGAGGTAGTGGAGGCAGGTACTGTCACAACGTTTAAGAAATATTGGACAGATACATGGATAGGGTATGTTTAGTGGGATTTGGGCCAAATATAGGCAGGTGGGTCTAGTATAAATGGTGCATGCTGGCTGGCGTGGGCAAGTTGGACCAAAGGGCGTCTGTGAGGAGTTTGCACGTTATCCCTGTAACCATATGTGTTTGCCCTGCGTTTTCGGGTTTCCTCCCACAAGCCAAAGACACGCAGGTTTGTAGTTTAATTGGCTGCTGTAGATCATCCCTCCTGAGTGGGTGAGAGGTAAAATCTACAGGCAGTTCAAAAAGAGTTCAAAAGAGTTTACTGTCATGTGTCCCTGACAGGACGATGTAATTCTTTCTTTGCTTCAGCACAACAGAATATAATAGGCATTGACTACAAAACAGATCAGTGTGTCCATACACCATTATATACGTAAATACACACGTGAATAAATAAATTGATAAAGTGCAAATAACAGATAAAGGGGTCTTAATGTTCAGAGTTTTGTCCGAGCCTAGTTTAATAGCCTGATGGCTGTGGGGAAGTAACTATTCCTGAACCTGGTCGTTGCAGTCCTCAGGCTCCTTTACCTTCTGCCTGAAGGTAGTAGGGAGATGAGTGTGTGGCCAGGGTGTTGTGGGTCCTTGATGATGCTGCCAGCCTTTTTGAGGCAGCGACTGCGATAGATCCCCTTGATGGAAGGGAGGTCAGAGCCGATGATGGACTGGGCAGTGTTTACTACTTTTTGTGGGGAGAACAGAAAATATGGGTCAAGAGTCATAATCACAAACATAATAATACTTTAGTAGCCGAGTATGTTTTGCAACGCACGAGGAATTTCATTTGGCAAATCAGTCATACAAATAAAAAGTAATGGAATACACAAAATAAATTTTAACATAAACATCCACCACAGTGACTCCTCCACATTCCTCACTGTGTTGGAAGGTGAAAAAAAAATCAAATTTCTCCCCTTCTTTGCTCTCAAGAGTGTTTTTTTGTCATAAGTCCCAAAATGAAACAATAAAATCCTTCCTTGCAGCAGGACAGCAGCTTGTGAACATAATACGCTGCAAACACCCGAATAATCAACAACTAAAATTAGGGTATATTAAAACAAGATAAAGAAACAATAATAGTGCAAAGACAAAAGCAATACCTCTCAGGTTTATGTAGATCAGAGCTTATTTGGAAGTTGTAGTGTTCAGGCTCCTGGACCTTCTCCCCAATGGCAGGAGCAGGCACGGAAATCACTATCAAAACATGTAGGGGACACAATTTCTTGGCGGCCGCCAGCGCGCATGCGCACACACGCGAGGCTTCGGCCGTAGACCCTGTGGACGGTAACATCGGGAGCTGACCTGGTTGGTGACCGACTCTGAACTCCAGCAACTTCGTCCGCTCCAAATTGTGGGGCTTGAATCGGCCCGTTCACGAGGGTCTTTCATCGGCCGGCGGGGGCTTCAACATCGGGAGCCTCGATCGCCTCGATGCAGCAGTTTGATTTTAAGCCGCGCCGGGCGCTGAAAGGCCCCGCGAACGGGCCGATTCAGCCCTTAGAAAGCGGCTGATAAAGTCCGGATTACAGACATGTGGGGGGGGGGGGGAGATCATCCCCCACCTCTCAAAGCTGGGGGGGGGGGGGGAAAACGTGCCCCCCCTGTCCCCCCCCAGGATTTCCGCCCCTGGAAGGAGGAATATTACAGCATGGCCAGGGTGTTGTGGGTCTCTGACGATGCTGGCTGCCAGTTTGAGGCAGCGACTCTTGTAGATCCCTTCGATAGTGGGGAGGTCAGTACTTGTGATGGACCCGTGATGATTCATGTAAATGGAAGTTAGATGGTAGGCCCGGATTTTGTTTTTAGAGATACAGCACGGAAACAGGCCCTTCGACCCACCAGGTCCGCGTCGACCAGCGATACCTGCATATTAACACTATCCTTCACTCACAAGGGACAATTTTTACCATTACCAAGCCAATGAACCTACAAACCTGTACTTCTTTGGAGTGTGGGAGGAAACCGAAGATCTCGGAGAAAACCCATGCAGGCCACGGGGAGAACGTACAAACTCCGTGCAGACAAGCACCCGTAGTCGGGATTGAACCCGGGTCTCCGGGGCTGCAAGCGCTGTAAGGCAACAACTCAACCGCTGAGCCACCGTGCTGCCCAAATTTGATGGGCCAAAGGGCCTGTTTGCTTGCTGTGTCTCTCTCGTGACTCTCCCTATCTCTTCATGGAGTGAAGGTTTGTTGTCATTAGTGTGTCGGGCTGCAGAAACCATCGCGCTCATAACAGCACAAAGCAAACACGCTCTCAGTAAACTTTCAAGGCCTCTGCGGACAATGTAACTTGGAAAAGATGACCCCAGTTAGACAATGAGGAGACACGTGAGGTACTGCGGACTTCACTCACTACACTACGTGCACTTGTAGCATTGACTTGGGGACTTTATCCTTTAAGCCTGCAGGGGGAGACAACTGAAAGGGAAATAGACACAAAAAGCTGGAGTAATTGGGACAGGCAGCATCTCTGGAGAGAAGTAATAGGTAACGTTCCGGGTCGAGACCCTTCTTCAGAATGCCAATGGGCCTTGCTTTAAGAGCATGTTCACAAGACATAGGCACAGAATTAGGCCATTCAGCCCATCGAGTTTATGCCATTCAATCACGGCGAATCTTTCCCTTTCAACCCATTCTGCCTTCTCCCCTTAACCTTTGACACCCGTACTAATCAAAACCTATCAATCTCAGCTTTAAAAATACCCAATGACTTGGCCTCCACCGTCTTCTGTGGCAATGAATTCCACAGATTCACCACCCTCTGACTTAAGAAATGCCTTCCCATCTCCATTTTAAAGGTACCTCCTTTTAATTTGAGGCTGTGGCATCTAGTCTTAAACACTCCCACTAGTGGAAACATCCTCTCCACATCCACTCTATCCAGGCCTTTCACTATCCAGTAAGTTTCAATGAGATATCCCTTCAGGTTTTTAAACTCCAGCGAGTACAGGCCCAGATACATCAAACAATAAGCAGTGAGTTAGTAATGGAACGATTATTTATCCAGTGATGTTTTGCAGTTGGCTGTAAGTTGACTAACAAGATAGTGTAATGTTTAACCCAGCAATAAGCCGTCATGTGTAATAAGTTCTGCTTGATAGATGGAAGATTTTTGGAGTTTGGGGGAGGATACTGTTGTCATGAACAAGCTGTACCTCTTTTAATTAGTATAAATCTCCCCTACATCAGTGTTTCCCCTATTTTGGAATTCTTAGCCACAGAAGGCTGTGGAGGCCAAGTCAATGGATCTTTTTTAAGATAGATTCTTGATCAGTATGGGTGTCAGAGGTTATGGGGAAAAGGCAGGAGAATGGTGTTAGGAGGGAGAGTAGATCAGCCATGTGTAGGAAAGAACTGCAGACGCTGGTTTAAATCGAAGGATAGATCAGCCATGATTGAATGGCGGAGTAGACGATAGGCCAAAGGGCCTAATTCTGCTCCTATCACTTATGATCTTCCACTTTGCCAATCTGTACAGAGCTCATCACTTCCATTAGCCAATCATTTTGTGCGCACCAGGACTCATATAATAACAGTAAACGTAAAAGTCAAACAACCCATTAATGTTCTTTTATCGGCTGAGAAAACACAGGCCAGATTTTCTTGTTGTACTTTTGGGACTGCACGGTGGCGCAGCGGTAGAGTTGCTGCCGTACAGCGCCATAGACCCGGGTTCGATCCTGACTACGGATGCTGTCTGTACGGAGTGTGTACGTTCTCCCTGTGACCTCCATGGGTTTTCTCTGGGTGCTCTGGTTTCCTCCCACATCCCAAAGACGTGCAGGTTTGTAGGTTAAATGGCTTCTGTAAAAGAGTGTGCACAATAGTGCTAGTGTACGGGGTGATTGCTGGTCCGTGCGGCGGACCAAAACGGCTGGTTCCACACTGTATTCTTAAACTAAACTACTAAAGCTATGCTGGTGCTTTGGTTGACTGCGATGCTCATTGATATGGAGGAACTGGGCAATTGCACACTTAGTTGTGAAAACTGGCTGGTAGAACCAGAGGTCATGGTTTACGGTGAGGGGGGGGGGTGGGGGGGGGGGGAAGGATATAAATACCTGAGGGGTAACTTTTTACACATAAGATGGTGGGCGTGTAGAACAAGCTGCCCGAGGAGGTAGTTGAAGCAGGGACTGTAGCAACATTTTTTTAATTTAAAAAAATATATATTTTTTTTTATTAGAGTAGGTAAGCAGTGAATTAGCAAACACATATTATGATAGCAATATTTTGTGTACAACAATCATACATTATTAATATTATCAAATGAATCATTTTTTCTCTAATAATTATTTTTTTTATAAAAAGAGAGAAAAACAGAGAGAAAAATCAAATAAAAATCAAAAAGAAATCATAAGGAATGGAATAATTTACCATTAATACATCATTGGAGATAAGATCAAGGAATATAAAATATAACTTTTCATCTAATCCTGAGTCCAAGTTTCAGTTAGGGTTCCCTGCCGAACCGATCTACCCTTTTAAATAATCAATGAAAGACCATATTCTAACGAAAACTTCTTGTTTGTCCATTAGGGCAAATCTGAATCATTCCAGGTGTAGGGTCTCCGACATTTCCGTAATCCACATTTTAATTGTGGGGGATATAGGGCCTTTCCAAAATTTTAATATTAATTTCTTCCCAATTATTATACTGTAATCTAGGAAATTTCTTTGACTTGTTGTAAGTGTTAAACTTTGTTCTGATATTCCAAGTATTATTAATTTTGAGTCCGGATCCAATTTAGTATTAATAACTTCAGAAGTTATTCTAAAAATCTCAGTCCAGAAATTCTTAATTTTTATACAATTTGCAAAAGTATGTGTTAAATTAGCCTCTGGATGCTGACATTTATCGCAGATAGAGGAGACCTGTGGGAAGATTCTATTCAATTTAACTTTTGAGTAATGTAATCTATGTAATATTTTAAATTGTATTAAAGCATGTCTGGTATTTAACAAGCATTGGTGTATATATTGTAAACTTTTGTCCCATATATCTTTCATTATGGGTTGGTTTATTTCATTTTCCCATGTATGTCTATATGATTCCGTCGATGGTATCTCACTATCTAAAAGGGTATTATAAATATAAGTTGTTAGTTTTTCTGTATTATGAGACTATTGCAACATTTAAGGAACATTTGGACAGGTATGTGGATAGGACAGGTTTAGAGGGATATGGGCTAAACGCAGGCAGGTGGGACGAGTATAGATGGGACCTGTTGGTTGGTGTGGGCAAGTTGGGCTGAAGGGCCTGTTTCCACGTTGTATGACTATTACATGCTCAAATCTCTGGTTATGACCTCTTGCACGGAGGCGGGAATTCAAGGCACCGACCCAAAATAAAATCTCGTCAACTTCCAATCTGCAAAACCTTTGTTTTCCAGTTATATTCCTGCACAATCCGCCTCTGGAAGGAGATTAGCCACTCTTCTCCTATTCTAATATTACATGGTTCCCATGTGTGATGCTTTCTGTGTCGGTTTCCGATGTTCATTCATAATTATAACAATCATCTCTTTATATTGTGGTAATAGGAAGGAACTGCAGATGCGGGTTTACTACGAAGATAGGCACAAAATGCTGGAGTAACTCAGCGGATCAGACAGCATTTCTGGAGAAAAAGGATGTCGACATTTTAGGTCGGAACCCTTCTTCATGTCTGTATAAGGGTCCCGACCCGAAACGTCACCTATTCCGTTTCCCCAGCGATGCTGCCTGACCCGCTGAGTTACTCCACCATTTTGTGTCGTCTCTTTATATTATTTGCTCTTGAGCTGACAGCTTCACTCGTTTTTCTTTCTTCTAAAGACACACTATCTTTGTTATCTATGTAGCTATAGCAACCATCTCTTCTACCCACTGGCTGGAAATATTAAATGCACCACTGTGTGTATATTATAGAGCACCCAATGTCATTTCTACTGCTGGTGCCTTTCTTCAGGCAATATTCTGTGCCTGCTTTGTCTAAATAGCGAAAGACAGACTTGCATTTAAAAGCATCGTGAATGATTTGAGGGCATCCCATCGCCCTTCACGTTTCAAGAAGGAGTTTCCAGAGTATAGTATCTGGAATACTGTGTATGAACAGCAAGTTCACACAATCGGTTGTGTGGTATTAACAAACTAATTGGCTTGAGTGGGTTAAGTGTTTTAAGGCTGCTATGGAAGGTTTGATTGCATGGCATAATTTACAGAAGCCAATTAACCTACAACGTCTTAATTAATTTAATATATTGTCAAATCTACCAATGTACAGTGAAAAGCTTTTGTTGCGTACTATCCTGTCAGCAGAATGTCTTTGGGACGTGGGAGGAAACTGCAGCACTCGGAGAAAACCAAAAGAGAATGGAGAATTTGTGGGTTCCCTCATCAAATATACAAATTGCATACAAACAGCACTCGTAGTCAAGAGAGCCCCGATGGAAAATGAGGAACCATCAATAGAGTATCAATAGTGTAAAGGGAACTGAAATATACCAAAATGAAGTATCGAAACAGAAAGAAAGAAGTAATGTAATGACAGTAAATCTTCATCTACAAACCCGGAGCTCAACAAAAATAATTCTCCAATACATTATCTAGACATGGTCAGTTGCTGTGGTCCTATTCCAGAACCTCTTCTTCTGTCGTGTGGCGTGCACAGCCTAAAGTTGTTGGACAACTTGTTCTATATGATCTTCTGTTTGTGCACGTCGAGTTGATTGCATTAGTCGCAACAGGGCGGACCACGTGAAGGTTGCGATCTTCCACCCCATTCCAGAACTGGTGACTGGTTACAATCTTTATCCCATGGTCATCTAACACTAGAGGGCATAGGTTTAAGATGAGAGGGAAGAGACTGAAAGCGGTCCCGAGAGGCAGCTTTTGCACACTGGGAGTAGTGGGTGTTTGGGAACAGCTGCCAGAGGATGTGGTAGAGGTAGCTAGGCAAGAATAGCTAGGAAATTTAAAAGACATTTGGACAAGAACATTGGTAGGAATAATTTAGAGGGATACGGGCCTAATACAAGCAAATGGGATTCACTCAGTTAGGCAATTTGGCTGACATGGATGAGATGGGCCGAAGGACCTGCTTCTGTGACTTCAGGGGTGTCAGGGGTTATGGGGAGAAGGCAGGAGAATGGGATTAGGAGGGAGAGACGGATTGGCCATGATTGAATGGTGGAGTAGACTTGATGGGCCAAATGGCCTAATTCTGCTCCGATCACTTATGATCTGATAACTTTATGACACAAGTGCAGACAAAATAAACCTGCATATGTAAAGGAAGAAATAAACATTCATGCACAAAGACTAAGACACACGCTTCCAGTAAAGGTTTCCGAATAGTGAAGCAAAGCAAAATGTTCGTTCAGAGACGAGTTTCAGTTTCGTCGTCACTTGAGTCACTTCAACTTTAAGTTTAGCAATAGGTTGCAGTGGTTTCCAGTTTCGACTGAAACTAAGCTTGTGATGAGTGAATAGAATTACAGACCAAAGACATTTTTGTGAAGCGCTTTAGATTTGAGAGATACCGTGCAGAAACAGGCCGTTGGCCCACCGAGCCTGCGCCGCCCAGCGATCACCCCATCCACTATCATTATCCTACACACTAGAGACAATTTACAATTTTACTGAAGCCAGTTAACGTACAAACATGCATGTGGGAGGAAACTGGAGCACCCGGAATAAACCCACGCTGTCACAGGGAAAACGTATAAATTCCGTACAGAGAAGCACCCAGTCATAATCAAACCCGAGTCTCTGGCACTGTAAGGCAGCAACCCGACTGCTGTGCCACCGTGCCGCCCTTAATCCTCACAAATGCTACTTGGCAGTATTTTGTTAATGTGTAAGAAGGAGCTGCAGCTTACAACGCAGCGGTATGAATATGAGACGGTATGAGTGTGAAGAAGGGCTTCGACCCAAAACGTCACCCATTCCTTCTATCTAGAGATGCTGCCTGTCCCGCTGAGTTTCTCCAGCATTTTGTGTCTCTCTTCGGTATGAATACTGATTTTTCTAACTTCAAGTAACCCTTGCTTTCCATTTCTCTCCGTCCCTCCCCCTATCCTAGGTCTCCAACTAGAATCACTGTCCTCCTGATTAAATATTACTGCGGCGTTGTCACCTACCCTTCATCTATCTAACTTCATTCTACATTTCTTTATCATCATCTGCCGTGATCTGTCCCTTCAATATCATCTTACCCTTCAATATCTCTAGACTCCCACTCCCCTGATTCTCAGTCGGAAGAAGGATCTTGACCTGAAACCTGACCCATTCCTTCTCTCCTGAAAAGCTGCCTGAACCGCTGAGTTACTCCAGCTTTTCTAGTCCATCTTCAGTATTTTTTTATGTTCATGGCTCTAATGTTAAAGTATTGTTCTTGTTGCTTGGTTTTGTTAAATTGTCAACTGTCGTCATAATATTTAAAGTGCTTAATATTCCCAGTGTCATCAAGGTATATCTGAAATATGAGACTTATTTGGAAATTCAATCTGGACAGCATGAGATTCAGACCCAGTCTTTCTTTCTTATGATAAACACTCTGCCTGTTGTAAGGATCGGGCTGCAACTGAGCAGAGACAGCAAGGGCAAGATAGAGGAGATACAGATTGTGAAGAAGCAGACATATTTATATATGCAAGACGATACATAGGCATTCACAGACACAGGGATAGAGACAGACTAAATGTGATAATTTGTCCGATAAGACACAAAAGGAGATGCAGAAACAGAATAAGACAGAAAAAAAATCTCATATTTCCTTTGCCATCTGTAAAGGGTTATCATTGCAAAGTATTATTCATTATATTATTTTGCACCATGAAATCACACCTGGGAATTTTTGTATTCAGTAATCAGAACTAGCCTCGGTCTAATATTTTTTTTTAAATGGTTTCTGAATATAAATAGGCAATTGGCTTTACACAAGATAACAAGAAATTGCAAGCAGAGATTTCAAAGGGATAGGGAGGGTCAGAGGGGGTCTCTGACTATAAAGCAGTATTGTTGGTGATAGAAATTTCTGTTAATTGTTAATTCAGAATCAAAAGACTACAAATAGGTATGTCATATTGTGTATGGGGGGGGGATGAGCTTCCCAGTGTGAAACGCGTCTGGAATAATGTTACCACCAAGCCTGGATTAATAAAATTTGTTAATTATGAACTACGTGCGAAAGAAGCTTAAACGCCCAGACATTTTTAACAGAGATTCAAGACAAAGCCTTTGGCTTTACATCCAGAACTGCTTCAGCTGACGCAAACGGCTGAAGAGCTGCACAGAAAATGGCTAAAAATAATTCACCAATAATATTGACATATATACTAGCATTCCTGTTTCAGGTAAGCTTTGCATTAGGCAGGAACATTTATGGCATGTAGTGGTCCAGAAATTCAGTACAGTGCCAGAAATATAAAACAAAGCACATGAAGCAATTTTTGGGAGAGTTATCATCGCCATAACATCAAAGATAGTGTCAGGAGTAGGTCATTCAAGCCAGATGATCCCATAGGATCATTTATCTTAATATCTCGAGGGAATGGTATTGTGTGGTACGGATGTCACAGGTTATGGGGAGAAGGCAGGAGAATAGGGTTGGGAGGGAAAGATAGATCTGCCATGATTGAATGGTGGAGTAGACTCGATGGGCCAAATGGCCTAATTCTGCTCTTAGAACATAGGAAGGAGATGAGGAGGAATTCTTCAGTCAGACAGTGATGAATCTGTGGAATTCAATGCCACAGATGGTGGTGGGGGCCAAGCCATTGAATATTTTTAAGGCAGAGATAGATAGATTCTTGATTAGTATGGGTGACAGGGGTTATGGGGAGAAGACAGGAGAATGGCATTGAGAGGGAAAGATAGATCCACCATGATTGAATGCCAGGGTAGACTTGATGGGCCGAATGGCCTGATTCTGCTGCTGGAACTGAACATGAACTTCCTGCTCTCTCCACTCATCCCTTGATTCCCTTTGAGTATAGAAATGTTTGTTGATGCAAGCGGAGAAGGGTTGGGGGAAAAGGGAGGCACAGCGGTAGAGTTGCTGCCTGACAGCACCAGCGACCTGGGTGCGATCGCCTCTGTAAAGTTGCAGTGAGGCATCCTTGTTTGTGGATACAAACCTATTGCAATGAAAGTCAACGCACCAGGTCCTTGCCTCACCTGCAGGTTTACTTCCAATGACCAGTCGTGTCCATTTTAGGATCTTTCGTTGCAAGATTTACATTACCTCACATTGTTTCCTCAACAAAACCGCAAAGTGCTGGAGGAACTCAGCGGGTTTGGCAGGATCTAGGGAGGGAATAGACAGGCTAAATTTTGGCCTGGAAACCTTCTGCAGACTCAAAGACGGTTTCTCCAGCATCTAGTGGGGCCAGGTTATACCAACAGCATTGCAACACCCAGAATTTGTCTATTTTAAGTTTTTAAAACAAGACTTAAAGCACTTAATAGAGAACGAGGCAAACTTTTCGTACAGTTGTATGCACAACTCTTTGCAAATAAAACCTTAAGTAAACTGACCCAGTCACCAAACGGCCAGATAGGTCCAGCTTAGTTTTTGGTTAGTTTAGAAATACAACAGGCCCTTCGGCCCAACGAGTCCATGCTGATCAGCGATCACCCGTACTCTAGTTCTATCCTACACACTAATGACAATTTATAGAAGCCAATTAACCTACAAACCTACATGTGTGGGAGGAAACCGGAGCACCCGGAGAAAACCCAGCTGTTCACTGAGAAAATGTACAAACTCCGTACAGACAGCACCTCAGGTCAGGATCGATCCCGGGTCTCTAGCGTTGTTGGGCAGCAGCTCTACCGCTGCGCCACTGTTGCCTCTCCTTCGACACTGAACAGCCAGCAAGGTTAGGTTCATATCATATCGGCATCATATCATCTGATGAGAAATGAATAGTAGTAGGAGAGAGACATCTGACTAATGGCACGTAACATCTTCTCCGCCCTCATTTCACAGGAAACCACCCTTTTATCAACACTTCCTTGCATAAGAAGTACGTTCACAGATTACCTTTCATAAGGCCGTTGTTATTCACAAGTGCAGCCTCAGTAAATTCAAGACAAATTTCACACAGGTACCTGCACAGGTCGGCCTCACTCGGAAACCTTGTCTCAGACTGTCTCATCTGATAACATGCTCATTGACGTACTACTGACGTCAACAGTCTTGGCAGAGATTGGCTTGGTATTTGGTTAATATGTCAGGGGCATTCAATGCTGGTGGGGCATTTGGCAGTGCTTTAAGGTAGGTTTAAGGGGGAGGAAGATTTAATGTGAACCTGAAGGGTACCCTTTTCACGCAAAGGGTGGTGGATATATGGAATGAGCTGCAGTAGGAGGTAGTTGAGGCAGGGAATATCGCAATGTTTAAGAAATGGAAATGGAGAGGTGCATATGTAGATTAATTCTGCTATGTTAAAAAAAAAATTTGAATCCAGCTGTAGTTCTTAAAATTTGCTTTAAGTCCAGGGTTGTGATATAATATGAGTCGATGAAGGAAACCAAAGGCTCAAAGGTGGAGAGAACACTGTTGCTTGGTTCCTTGCTGCGTATGTTTGGGGTAGTTTGCCTGTTCACACTTACCAATGAGTTCCACTTATACTCCACAAGTGTATTTTTCTGGTGGTCACATAGTTGCCAAGTACAGTTGAACGGAACATAGAACAGGACAACACAGCAACTGGCCCTTCAGTCCACAATGTTTGTGTTGGACTCGATGCCAAGTTAAACTGACCTCATCTGCCTACACCTGATCCATATCCCGCTAATCCTTGCACTTCCATGTGCCTGGGTCTTCCCAATCTTCAGGAAACGATTGGGAAACCTAAATAAAAATCCCAAATCAGTATCAGGACTGGGAAAAGGGATGGGTCATCCGAGATGCTTGGCTGAAGAATGGCTCCAACCCAAAACGTCACCTGTCCATTCCCTCCACAGATGCCTGGCCTGCTGGTGCCTGGCCTGCTGAGTTCCTCCAACACTTAGTGTTTTGTTCACAAATTCTGTCCTATTTTGTTGTAGATTAGACCATGACTCATCATCAGTTTACCAGATGAGTAGCAGAGATTTATGGATCTGGAGATTTATAATCTGGAAGATGATGGCTCTTAATGAAAGCTTCACATATTCTCATTGGGTGAGGTTCACACAATGAGTCTCAGTTTTATGGAATGACCTTCTACTGATCTATTGGCAGCCAGAACCACATCAGTATTGCTGAACAAAATGAAAGTGTTCCTCAAAATGAATAGTTTTGGTTTCCTTTTCCTGGAATGCCATTGGGGTGCACCCTGTAATTCAGCATTTTGATTAGTGTGTATCTGTGCTTTTAAAATAGGCGTACATTAAACCTGTACAAACCTCTCCAAGTTTGCGGATGACACTAAGCTGGGGGGCAGTGTTAGCTGTGAGGAGGATGCTAGGAGACTGCAAGGTGACTTGGATAGGCTGGGTGAGTGGGCAAATGTTTGGCAGATGCAGTATAATGTGGATAAATGTGAGGTTATCCACTTTGGTGGCAAAAACAGGAAAGCAGACTATTATTTAAATGGTGGCCGATTAGGAAAAGGGGAGATGCAGCGAGACCTGGGTGTCATGGTACACCAGTCATTGAAAGTAGGCATGCAGGTGCAGCAGGCAGTGAAAAAAGCGAATGGTATGTTAGCTTTCATAGCAAAAGGATTTGAGTACAGGAGCAGGGAGGTTCTACTTCAGTTGTACAGGGTCTTGGTGAGACCACACCTGAGTATTGCGTACAGTTTTGGTCTCCAAATCTGAGGAAGGACATTATTGCCATACAGGGAGTGCAGAGAAGGTTCACCAGACTGATTCCTGGGATGTCAGGACTGTCTTATGAAGAAAGACTGGATAGACTCGGTTTATACTCTCTGGAATTTAGGAGATTGAGAGGGGATCTTATAGAAACTTACAAAATTCTTAAGGGGCTGGACAGGCTAGATGCAGGAAGATTGTTCCCGATGTTGGGGAAGTCCAGGACAAGGGCTCACAGCTTAAGGATAAGGGGGAAATCCTTTAAGACCGAGATGAGAAAGACTTTTTTCACACAGAGAGTGGTGAGTCTCTGGAACTCTCTGCCACAGAGGGTAGTTGAGGCCAGTTCATTGGCTATATTTAAGAGTGAGTTGGATGTGGCCCTTGTGGCTAAGGGGATCAGAGGGTATGGAGAGAAGGCAGGTACGGGATACTGAGTTGGATGATCAGCCATGATCATATTGAATGGCGGTGCAGGCTCGAAGGGCTGAATGGCCTACTCCTGCACCTAATTTCTATGTTTCTATGTTTCTATTAAGCCAGCAGCTGGTTTCACTGTCCCCCTGATTAATTTTACTGTTTGAATGCCCTGTTGTCACCTTCTCCTCAGCCACCAATGAACCATTCTACATTTCCTTGACCAATGACTGCTTTGATCTGTCATTTTCACACCTTATCCTTCCATATCCCTTGATCTGTCATTTTCACACCTTATCTCTCCCTCTCCCCTGACACTCGGTCTGAAGAAGGGTCTCGACCAGAAACATCACCCATTCTTTTTCTCCAGAGTTACTCCAGCATTTTGTGACATGGGTGTCAGGGGTTATGGGGAGATGGCAGGAGAATGGGGTTAGGAGAGAGAGATCGATCAGCCATGATTGAATGGCGGCGCAGTGTCTACTTCAGGAGTGGGGAACCTGCGGCCTTAAGGCCATATGCAGCCTTCTAGGCCATTAAGTACAGCCTTATGAATACATCCAAATTTTGTAGAACAAATCCCTTTATTTTTATTAATATGTTTTTGTTCATTTTATATTATTTTTATTTTAATCTTAAAATGAACATATTTAAAATACCAAAGGTAAAAGAAGATTCAACAAAATAATCCTCCCGACTGACGGCCACAATTAAAACATTAGTAAGTCGTGAGGGCTAATTTAACACCTGTTATGCTCATGATTTAGTTCTAATGCGACTCTAGAAAGTACGTTAATTTTGACATTCACAGAAAATGCTTTCTTGTTTTTCAAACACTTATTGCTGTGAATCTACATTCTCCTAACTAACCCAAACCAAGATGCCCTTAAGGTCACAAATGACGGATACCCATCTAGAAGATCAGCTGAAACTGTACCTCCATGTTGCAACCAAATATTCAAATGCTTTCCCACAAAAAGTCACAACAAAGTAATTAAAAGGTTAATTAACTTTAGAATTAACAAATTGTTTTAATTTACTTGAAGTTAGAACATAGTAGTTAGATTTTTACCAAATAATGTACATTTTGAAATATATCTTATTGAAGTTTCTTGGATGCGACCTTATTAGATTACAGCTAACTTAATGCGGCATTCCAACATGAAAAGGTTCCCCACCCCTGGTCTATTTGGAACTCGTTGCCAGAGGATGCGGTAGCGGTAGGTAGACAAGAATAGCTATGATATTTAAATGACATTTGGACAAGAACATTGATAGGAACCATTTAGAGGGATATGGGCCGAACACAACAAATGGGATTCACTCAGTTAGGCAATTTGGTCGGTTGGGCCGAAGGAACTGCTTCTGTGCTGTATAACTCCATAACTTCAGGGGTATCAGGGGTTATAGGGAGAAGGTAGCAGAATGGGGTTAGGAGGGAAAGACGGATCAGCCAGGGCAGAGTAGACTTGATGGGCTGAATGGCCTAATTCTGCTCCTATCGCTTATGAACTAAGCCAGTGAATTGTTGCGAGAAGATGGCAAGACCCTTCAGTGAGTAAACACTTCACTAGTGTGGTTAACAGATATGAGTTAGATGGCCAACGTTGCCTTTAACGTAACTAGATCACCTCACATTCACTGGGTCCACTGAGAGGGGAAGGGTATTGAATGTGTACCTGAAACTTTCCACAAAAGAAGTGCTTTACTGTTGCAATGATTTAGCTCCCATGACAAATAATTTGAGAGAGGCCAAAGTGGATTTCCTGGACAGAAATGCATTTCTAAAATCAGAGTTCACTTCACTGCTTCAAAGCTCCCCTTTCGAAGATTTTCTGTTCAAATTTCAAGCTTGGTTAATCACATGGACCTGCAAATTCTTCTGCGCCTGCAAGCTGCACAAAAGAGTCGGTGCTCCACGCACTAAAGACAACATTCTCATGGGCCCGCTGGTGTAAAATCCTATTAGGCTCGTTCCAAAATCATCAGTACCGTAGTATGCATCTCATACATTAGATGTGGTTACAGATGAATCAGAAAGCTGAAGAAGGGTCTTGACCTGAAACGTCACCTATTCCTATTCTCCAGATTCTGCCTGACCCGCTGAGTTACTCCAGCAATTTGTGCCTGTTTTCAGAAAGCTGGGTCTGGGTTTCAAGTGGGTGTGGAGTCATGGAAGATAGACTGGAGTCAGTCAACACAGGAAAAGTTCAGGAAGGGAAATTGGAACTAATAACCTGGGCAGCACAGTGTCTCAGTGGTTGAGTTGCTGCCTTACAGCACCAGAGACATGGGCCCTGCTACAGGTGCTGAATGTATGGAGTTTGTACATTCTCCATGTGACCACGTGGGTTTTCTCTGGGTGCTCCAGTTTCCTCCCACACTACAAAGACATGAGGGTTTGTAAGTTAATTGGCTTCTGTAAATTGCACCCTAGAACGTATGGACATGACTAATACCAGGAAATGTAGCATATTCAAAACAATACACCCATTGCAAAATCTACAAAAGCGAAGGTCTGTAAATGCTGAAAGTCCATAATATATGCAAAAATGGTGGAAATACTCAGCAGGTCAGGCAGAATCTGTGGAGAGAGAGAATTAATATTGCAGAAATAGAAAAATCAAAAGATTAAAGTAGGGTGTCTTACATTCCAGTTAAACTGTAGGTGTGTAGGATGTCAAAGCTTTGAACCAGTGTCCAGTGGGGGCCAAAGGACCTGTTTCCATGCTGTATCTCTAAACTCTAAACATGAACGTGTACCGAGGTGCAGTGAAAACCTTTTTTGTTGTGTTCTATCCACTCAGTGGAAAGACTATGATGAGTACAATCAAGCCATCCACAGTGTACAGATACAGGATAAAGAGAATAACATTCAGTGCGAGATAAAGACCAGTAAAGTCCCATTAAAGCTAGTCCAAGGGTCTCCAACAAGGTAGATGGTAGCTGTCTCCTTTCTGTCTCTTTTATGCTGTTTCGCAGCCACACAGTATTGGTAAGGAGGGATAAGTTGGTCATTAAGTTACAGGTAGTGCTGGTACATAGTTGTCATTTTAAACAGAGTCCCAGCAGTACAACCACTTATTCCTTTATTCCTTGGGTATCTATCTAGTTTCTCCTGAAAGCATCCTTGTTATTCTCTTCAATTATACCCAAGAGCAGTCTCTTGGTTAAACACATTCTGTTAAAGCCTCCTAAGTGTTTCATTTCTGTCAAACATGCCTTTTTCTCAATGACATTTTCTGCAAATTACCTTGTTTTTTAAATCAAACACAAGTAATTTAAGATGTTCTGGCACAGGTATTACAGTTCTTTGCTTCTCTATCTCTGACACCTCGATCTGCTGATGAGGAACTCTTCTACGGTGTAGTTTAACTGGAATGTAAGACACCTACTTTCATCTTTTGATTTTTCTATTTCTGCAATATTAATTCTGCTTCTCGCTCCACAGTTCCTGCCTAACTAAATATTTCCACCATTTTGTATTTATTATGGACTTTCAGCATTTACAGACCTTTGCTTTTGTAGAATTTGCAATGAGTGTGTTGTTTTGCATATGCTACATTTCCTGGTATGAGTCATAAATTTATACATTCTAGATGCACAATTAGGGTATTTAGTCCAAGTCTACTAGGCCATTCAATCATGGCTGATCTATGTTTTCCTCTCAACCCCATTCTCCTGCCTTCACCCCATAACCCATGACACCCTTATGGGCTACATGGTTCCCCTTCTTTCCTTGCCATTTGCTGTCCAAAAACAATGTTATCATGTGTGCCGTTTATTGTCATTTCCATGTCCACATTGTTTTGTCCTTTCTCATTTGTCTCAAATGAGCACGAGGTGTTCTGAAGGAAAAGAGAATTTAAAGAGTTCACAGTCAACAGAACTATTATGTATTTAGAATTCTGGCTCATTTCTGAAAGTAGCAACGTTTGCAGTTTCCATTTGCTGTGAAACATTTCTGTAGGGCTGTCATCCTTCATCACAACATTTCAGAGAAGACACACCGTGATTCCCATTGAGAATTTCTTGTTATTGTTGCTTTCGAAGAGGAGCAATTGATGGATGGTTGTTGAAGAGGTCCCAAAGGGAGAGGACACGGCAGGAACAGCCTGGAGTGAATGCTGAGGAAAAACCACTTCCAGCTCAAGGAACAATCTGGCTTCTCTCAGACAGGCCATCTCTCATGCCCTCCAAATCTTCATTACTATTCAAAATTCACAGAGGCCCAGGAGCGGTTGCAGTGGGAGGAGCGACGTCCAACCTGTAAGTTTAAAAACTCGTTCGCGGGGCTTGTTTTCACAGAGGTCCAAGAGCGGTTGCAGCGGGAGGAACCTAAAATCCGTAACGTTCCATTCGCAGCTCGCAGTTCAAAACAAGTGGGCTTGAGGAAGCCGCTGATTGGTGGAAGAGGACTCGAGGGAGCAGCTGATTGGCAGTCAGATCGCTGCTGATTTCTTTCAGCTAAAATCCTTGCATTGTAGTGTATTGTATATTGTATTGTACCCAGGGTAAGCGGGAGGATGAGTGCCAGGGCAGTTTACTGTTCTGGATGTCAGATGTGGGAGATCATGCAGTCAGATAGCTCTCCAGACGTCCACATCTGCGCCAGGTGCGTCAAGATGGCGCTCCAAATGGACCGTATTCGGTACCTGGAGCAGCAGCTCGATGACCTCCGTCTGGTCAGGGAGAGTGAGGAAGCCATAGAGAGGAGCTACAGACAGGTGGTCACTCCAAAACCACAGGAGGCAGAAAAGTGGGTCACAGTTAGGAGAGGCAAGGGGCAGAGGCAGGGACTAGAGAGTACCCCGGTGGCTGTACACCTTGGCAATAAGTACTCCTATTTGAGTACTGTTGGGGGCACAGCCTACCTGGGGGTAGCAACAGCGACCGGGCCTCAGGTACAGAGACCGGCCCTGTTGCTCAGAAGAATAAGGAAAAGAAGAGGAGGGCAGCAGTAATAGGGGACTCTATAGTTAGGGGGTCAGATAGGCGATTCTGTGGACGCAGTCAGGAGACCCGGATGGTAGTTTGCCTCCCTGGTGCCAGGGTCCGGGATGTGACTGAACGTGTCCAAGATATCCTGAAATGGGAGGGAGAGGAGCCAGAGGTCGTGGTACATATAGGTACCAATGACATAGGTAGAAAAAGAGAAGAGGTCCTGAATGGAGAATTTAGGGAGTTAGGAAGAGTGTTAAGGAGAAGGACCGCAAAGGTAACAATCTCAGGATTACTGCCTGTGCCACGCGACAGTGAGAGTAGGAATGGAGCGAGGTGGAGGATATATGCGTGGCTAAAGGACTGGTGCAGAACGCAGAGATTCAAGTTTCTAGATCATTGGGACCTCTTTTGGGGAAGGTGTGACCTGTACAAAAAGGACGGGTTGCACTTGAACCCGAGGGTAACCAATATCCTGGCGGGGAGATTTGCAAAGGCTACTGGGGAGACTTTAAACTAGATCGGTTGGGGGGGAGGGACTCAAATAGAGAAAGCAAGTAGTCCGTTTGTGAGGCAGTAGGCAGAGAAGAGAAGTAGTCAGATGCAACACGTAGGGGGGAAAGAAGAAAAAAATAATAAACGGAGAATAAGAAGTGGAGGGTTTCTTAAATGTGTGAGCAGAGAGACAGAGGGGTGTAAAATAAGGATAGGAGCAATAGGTAGCAAGGTGAAAAGTGGCAGGCAGACAAATCCAGGGCAAAAATCAAAAAGGGCCACCTTTCAACATAATTGTAAAAGGGGCAAGAGCGTTGTAAAAACAAGCCTGAAGGCTTTGTGTCTCAATGCGAGAAGCATTCGTAATAAGGTGGATGAGTTGAATGTGCAGATAGCTATTAATAATTATGATATAGTTGGGATCACGGAGACATGGCTCCAGGGTGACCAAGGCTGGGAGCTGAACATCCAGGGATATTCAATATTCAGGAGGGATAGACAGAGAAGAAAAGGAGGTGGGGTAGCATTGATGGTTAGAGAGGAGATTAACGCAATAGAAAGGAAGGTCAGTAGCTTGGAGGATGTGGAATCGATATGGGTGGAGCTCTGAAACACTAAGGGGCAGAAAACGCTAGTGGGTGTTGTGTACAGGCCACCTAACAGTAGTAGTGGAGTTGGGGATGGCATCAAACAGGAAATTAGAAATGCGTGCAACGAAGGTAAAACCGTTATAATGGATGAGTTCAATCTACATATAGATTGGGTGAATCAAATTGGCAGGGGTGCTGAGGAAGAGGATTTCTTGGAATGTATGTATTTCTTGGATAGTTTTCTAAACCAACATGTAGAGGAACCAACGAGAGAGCAGGCTATTCTAGACTGGGTATTGAGTAATGAGGAAGGGTTAGTTAGCAGCCTTGTTGTATATGGCCCCTTGGGCAAGAGTGACTATAATATGGTTGAGTTCTTCATTAGGATGGAGAGTGACATTGTTAATTCAGAAACACGGGTCCTGAACTTAAAGAAAGGTAACTTTGGGGGTATGAGACGTGAATTGGCCAAGATATACTGGCAATTGATTCTTGAAGGGTTGATATGCAATGGAAGGCATTTAAAGACTGCATGGATGAACTACAACAATTGTTCATCCCAGTATGGCAAAAGAATAAATCAGGGAAGGTAGCGCATCTGTGGATAACAAGGGAAATCAGGGATAGTATCAAAGCAAAAGATGAAGCGTACAAATTAGCCAGAAAAAGCAGCCTACCAGGGGACTGGGAGAAATTCAGAGACCAACAGAGGAGGACAAAGGGCTTAATTAGGAAAGGGAAAATGGATTATGAAAGAAAACTGGCAGGAAACATAAAAACTGACTGCAAAAGCTTTTATCGATATGTGAAACGAAAAAGATTAGTTAAAAACAAATGTAGGTCCCTTGCAGTCAGAAACGGGTGAATTGATCATGGGGAACAAGGACATGGCAGACCAATTGAATAACTACTTTGGTTCTGTCTTCACTAAGGAAGACATAAATAATTTGCCGGAAAAAGCAAGGGATCGCGTGTCAAATGAGATGGAGGAACTGAGTGAAATCCAGGTTAGCCAGAAAGTGGTGTTAGGTAAATTGAATGGATTAAAGGCCGATAAATCCCCAGGGCCAGATAGGCTGCATCCCAGGGTACTTAAGGAAGTAGCCCCAGAAATAGCGGATGCCTTAGTGATAATTTTTCAAAACTCTTTAGATTCTGGAGTAGTTCCTGAGGATTGGAGGGTAGCTAATGTAACCCCACTTTTTAAAAAGGGAGGGAGAGAGAAAACGGGGAATTACAGACCAGTTAGTCTAACATCGGTAGTGGGGAAACTGCTAGAGTCAGTTATTAAAGATGGGATAGCAGCGCATTTGGAAAATGGTGAAATCATTGGACAAAGTCAGCATGGATTTACGAAAGGTAAATCATGTCTAACGAATCTTATTGAATTTTTTGAGGATGTAACTAGTTGAATGGATAAGGGAGAAGCAGTGGATGTGTTATATCTGGACTTTCAGAAGGCTTTCGACAAAGTCCCACACAAGAGATTGGTATACAAACTTAAAGCACACGGTATTGGCGGTTCATTATTGATGTGGATAGAGAACTGGCTGGCAGACAGGAAGCAAAGAGTAGGAGTGAACGGGTCCTTTTCAGGGTGGCAGGCTGTGACAAGTGGGGTGCCGCAAGGCGCAGTGCTGGGACCCCAGCTATTTACAATATATATTAATGATTTGGACGAGGGAATTAAATGCAACATCTCAAAATTTGCCGATGACACGAAGCTGGGGGGCAGTGTTAGCTGTGAGGAGGATGCTAGGAGGCTGCAAGATGACTTGGATAGACTGAGTGAGTGGGAAAATGCATGGCAGATGCAGTATAATGTGGATAAATGTGAGGTTATCCACTTTGGTGGCAAAAACAGGAAAGTAGACTATTATTTGAATGGTGACCGATTAGGAAAAGGGGAGATGCAACGGGACCTGGGTGTCATGGTACACCAGTCATTGAAAGTAGGCATGCAGGTGCAGCAGGCTGTGAAGAAAGCGAATGGTATGTTGGCATTCATAGCAAAAGGATTTGAGTACAAGAGCAGGGAGGTTCTACTGCAGTTGTACAGGGTCTTGGTGAGGCCACACCTGGAGTATTGCGTACAGTTTTAGTCTCCTAATCTGAGGAAAGACATTCTTGCCATAGAGGGAGTACAGAGAAGGTTCACCAGATTGATTCCTGGGATGGCACGACTTCCATATGAAGAAAGACTGGATAGACTCGGCTTGTACTCGCTGGAATTTAGAAGATTG
>CM069164.1:28606108-28611630 GCA_035221665.1 Okamejei kenojei
AGGCAAATGAAAAGCTTTTGTTTGCGTGCTATCCAGCCAAATCCAGTCTAATTCCAGATTCAGTCAGGATGCTTTCTGTTTCCCGACAATTGATCAGGTAGCTTTACGTGTGTCTGTGTGAAGCTGTTATATCCACTGATAATTCACTTAGTAAATTCAGTTTTAGAGGGGTGGGATGGCATGGTGGCGCAGAGATAGAGTTGATGCCTTACAGCGCCAGAGACCCTGGTTTGATCCTGACTATGGGTGCTGTCTATATGGAGTTTGTATGTTCTCCTCATGACCTGCGTGGGTTTCCTCCAGGTGCTCTGGTATCACCCCACATTCCAACGACGTGCGGGTTTGTAGGTTAATTGGCTTCTGTAACTTGCCGCCAGTTTGCAGGATAGAACTAGTGTATGGGGTGATCGGTGGTCAGTTCGGACTCGCTGGGACTGTTTCTTCACTGTATTTCTGAACTGAACTAAAGCGAATGAGCCCATTACATATTCTGACATGCTTTCTTCTGCACCAATCCAAGTAAAAATGTGTCCATCCCCATGTCCTGTGCAGACAATCATATCCCAGAGCAGGGCATGGCTACCAGCAACCATCCTGGAGGGTTGAGTGCAGGTCTGACCTGGGTGGATTACGAACTGCAGAGCAGAGCTGGTGAAGACCTTGGATTTACTGTGGCCAGACTGACAGTTCCCATGCAGTGTTAACAAAATAAAACTACCAGCATGATCAAGGATGAGTCTCACCCCGGTCACTCTCTCTTCTCCCCTCTCCCATCAGGCAAGAGGTACAGAAGTGTGAAAACACACACCTCCAGATTCAGGGACAGTTTCTTCCCACCTGTTATCAGGCGACTGAGCCAGCCCATCAACAACTAGAGAGTAGTCCTGAGCTACCAAATATCTCATTGGAGGCCCTCGGGCTATCTTTAATCGCACTTTATCTTGTACTAAATGTTACTCACATCATTTATGTGTACACTGTGGGTGGCTCGATTGTAATTATGTATTATCTTTCTGCTGGCTAGTTAGCATGGAACAAAAGCTTTTCACTGCACCTCGGCACACGTGACAATCAACAAAACTAAAGTGAATTAAACTAAACTAAAAACAGCTGCCAAGTATGTTTTCGAGAGACATCAATAGGCTATATATGACATTTTAACATGCTTCACAGTAAGAGCTAGTGAAAAGTAGTAGAAATTGAATCAGTTTGGTCATAGAAAATGACGGACGAAAAGTAAGAACAAAAATTCCTCATAATATCTAAAAAGTCAACAGATTAATTTAAATGGAGGAAAATAATAGTGAGGGAATTGAGGGGAAAAGGTTGAAGGTTAGTGCAAATTGCTGGAAGTGATAGGGAAGTAAAATAATTTATTACTTTACAAGAGTATAAACAAATGTTAAGACCAGAAGTAGTGGGAGAGTGGAAGAATGGGAAAAAAGAGTTGCTCGGGACTTTTTGGCAAAAAACTTAACTATGTTTATGTAAACGGGATCCAGAAGGGATAAAGCTGTAACTGGTGATTGTGACGAGCTAAAAAAGGAAGAGAGGAGAAGGGGCCGGAGCAGGGGAATCCAGTGAAATGGTGGAGGATTGAGAGAGTCAAAGGCTGAGACATGGAACAAAGAACCAAAACCGAAGGCCACAGATAAAAACACAGATTAAGGAGGATTTTTGAACAGCAGCTACTCTACAACATTTTAATTGAAGTAAATCATTTTATTACAATATATCAAGCAATGTGATTATTGAGCATATTTCAACATATTGTGATGCATTGTTTGTTTTTGATCAGTTAGTAATATGCATTACTTTTGCTTCTCTTAATTAAAAAAAAAACGGGCGGCACAGCAGTAGAGTTGCTGCCTTAAAGCGCCAGAGAACTGGGTTCGATCCTGACTACGGGTGCTGTCTGTATGGAGTTCGTATGTCCTCCCTGTGGGACTTCTCTCGGTACATCGGTTTCCAGTCTTTGACTAAATAAACTTGTTTCACAATTCACACACAAGCAAAAATCTTTTATTTGGTTGAATGATGAGAGGAATAGATAGGGTAACAGTCAGAACCTTTTCCTCAGGAACCCTTTCCCCAGGATTTAAATAGCATAGACTAGAGGGTATAGGTTTAAGGTGAGAGAGGGAAAGTCAAGAGATGCGAGGGGCTGGAACACACTGGCAGGGGTGGAGGTGGAGGCAGATATGATAGTGGTATGTAAGAGGCTTTTAGATAGGCAATGAATATTCAGGAAATGATGGATCGTAGCAGCGATCACGGATGAGTTAAACTCACCTTGGCATCCTGTTCAGAACAGACATTGTAGGTGGCAGGTCCAGTTCCAGTGCTGTACTGTTCTATGTTCCATGTTTAGGACTACCTCATGTGTTACCGAATCCTCCTCCTCCTATGTCTATGTCAGCTGATAGAAATCTCAAATTAATTCCATCAAGTGAAACACACTCAAGGGCAGCAATGAGGTAACACATATCTCACATATATATTTACGCTATGAATAAATGTACCAGAACAGTGATTGTTTATCCACTATATAATTATTTATACTATTTTACCCAAGGATTGCCTATATTTAGATATGTATAAACATTTATATTAATTACTCAATAGAGTGCATGATATCTGCTGGAGGTTGGGGTTTGGAGCACTGATATGTTTTCTATGTTAATTTCTTAGCATGAATACAGGACATAGCATTGTGGAGGGAATAACTGGTGATCAAGGTAGGATTCGTGTCAATAGGTGTTTGGTTGTCAGTACCACCTCAGACGGCTGAAGGACCCGTTTCCATGCTGCATGATTCCATGAAGAGGGCTGAAAGGTCCAATATGACAATGAGCCAGACATAAGAGGATTGCAGATGTAGAGGGGCAAAGAGGCAGCAATAAAACAGATGACATTCAATGAAGAGGGTGGTGAAATTATACATTTGGAAGGAAACTGAGGTGGATTAATGCAAGTTAAGTGGCACAGTAACTAGTGAATATAGTGAGTAACGTATACATATGTTCTGGGAAAGGCACATCTTGACTTAAGTATCCCAGCATTATAAATAGTGTAGACACATGCTGGAGTAACTCAGCTGGTCAGGCAGCATCTCTGGAGAGAAAGAATAGGTTATGTTTTGGGTCGAGGCCCTTCATCAGATCCTCTTCTGACCAAGGGTCTCGACCCTAAACGTCACCCATTCCTTCTCTCCAGAGATGCTGCCTTCTTATTCTTCTTTCGTGTGGCGTGCACAGCCTAAAGTTGTAGGACAACTTGTTCTATTTGATCTTCTGTTTGTGCACGTCGAGTTGATTGCATTAGTCGAAAAACGACGGACCACACGAAGGTTGCAATCTTCCACCCCAGAGATGCTGCCTGACCCGCACCATTCCTCCAGCACTTTGTGTCTATCTTCGGTATAAGCCAGCATCTGCAGTTCCTATCTACACTATTGAACCTGGGACTTTCTTTACAGAGTGATTAAGATTTTAATTCAAATATTTAAAAACACCCACCTCTTCTAGCTTTCACTTTTACTTCAGTCAGTCGAAAAAAAAGGTCCCGCCCCGAAACGTTGTCTATCCATTTTCTCCAGAGATGCTGCCTGACCCGCTGAGCTACTCCAGCACTTTGCGTCTTTTTTTGTTGCAGATTCTGGTTTACGGGACAGGAAAAAGAATAGGTGACGTTTTGGGTTGAGACCTTTCTGCAAACTGTTAAAAATATATTGACAAAATATAAAGGGTTAAAGTATTTTCACAAATGGGCTGATCGGTAATCAGAGCTCACAATGACGCTAATTTCTAAATAAGAAATTGCAGGAAGGAAGTGGGAAGATATGGTTTCACTAAGCAAATTTGGATACTGAATTAGTGGGAGACCCTAAATAGTGCAGCAGTAGGCAAATAAGAAGTGAATTACAATGTGCAAGGGAGTGGAATGCAAAGAGTGAAGGAGGAAATGTCTTTCTGTGCAGTGCGATTCGACAGGATCGAAAGTTTGAGTGTGCTTTCTGATGAATGCACTCATGCCTTGGGCGGTAAATGGGAGTGGGTCCTCACACAAGGACGATAGACACAAAATGCTGGAGTAACTCAGCGCGTCAGGCAGCATGTCTGGAGAAGGAATGGGTGGCGTTTCTTCTGCAAGGTCAGTATGGGAATGGGAGGGGGAGTTAAAGTGTCTGACAACTGGGAGATCGCGGAGGCCTAGGCAGACTCCCCCTCCCATTCCCATACAGGCCTTCCTTTAGTCTGAAGAAGGATCTTGACCCAAAACGACGCCCATTCCTTCTCTCCAGAGATGCTGCCTGTCCTGAGAGTTATTCCAGCGTTTTGTGATTTCTCTGACTTCAAGTAACCCTTGCTTTCCCTCTCTCTTCCTCCCCGCAACCACAACCAACTCATAGCTCCAAACCAATAGTTGACATTAATACCTCACTGACTAATTTTGCTGATGTATGCTCGCGTGTCACATCAGCTGACAAATGAAACCCTATTCCGACAGTTCCTTGAACATTGTCTGCTCTTTGATTTGTGATATTTCACACCTAACCCTTTCCACTTTTCTAACCCCCCCCAGCCCCCGCCCCTCCGACTCTTCATCTGACGAAGGGCCTCACCCAAAACGTATTCACCCCATTATCCTTCTCTCCAGAGATGCTGCCTGTCCCGCGGAGTTCTCCTAGTTTTTGTGTGAAACCGCATCTTGCAGTTCCTTCTTTTACACGATTTTTCTGCTCCATCTTGTGAAATATCCTCAAGTATGGTATGCCCTACAACCCCCCTCTTCTTTTGTATGTAAACTACTCTCCTCTCCTCCTCGCTCTCTCACAACGGAGTTGTTGCAGAATCTGGAGAGGGGTCTTCGACTGGAAACGACCTCCCATGGCCCTTTTTCTCAAAGAGATGCTGCCTGGCCCTGGCCTTGCCTGGCCTGCCCCTGCCCCACCGAGTCCCTCCCAGCACACTGGCCCACCTTTGGGCCACAGCAAGCTCCACAGGTGACATCTGAGGGGACGTGACAGCCTCCCTCCCTCCCCGCGCGCATGCCATAACTTGACTCATTGACCGAAATCCCAGCCCTTTTTGTGGGCGGGACGACAGCCCCACGGCCGGGGCGGGACCTGGTCCCTCCCCGGCCGGCTGAATTGGTCGCCGATAACCAGACAGTCAGACAGCGGCGGGGCGGACCTTGAGTGATGGACGGGCGGGGATTTGGCCGCGCAGCTGCAGTCACGGCTACAGTCGAGGTTTTTGGTTGTACAGGCGGGGAGACGCGGCCTTCGCGTTCCCGGATTCATCGATTGCCCCCGCGCAATGGGGGAGGAACGTCAGACCCCGTCAACGCCTCACCGGCCCTTCAACGTCTACCAGTCACCATCTGCCATCGTCTCCCCATCCCCAGCTAGATGCCACAGGGCTCGCGTGGGAGAAAGCGGGACAGGCTCGGGCCGCGCCCCCGGGACAGAAGAGAGCGCAGGGAACCCGGCTCCCCTCGCAACCTCCTCCCATTCGCAG